>JAUMHL010000005.1:21400364-21433345 GCA_032362345.1 Sandelia bainsii
CCATTGCATGCTTCTACTTAAATGCCCTACTTTCATGATATAATATCACTGTAGTGTGAACTTTTAACGTTTTCCATCAATTTCACCCGAAAGCCAAATATCCCTAACTTTTTGTGAGTAGTGTATATGTCTCCTATGTCTCTGTTGCCTTTATGCTTAAACTGGACTTCCATACGTACTCAGGAACAAAGGCTTAAAGAGCTCTCCAAGAGGCCCTCCTTCGCCACCACTGATACATCGCCTATCTCCACCACTGGGGGCACTATCAGCACAGCACCAGCCATCGACCTCTTCTCTACACCCAGCTGCTCAAATGGGTACTGTTTTAGTTCATAGTACATCTCCTGTTTGTTTTGCAAATAAAAGGAAAGAGCATCAGACAATTCTCACATGAGGCTTCTACCGTGTCCCCCGAAGTCCAGTTTCCCCGATTATTTCCAGTCCTTTAGTTCTTTTTACACTGTTCAAGGTGGGAGTATGCCAGCATTTGGCATGGTGCCATTTTGTTTAGAAGTATGAATTAATAGTATGAGCTTGCATTATGACAGCAGTCGAAGTAGTAAAATTGGCATAACTATAAACATGTTGTACTTAACATGTTTATGGTTATGTTAAACAGGTTAACAGCTCAGCAGCTGAACAGCTGGGCTTGAGTTAGAATCATATTGTAAATGTGCAAGACGATTCTACTGCCATTGTTTTGAATGCAACACTAGTATGATAGTGTAAATAAGCAAAGCTGTCATAATGGAAATATACAGACATCTGGTAAGAGATAGAATTAGTCAATTAATCAATTGTTCCTTAGAAAATAATAGTTTTGATTCTTTTGACTGTTAGAAAGAATCGAATCAGCTGGAAGAGATATTTTAATGGCATTTGTATACGTCAACTCCTCAAATAAGAAACATACTGTAGGAAGCAAGTTGAAAATCAGTGAAGTTACCCTTTAGTCACAACAAATGGGTTTGTACAATGCAATGTGTTAGTGTGTCTTTTTTGTGTTGTAGGGCTGCAATTCACATGTATTTTCTTTATTATCAGTTAACCAGCCAATCGTTTCCCACTTAACTGTCGTTTTTTTTCTTTCTGTCTGCAGTGCAGTGAAGATGGAGAGTGACCTTTTTGACCTGCAATCAACTTTCCAGCCCTCCATGAAATCAGGCTCTACGGGACTTCCAGTGGCAACAGCGTGGGCAGGTAAAGAGCTCCCCCCCTTCAGCCCCTCCACCCAACATGTGCGTTTTCTGGACTTGTTCTGCATGCTCTTCTTCTCTTGTTGTTGTCTGACTCTGATGCCCACATCTTCCTCTCCACTCTCTTCTGTCTTCTTCTGTTCTCTGTCTCTCTTTTTTTTCTGTCTGTCTAGATCCTTTCACCTCTGCTGAAGCTGGAGATGATTCCATGCCAAACTTTAACCCTTTTCTCTCAAAACTTGTTGTCGATGCCACTCACTTACCTGTCGTGTCTTCAGACGGTGTTAGCTTTTCCTCTAGGACATCTGGTCATGAAGTGTTTGGTGGTAATGACTCATTTTGTTTTTCCTGCAAAAGCCCCCATGCTCCTTTGTTCATTTCTCTGTGGTCACTTAGAAGCATGATTAGCCTGCATGTTTTTTGGACTGCTGTCATTTCAATGTCTCTCTGTGCAAATGTCTAAATGATCTTCTGTCTGTCTTTAAAATGCACCACAATGCAGTTCATACCAAGCTCAAACATGCCGTAGAGCTGAAAGTTGAAAGTGTTCTTCTTTTACCAACACTATTTTTGATTCCCCAGATCGTTACAATCCCTTTATTGACACAAACTCATCAGTTTCAGCCAATTGCAAACGCACAGTGCGGATAGAGCACTCCATCTCAGGTACTATGATGGTTCACCATCTCAACCTATGTTTCCTGAACCCTCGCAAACATAGGATCCTATCAATATAAACACCGCCCTTATTTTGATATTTATGGTAGAAGTATGGACATTAATATTAAAGGAAATGCTTTAGGGAGATATGCTTACTCGCTTTCTTGCCAAGAATTAGATAAGAAGAGCGATACCACTTTCATGTCTGTACACTAAATATGAAGCTACAACCAGCAGCTGGTTAGCTTAGCTTAGCTTAGCTTAGCAACGCAAAACAAGAACAGCAGCCAGACTGACTCTGTCCAAAACAAAACAAAAAAATCTGCTCACCGATAAATGTTAGTTTGCTTTTTTTGGGGAGTTTTTGTGCCGTAGTGTTTCTTGGTCAGGACCAGTTGCCAGGCAACCAAAGGAGAGGAATAAGCTGCATTCAATATCAGACCATATTTACTATATTTGAGGAATCATTTCATGGTCTACATTTACATTTATTATATATTTATTTTATAATAATAATAATAATGAATAATAATATTTTTTATATGTATCAATAAGTTTCTGAATCTCACTGAAGCAAGACTCTGTTGTGTGACTAGCGTCATACATTTAGATAATGACAGTAATGTTTAGGAAAAATCCAAAATTTCCAAAACAAACATAAATGTTTAGGGCAAAATGTCACAGCTCAAAATGACACTAAAGAGAACTTTGGTGAATATCTCGGTGAAAAATATAAAAGGAACTGCTACAGTAGATGCTGGTTTGTTATATAATATGGCAACAAACATGAATGTAGTGGATGTTTTTCAGAAAGACTGATGAAAGAAATGAATCAGTGAGGATGTGACATCAGGTTCTCTACTGTATTGTTATGCCAATAGCACTTATTAACAAATAACATAATATAAGTACATTTTATTACCTTTGAACAGACCCCAGACTAGCTGTTTCTCTCTGTCTCCAATCTTTGTGCTAAGCTAACCAACTGCTGGGTGTAGCTACATACATTATTTATTGTGCATAATTGACAGTTGGATCTTAATCGTCAGCAAGAAATCAAATAAATATATTTCTAAAACTGTCACATTATTTCTTTAATTCATCACTCTGGGTTAGGGCTGTGTGATATGACCAAGTCTCAAATCCTGATAGTGATACATATAAAGCAGCAACTCCTGCGTTTCCCGATCGTATAAAATGGGTCCATGTTCTCAGATGTAAGTTGCAACCTCAACAACATCTGGTAAAGCCGAATCTGGGGTGTGGTTGTTTCTTTTGAGACTGTGACTGTACTTCTGTGGCTCCCATCCATAGATTCTCACTGTTTGAAATGATTCTTGCATCAATGGTAAAACAGGTTAGTGGTGTTTGAGTCTGTTGTGGGAACCAGTCTGCAGCTTAATTTACAAAGTGTGGTTTTTTTTAGTGTGTCAGGCTTTTCATGCCCAAACCGCTTCCATACAAGTAGGCCCCAGATTTAGGTACAAGCTCGTAGTTTTGTCTTGGCAGGTTCGAGTCCTTCTTCTGTCCAGAATGACCTTGTTCTGCGTCATGTTTACTCTCCTATGTGGAAGAATGCAAAGCCTCTTCCACAAAACTAACATCACAGTATAATATGAAAGGAGAAATGTGTTTCTATTGTCACATAATACACATCGACATATCACACAGCCCTACTCTGGTTTGTTGCAGGACTTTTCTGCAATTGTATCATTCAAAAACCTTTAGATTCTACTAAGAACACCCAGAGTTTAACTACTTTGAAACTTGTAAACATACACCTGTCTTCTTCCTGCCTCTGTTGCTGTCTTTTCTTACCTGCCTGTCCGGCCTGGCCTTGAACTGTCTTCTTCTTTTGCTCTCTTTCTTCCTCTCTTTATCTTCTCTGTTTTCCTCTCTATGCTTCCTGTGGCGTCTCAGACTCCTTCTGTGGTCCAGTGTCAGTTGCCCAGCATCTCCCACACCAGGCTCCCTTCCCCACTGAGCCCTCTACTGTAGCAGGTCTATTCAGAGGTAGAGTACTGAAGCACACTGAGCCGTAGCTTAATGTATAGTTTTCTACTCTGTACAGAAGGTTGTGTTATTCAGCTCTCTGTTCCACTATGTAGTGATTGATATATGGACTCTGTGCATCCATGGGCCCAAGCAGTAGTCAGTTTTAAGCATAATTTCACATAATGTAACTCGGCAACAGCAACTGTCTTCTTTCTCATCTTTTATGAAGGATATTCAGCGCCACAGGCCTCTCTACAGCAGTCAGCAGCGGGACTCCAAGTGGACTTTGAGTCCGTTTTTGGAACCGGCAGCAACAGCCTCAATCCTGATGGTGAGTTTTTCACATTTCCATATACAATGGTGCTTGAAAGTGTGTGAACCCTTTAGAATTTCCTCCATTTCTGCATGAACACAGTCAAAACAAGACAAAGGGAACCCAGTTAAACATATCGCATGTGTTCATTTATACTGAAGGCATGAGTTCTCATATTTTAGCCACACACTAACAAATATTTAATATCCAATATTATATTGGATAATTTTATGCAAAAATACATGAATACATGTAATGTGTTTGTCTCATTTTGTTTAGTTTGGTTCTCTTTGTCTAGTTTTAGGACTTGTTCTGTTCCAGCCACCACTTTAAATGGGCAGGCACTACCTCTGCTTCTGCTAAGGCAGACATGCTTAATTGCAATGCGCAAATGCCAATTTAAAGGCCAGTCTTGCATGAAGCCTTCCTCTTTGTTTGGAACAAAACTAAATCAGACAAAAAGTCACTCCACTGAAAAAAAGGAGTCGTGTAGAAAACAAGAAAAAGAGGAAAGGAGAAGGCAGCATGTACAGTGAAAGATCTTTTTATGACGGTTCACAGATTTTGCAAAGGTGATTTTATGGGTTACAGTATATCTAGCTATGGCTGACTGCAGAAATACCAGTGAAGTCATAATAGCAGTAATATAATAAGTATGTGATTTGTTTTATAGAGCTGTATCTGGACAAACACCTGCTTGAACACCTGCAACACTAGTTCTCCAGAGTCATTAGTCCATTAAGAACATATACTGTTGTCTGTGCTGTTTTCACCACAGCCCAAAAGTCTGTCTTTGATCAACACTGACAGGAAAGGGACCTCAAACCATTATTATCAACATGTCATTTTGATTATCAGAATAGTAGACAGTTCTCTGTTGATCAACTGTTGTGTGTTAATCATCTGTATGTCTCATCAGATATTACTGGGGGCATCCTGAAACCCACTCTTGCTGGTTCTAGCCAGCCGTCCAGTCAGCAGCCAGAGAGGCTGGTGTCAGACGACCTTGACTCCTCCCTGGCCAACCTTGTCGGCAGTGAGTATGATGCTGTGCTCCACACTGCACCAGCTACAACCCACTCTTATATAAGGGGCAGAATAACACCTAACACCTGCTGTTTACGTTTCCTCTCAGATCTCGGCATCGGAAATGGCACGATGAAGAAGTAAGTGACGGATCGTCTCTCTGTGCAGCAGCTCTGTGCTTTCAGGGCAGTTACAAGCTGCTGCTAACATTAACTGTCTTAATCTACAGTGACATCCACTGGAGCCAGCCGGGGGAGAAGAGGATGACTGGTGGCACCAACTGGCAGCCCAAGGCGGCGCCGACCACGACCTGGAACCCCGTCTCCATGGTGATACATACAGACTTTTCACTGTAGTGCTCATGATATCTTCTGCTTTATTCCCATGTTGTTTTACTGCCATAAAGCTGTGGTCGCTGTGACATAATGCTGCTTTGTGCATACGTGTTGTTGTTGTTTGTGATTTGTGTGTATAAGTTCACAGGCTCATTTATTTTTCTCTTCAGCCACCATCAGTCATGGCCTTCCCTGCAACCACACCTACAGGCATGATGGGATATGGCATGGTCAGTATTATGGCGAATATACAGTATGTGTAATAGTATTTTAACTTCTGACCACTTGTATTCTGTTTAGAAGTTAAAAAGCGACAAATCAGATATTAAATTCTGAATGAAACCTCAACTCAATTAAAAAGATACCAACATTAATGATTATCAACTGTGTTTTAAATCTGTAAAGGCAATGATTGAACTATTGTTTTACTGAAGTCAATGATCTGATCTCTGCAGCCTCCACAAATGGGCTCGATGGGGATGATGAATCCACCTACCATGATGTACAACCAGCCTGTGATGAGGCCACCGAACCCCTTTGGCTCCGTGTCTAGTGCTCAGGTGGGTGCACGTCAGTCTGACTGCAGCCTACGTATGTGTATAGTTATCAGGTGGAGTAAATATGTGTATCCATTGTGCTGTGACGTGAACCATACTGTGTGAGTCTGCGTTAATATGATGATGATGATGATGACAGTTTTAATAATGAACCCTTCACTTGCTGAGCTGAAAGGGACAAAACTGTGAATCATCTCCTTTGTTTTTCTTCAGTAACTCCTTTTGATCAATCCTTCTATCATACAGCTTCTCCAAACTAATCTCATCCCTCCTTCAGAGTCTGACTCTAACTTCTCCTCTGGTCCTCCTACTTGCTGTATTTCTTCCTGAAATAGCCCTCCGCAGCCTCTAGTCCTTCCAGCCAGAGTCCTCTCCGAGCCCCTGGACAGGACCCGTTTGCACACCTCTCTCTCAAGGATTTCTTGTAGAGCGTCTCTTTAGGTACTGCATGCACCTGCATGCGTTGCATGCCTAGTGCTCATACCCTTGTTTTATCTTTGCACACTTTATGTCTTCTCCATCTGATCGGACATATTTTTTTCATTTACTTACTTTGGTTTCTGCTTGTTTAAATGCTTGTTTACTGCTTCTTTTCAGTAGCCTGATTCACTCTGACCCTTTGTTCTTCCATTGTCATCACATGTTGCTGTTTTTTCTCAGCTTTGTAGCCATTGCTGAATTTTAACCAAACAGCACAAATACAGTTTGACACGTTTGACAGTGGCAGATTTTCCATCGAAGTTTCCATCAAAGGAAAACTGCTTCCTGCAGATCTTAACAGCTATAGCCAGCTAATTACGCAAACTCTTGCTCAATGAGTTTTCATGCTGCAGCTAGCTTTTTATTCTGGCTTTGTTTTAAAGAAAAGGGTCTTAAATATGCAAATATGATCACTGTGTGATATCACACTAAAAAACTAAAGTTAACAGGCTCCTGGCAAAAGGATAGTATCCTTACCAGCTGATGATCTATGTAAGGAGTTTGTTTTAGGTGGGTTTATGGACATTTATTAAGCATTTTACTCACACAATAGTCCAGGAACCATGGTGCAGCCACTGTTTCCTTTTTCAATTCAGGATTTCTTATCAATGCCAAATTGTATTTTTAATGCCAAACATAGTTATGTCTGTGCTGTTTTCAGGAAGGGTTTCTTGAACAGTCAGTTGACCTAACATTTCTTTCTATCTGTTCACATTTTGTGCCTTCCTCTAACATCGTCTGTTGCCCTTCTTGCAGATGCAGTTCATGTAATTTGAAGGAAAAGTGTCTCTCAGAAGATTAAGCACTTAGCAGCAAAGCTTTGTCCTCGTTGCAGTCCAACTCTTCGGAGAAACATTCACACAAACCCCAAATGCAGACATGTCGAGAACACAGTGGCGCAGCGGCTGTCAGAAACCATGGTAACCATGTCCAAATGACGTTTGGCGATTAGCTCACACCCATTATTATACTTGTCCGAGACGTCGAGTGATGCTGCTGTCTGATCCCCCCTTTAAGAGGATTCCTTATCTGTTTTACAGTGTAATCTGTAACGATAGTTTTGGGTGCTGAGAAACTTTGATGTTATGTATTTGGAAATGCTGTGGTTGGATGTAAAGACTTGATGTTCAGCAGGGAGGCGGTGGGAGATAAAAAGAGCGCGACCCTTCCCTTTCTTGATCCGACCATCAGTCATCCATTCCCTGCAGTTATTTAACTGTCACTAAGTAGTGATGCTAATGACGTTTACACCTGCTTAGTTTTTGTCTTTTTTACCGTGTTTACAGTAGACATTCCTTGTGTGTTGTTTGTATTTATTTATGATTATTGGTTTAAGAATGGGGATAAAAAATAATGTAAACTCTACAGCACATGGAACACCTGTGGGAGTGCTTCAGCATTAAACAACAATCTCAGACTATCATTGAGAGGTAGACTTAAAAAAAATAGCTATTATATAAATGACACCTATTAAGCGGAATGATAGAGCACTAAATATTCTGAGTTTTGTGTTAAGAAAATTTTTTACTAGATGAAAGATTTCACAATCTCCGTTGTACTTCAAGGGCAGGGGTTAGAGTACGAGTCAGTTAACAGTATATAGTCGATTCTGTGCCTAGGGTTTTTTGCAAAGGTTTCCTGTCTAGTCGGAAAAAAAACAACACTTCATCCACGAATCTGAAGCGTCGCACTGGGTGGTGGGCTCCATTTGCTTTAAGCTTGGCATGCCATTGACTCACTGACCTTATTCAAGGCTGCCTTTACTCTGAATGTGAAAGAGTTGTCTTCATCTTGCACACATCTTTCCACACTACAGTTCCTCTGTGGGGTGAGGGGCCGGGTGGGTGGGTGGGGTTTGACGAGAGGACTCAGTGCTTGCTGGTTAGCTAGTTACTACACACAGATTTGATGTAAATGAACTGTATAAAGGATCCAGAGGGTCGGGGCGGGGGGGTGGAGCGGAGGAGCACTGTTGATCGGTGCTCTGTGTGTACATAAAAAACGACTGTTCTTCGAGTGCAAAAGTGAAAGATGTATGAAATATGAAAGCAATTCAATCAAATTTGACTCTACCTAAGTTTGATTCAGGATATTCTCTGCGTTTGTTTCCGCAGATATTTTCTTTATGTAATTAGAACGTGTAGCAGACAATGACTGAAGTCTTTTCTTTCTTTTACAAATAAAGAGCAGCTTCCACAAACTGTGTATCTTTGTTTGTCATGTTTTTATTACTAAAGTCTGCATTAAATAATAACCTGGTACATATATTTAAACTAAACGTGGTCTTACTTTATTTCATTGGAATTATTCCTCCTGTTCAAACTGGCCACAAATAGACCATTTTAGTGGAAGTAATGGGGGCTATGTGCTGTGCAAAAATGTATTTAAATACTGTATGTATGTAAAACTAATATTAAAGTTGGTATGTTAATAAGCTAAACTTAATCCTTCAGAATATGTTTTTTGTGTGTTAAATTCCCTTTTTGTTTCCCTGTTGAGCTACATAAAGAGGGAATTATATTTTGAAGGAAAGATGTGGCCAGGACAAGCTGGGAATCAAACCATCTACCCTGGGGTTTGTGGACGTCTGCTCCACCAGCTGAGTCACAGCTGTCTTTATGTAGACCCCCTGAATCAGCATGCACCACATGGAGTTTATCATCGTAGGTCACCACAGATTTTCCAGCTGTTTTTGAAAATCTGGTGTTAAAATCATGAAGGTCGTGGGATCACAGCAGGAATATTGTGTATCTACACTTTTAAGGGCGATCAGATGGGAACATCCAGTACAGTATATTTGCTGTTGAAATACCTGGGAGCTGCCTGCGGACATGTTCACACCCTGTTGTCAAACACACTGTAAACCTGTGGAAACTGGAGACACCTGCTGGACACTGTCGGCTATTACATCACATATGGATCAACGCCTTGTCTTTACAATTTCCAGACGTGCCTTAGCTCGACTCTGTGCACACTTTAATTTGCTTTCATAAGCAAGGAGTCGCTGATACGATGGATAAACAGTAAAGTGAAATAAACAGCATTAAAGTGGTGAGATGTTGCTGCGGTGGCACATGTCAGGTCCTCCCTGTGTGAACTCCTCGCTCCTCCCCTCCTCCCCTGTCCAGCGCATCCAGCAGCAGCAGCAGACCTGAGGAGAAAGTAAAGACTTTCTGTCACCCTGTGTTTTTTTCACCACAATATGATGGACATTACAGGAGCGATTTAAAGATGACCATAGGGGCCCTGTAAGGTAGGCGACACGTTAAGAATTTTTTTCTTCTTCTACTGCCTCAACACAGTAAACTTATGAGACTTTCCTCACTTTTTGCTTGCATGGTAATATATTCATAGAGTCTTAAAATGCTCTACAAGATTAACTCCAGGAAACGTCATTATCAGAAAAACAGCTCATACAGTAGATACTGAAATATTTTCTATGATAAACTGTAAAAGTGGAGCAAAGTGTAAGTGATGTGGTTTGTTAAGGGAAGAAATGCTGAGTTTGTCTTACAGCCAGCTGAGTCAATAACCAGTAAATGTTGGGTAAATATACCTGAGGAGCACACAAGGTGCATGTCCATACTTTATGGTGAAGAACAAGTGCAGGAAGTACTCATACACTTATGTAAAAGTACCCAAAGTCCTGAATTTAAAATCCTAAGCCTAAGTAAAGTTACTATTATAAGTGAGATATTAGTATGACATTGACACTGTTAGATTTTTTAATACTGACTCAATGATGTGACCATAACTTCATGATGTGACCATTACATGCTGTCAGGTAGTTTTGTCTCTGGTTTCCAACCCGGGTGTCGGGCCCCACCTAACTGTCACAAGATGCATCAGAGGGGCTGTGAGATGATGAAAATGATGAAAATGTTTCTCTTATCTTTGCATTGTGTGTGTGTGTGTGTGTGTGTGTGTGTGTGTTCTGTTTTTTTCTGTGCACAATCTTTTGTGAAGTTCTCAGGAACCTGCGAGCAAAAACACATCTTTGCAGTGCAATGCAACAATGTGAATTTCTTGCCACGTGTTTTAGTCTGACAGACCCGGCTGGTGGTGGTTTCACTGAAGGAGGAACCATGATCAACCTGAGCCACCTGACGGAGGAGGAGCAGGGGGCAATAATGACGGTGCTGAGGCGGGATCTTGAACTGAAGAAGTCTGAGGGGGAGAGAGTCAGGTACAAATATGTCTCTGACATATCATATCCTGACTTGAGTGTTTGCATTACATGATACTGATGTGGGGGGTTTTCTGTTCAGATTATTTTACATGAGCTGAGATGTTTGTGTCAGTATTACTGAAGTTGTCATGTTATTCAGCTAATGTCATTTTATTGATTAAATAAGTGCTTCCATTGCCTGTTTCATGAGAAGAAGCCTTTGTGGGACAGGAAACATACCAATTATGACCATAATAGAATAATACAATAACAGCTTGGCTGGACACAGATGCTGGCTCCATTACTGAGAAGCCTCAGCGTGAGATGAGCAATTAGATTACAGCCACATTGAAGTCCACACATGGGTGAGGATCATGCTGCTCTGATGGTCAGGAATAGAAACCCTTAAAGGCACAATGGTGAGAGACACCTCACCTGTGAAGAACCCAGTGACCACACAGTTGAACTTGACGCTGCCTATTTAAAACTTAGAATTAAAGAAAAGTGTTAAATATGCCAGCTACAACTTCAAACTAGCTCTCACTTGAACCTTTAGGAGAAGCCAGATATTCCTCACACTGTATGTTCAGGACATGTTAAGACAGACAAACTATTTGGACTTCTTCATTCAACATCGAAATGCAGTCACACATGTACGCTAACGAAACCCCCCCCCCCCCGTTTTTGATTTCAAAAGTCGAGAACGACATGAAACAATGTGCTTTTCATTGTGAGTTTAATAGAATTGGACGGTCGACTTATTCATCAGCAGGAGGCTGAAAGCTTGCTGTGTCTCGACCAGTCTAGTATAAAAGGATTACGCTAGCAGCCCGTAATAATGTGCTGCCCTTTCTTCTTCACATGACTGCTGGGGTTCAGCGTCAAACAGAAAGATGAGTTGAATCATTTTAAGTCACAGGAATTTTCTTTTTCTCTCTTTGATTCAATTTGAACTTAATGGGAATGTTTTCTGAATTCCTTCCTTTAGATAGTTCATGTGCCACTGTGATACGTAGAAAACTGATAATGGAGCAGTGAAAAGTCGAAGAAGCGAAGAAAAAGAACATCAAATAAAAGTACGATGCAAAAAAATTAATCTTTTTCATGTAAAAGCCTTAAGAAATTAAGAATATTTAAAATAGGAGAAAACTAGCATGTGACCTCGTAGCATGAGGTCACAGTGACATTTGACCTTTGACCTTTGACTGCCAAACTCTAATCACTTCATCCTTTACTTCACGTGAAAGTTTGTGCCAAATGTGAAGAAATTCACTGTGTGACATCACATTCACAAGAATGGGAGGGATGGACAGGACGGACGGGAGGTCACAGTGATCTTAACCTTTGACCTTTGGCTGACAAAATGTATTAATTTCATCACTGAGTCTAAATGGACTAAAGTTTTTGACAAAATTCCTGTCTGAGGGTTTGTCCCGACAGAGATATAACCCAACAACATAGTGCCTCTGTCCACAGCTGTCGGCTGCATGGAGGCACAACAAACACAGGAGGGAATTAAAGTAAATAAGAAAAGAAGAAAAAACTTGCAGGCCTAACTTCTGTGTTTGTGTGTGTTGTGTGTCTTCTTTGTCTGCGCTCGGCTTTGCCTTTCACCTCATATTTAGAGATTAACGCTGCTTGAGCTGAATTTAAATACTGTCAGATTCTCTGTTCAGAGCAGCTCAAAGCAAGTGTTTGTCTTGTATTTGTTCAGTCACAAAGGAGTGTGTTTTTGGTGTCTCTGTAGCTGCTGGGCTGTAGACCAACAATATCCTGTGTACTTTATTCAGAATCAAATGGCACTCAGCTAGGATTAGCACAGCGCATAAAAGAACTGCTAATTGCTGTACACATTTGTACAGGTTTCTTTTGTTTTTTGCCAACTCTCTTCAGGAAACTGGAGAAAATACTAAGCAGTGGCTCACAGTCAGACACCAAACTGAAGTATCTGACTGGAGAGTGGTTTTACGAAGCCAAGTCCCGGAGACACACGGACAAGATCCACGGATCGGAAATCATCATAGCCTCTATGAAGCAGAGGAAAGCTGCTGGTTTAGGTGGGTTTATTTTCTAGCCTCATTTGTGACCTCTACTTACTCTATCTCGCCGCAGGTCTCACTATGTGGTCAGACGTATTTTTATTATCCCACAGATGTCTGCTTTCTTCCCATGAGTATAAAATATTTGCCCAGTGTGAAACCGCCACTGCCAGTGCCTGCAGGGTCAACTTGGCATCTGCAAGGAGGCAGAACACAGAAAAGTGTCACACTTTGGGAAAATATTGGATTTAAATGTTGGTTTCACCCTGGGCAAACAGTTTATCCTTCAGAGCAAACCAACTGTGGGATCACAGTATGACTAAATGACAAACGGAGTATTGAGTGTAAAAATGGCTGCAGTGCTGTTATTCACAGATTTCTATAAACTCAGCTCCTTTTCCCCTTCCTGCTACAGATGGGTCTCTTAGAATCGAAAGATCCAAGACCCCCAGCAGTCAAGCTTCAGGGATCGGCGCTCCACCAAAACCTGCCAGATGTTTGGAGGTGCTGCAGCCCCAGCAGATAAAGTACACGTTATACTATCTATATGTTGTTATGTTCATGTTCTTGATTAACCTGTTGATTGCGCTCAGTGTGGTTTTTTTTTAAGTGGTGTGGAAACCAGCTTATAAGATCTGAAGATGTCAAGAGGTGGTGAGTCATGTGCTCATGTAAATATTTAATTACCTGGTCGGTCACACGTCTCACCACATGTAACTGATTGTCGATGGGGAATTTCTATGTTTAAATTTGAAATTAAAGCTTGAGTTCACAAGATACATACCACCACCCCAAGTTTTACTCCATGTCCTTTAACGTTTGTACTAGAGATTTAATGAAGCGCCTCTCTCCTCTCTCTCAATCTATCAGCATGTTTATGTGTGTACAGTGAGTCTTGTGACTCAACCTCTGCAAACATAGGTGGTGCTAACTGGGAATACGTCTGCTTTATAGCCCAGCAGGAGTTACTGTATAGCTCACAGCGTTACAGGATGTGGTCTGACATGTGAAGGGAAAACAGATCCACAAAGTGTTTAACTCAGTAGAGCTCTAAGCTTCATTGCTCTGAATGAGACGTTACTGTTTATGCCAGTGTCGAGGTTATTTGTAGAACGACCTTATGCTGAAGTCGGTGACTGTCTTTGGTTCTCACTTACCCCAGGTCATTGTCTATTATGAAAATTAATCTCTTTTTTTTCAGAAGACATAGAAGACACTCTGTCTGTTACACTAAATCTTGGCAAACAACACAAAATGTATGTGTCATTAAGTAACTTCTGAGACCCATATAACACCCTGCTATTACAGTATGGTCAATATTTGACTTGGCCAAGCTTGTGAACCCTGTGCAGAGGGACGCACATTTTTTCAACATCTACCAGACTCAAGAATGTAGTTACCTCAACTGTCACATATTTGCAGTCTGATAATACCAGGTTTTGCACTATAGTTTCAGTAGTTTATTACTGCGTCACGTGTCTTATAAATGCGGTAACTCAATTCATTTTTGAACACTTTTAATTACCAGAAGTCAAGAATGAACACTCATGGTGAAATATCAACATTATTTATGAGTCAGTAAGCTCCAGTCATGCACACAACTACTGTGTAGACATGTCTTGTTTAAATGCACTTCATCTGTATAGTCTCATCTGATTTCTTTTTAGTTCTCCTTTACTGACTAAATATTTCTATTGTCGTCTCCAGTGATACAGAGAAAGAGAATCTAAATTCAGGGCTCCACTCTCCAAGAATGGTAGGCACATGTGTTCTACAGCTTTGTTTGGTGCGGTCTTTATGGAGCTATTGTAATGTAAAAAATTAATTATATTTGTTTTCCCTCAAGCTGAGACACAACCCTTTCAATCGTGCTTCCCTCATTGATGTTGAACCACCTGAAAATAATAATGACACGTCAACAAGTCGGGACCAGGAGTCACCCAAGACAGGTTTGAATTGATATTTAAATCAGAGAAACTGATTTGTAAGGCTGAGAGGTAGAGGGTGATCTCGTTATAGACAGATACAGACACAGACACACACACACACACACACAAATCATTTTTCCCTCTGTGTTTCCCTCAGAGGTCATATCTCCACTGAAGAATCACGCAGCAGGTGAGTCCGGTCAGACTTCAGGAGGCTCTGTCACATCAGAGGGCTCCTCTGCAGGGTTCAGGCCAGTCCCAAAGAAGAGGACATTTCTTTCAAGACATACCAGCATTCAGTCTGAAAGCAATGGCCAGGGGTTAGATGCTCAGGTAGGGTCAGAGAGAATAGTTCCTGCGCCAAGACGAAGCCTCCAGCAGGGGTCCAGTGGGAGCTCTAACCAGTCCTACCAAAAGACCCGAGATGAAACACCTCTGAAAAGGGCAGTTCCAGTGTCTAATCAGGTATCTCAGTTGACTCGGCCTTCCAGCTCTGCAGATGAAACCACCAAGCAACCACTGTGTGTTGTATCCCAGGTTTCCTATAATTCCAGTCTGGAGAGAGAAAGAAAGTCACCTTCTACAACAAGAGAGAGGTCAGTAGAAAGTCCTGTGTACAACTTTGACTCCAAATCCTCAATTGAACGCTGTTATCCTTGTCCTGCAAATGACAACCTGTGTAATTTTAGACAAGCAACACACACCAGAGGTGATGTGTCCACAGAGAAAGACACCCCACAGAAGAGGAGAGAAGAAGATGATCAGACACAAAGAGGGGTGAACAGTGCCATCCTACCCACCAGCATTATTCAGGACTCAGACAGAGAGAACAGCAGCAGTGTGCTAACAGCAAGGGGGCAGGAGGAACTGAGTTTCACCCGAAGCACTGTGGGTAAGTTCAGTAACAAAACTTAACTCAAGGACTACTTATGACAGCCTAAAACCTGTTTTTTAGAGGTCTTGTGGGAGTATGCAAAATCAAAGAGAAAATCAGACAAATAGTCAGAAAAATTATCCTTTTAATTTTGTCTTTGTCTTGGGGCCAGAGTTAGAAAACACATATATAAACACATACATGAAGTGTTATATGATAATTTTGCTAAAAAAAAAATCATGTTCAGGAATGTATTTTCCTTTTATGTGTGTTTATCTGCACATCAGTTCACAAAAGCTGTGCAGTACACAAAAATCCGAGAGGAAATTCCAGGAAATAAAATCAAATTTTGACCTGATAGTGGTGCGAGATGAAAAGACAAGAGGATTTATCCTCTGGGGACCATAAATCCATCTAACCATTGAGCTATATAGAAATATAGATATAAGTTTGTTAAGTGTGCTAGTTTGAGTGTGCCCAAAAATATAAAAACATTATTTTTACAACAACATAAGTACAAAAAAGTGTTTTAGATGATATATGAAGTTAGTGGTTCTGACTAACCTGCTGCAGTACACATGGTAGTAGCTTCTGTCAAGTGCTGAATTGTATTTTCATTTTCTTTTCAGATCCAGATCCTCCTGTATCTTATGATCTAAACTTCATTGATAAGTCAGATCAGCAATTGCAACATAAATCAAATCAGAAACATGTGTTCAAATTATCCACTCAGGCCACCAGTCCCACTGGTGATGAGGAGGACTCCATTGCAAAGGTACTGGACTGGTTCAGTCGCAGCTCAGACAGCAGTGACTGGCTAAACACAAAAGACGGTACTGAAGCCACAAAGAGCTCTGATAAACATGTAGAGATGAACAAAATTAAACACGAGGATTCGTTGAGAAATGATGTTGAGGACATAATAAGTGATAGAAGGCAGGAAACTCTGGATATGAAGAGAAGTCACTTACAAAGACAGACCAATGAGGCTAAAGAGTTCAGAGCAACAGACACAATAGGTAACAATGAACTGAATGAAACAGAAGAAGAGGTGATGAAGGATGTCGGAGAAAGAATGCGGTCAGAGGAAGTGAAAGACAATGGTGATGAATGGCAGCCACCCAAAATCTCTCATCTGAAGTCATTCTGGGAGAAAAGCAACACTGGCCCTAAAATACTTACCAGCAAATCAATCACACCCAGCAACAAGGAACAAAAACCTATTCTCCTCCCAGTGGAGAACGACAAGGAGAACGAACACCACAAAGTGTCTGAAATGCCCTTTGGAATGTACACTGAGAAGGGGATTTATGATAAGTATGTCTCTAATGGTGCGGATGAAAGAGAACAGTTGCTTATGAGTCCACAGACAGGTACCAGAGACAGTGTTCACTTAAATATTAACCAGCAGGAAGACCATCCGGTGATGAATGCTTCAACTCAAAAGAGCAATCATGACCCAACACACAACTTAAAGTTACTATCCAGTGCCCAAGAAGTAGACAGAAAAGGTTCAGACACTGAGGTTTTTTGTGCAATCAGACTCGACCCACAGCCAAGGACAGCCATCCAGCCCAGAGTGAGTCCAGAATCTCAGAGCTTCTCTTCAGTCAAACTAAACCAACAAACTCACAGTATCTCCCAGTTTCAAGAAACTCCAAAGCAAGACAAGCTGCCAAAGACTAGGACTGTGCCTCAGCTGGATATAGCTCTCCAGACAGTGGATAGTCCAGTCTCTGAGAAGATCTATTTGTCCAGAAACAGCCCGTGTGTGGACTACAAGCAAGGTGAGAATGATGCGCAAATCACCCCTAAAGCACACGTGTGTAGAAGTTCAAGCGAAGACATGGAAAGGAGGGACAGTGAGAATAAAGGTCCTCACTTCAGCAGTGAAGACTTACCACAAGAAAGTACAGCAGAGAAGATCAAGCAGCTCAGATCTTTCTGGGAGCAGGAGAGGAACAAACCCATGTTCTACACAGGCAAACCTAAAGCTCTTGGGCATGGTAAAGTTTCACGTGGTGCAGGCAACCAGGCAAACCTGAATAAAAGATTTACAAAGTCAGAGTACGATCTGAGGTCAGTTGGAAATGATTCAGATGGTGATGCTGAGGACTCCAATAGAATTCATCATAATTTTACTGTTCTTCCTTTGAATCAGAGAATAGAAAATTTGTCCCCTAGCTTGAGCATGAGCCGAACACAGTTCAATACTCTGCGTGAGTTCTGGGACGAGGCCGCGTCAGTTACCAAGAGATCACCACCCTTTGGCAAACCCAAAATCCAGAAAAGGAAAGAGTCAATAAGTGCCCAGTTTTCATCTCAGGAGTTAAAGTGTGGCACTCCAGAGGTTTACTGTGTAACCTCCAATGTCGAGAAAACAAGACCAGCTTCCATGAAATCATCTCCACCTCCACAGAATCGGTCAAAGTCGCCACACGATAGACAGACAGGGTCTGGGTCAAGAGCATCAAGTGACAGCAAAAATAGCCAGTCCAGTTATACAAAAACTGACATCAATAGTACCTCAAAAGACTCTCTCAGAGAGGAGAAACCCACAAAGCCACAAATCAGTTCAGGAAAAGACACTCGCTCTCCAAAGGGACGAAAAGACAGCTTTGGCAATTCAAGCAGTCGTAATTCTTTACGTCGAGCCACAAGCATGTTTGCTCTGAGTGTTCCTGATGAAGACGATCAGTGCCAGCTTAAAATTGATGTAAGCCCTGTCCAGTCCCAGAGCAGAAAGGAGAGACAGAGCACTGATAAAACTGCTGTGCTGAGAAGATCATCAGAGGAAACTGAGACTCTAACTCCACGTGCACGGGCATTTGTTCCCAGAGACTTCCGGCATTACCTGGGGATGACAGATAAGACCACCATCCACGCCTCGCTCGCCCCAGCTGTAAAGGACAAGGGGTCTGGGTATCAATTTGACCTGAGCAGCCCAGTGAGAGCTAGCACCCCGGTGAGCTCAGACGAGCATTACAGCAGGAAGGGCAACAAGATGAGTCAGCGCCCCCTGTGGGCAAACTACAGCAGTTCAGACACTGGCCAAGAGTCGTCTGTGAGCAGCACCTCAGAAACTTGGTCCATCTCGAGGAACAGTTCAAATCGTGAGCACCAATTTCTCTCTAAAATATGACGTACATGTCTGAATGCTATAATTTGTCTGACTTATTATCTAAATAAGTCAAAGTCATGTCTTTATTTTAAAAGTGTAAAGTTTTGATCATTGTTCTTGACCATGTCAGTAATAAAATAAATATATTTTTGGTTAAATATTAAATTAAATGTTGATCAATTTTGTACACTATTCGGTGTATTCAAACAGGTTATAAAAAATAGGTAAAAAAAATCAAGGTCAAATAAAAAAATAAATAAAAACTAACATTTGAAGAAACATAAAAAAAAACAATCCATGACTACCACACAGTAGAAATATTTATTTATTTATTTAATAAAGCAGATTTTGAAGTATGTTTTGCAGTAGTTCTGCTCCTTGCATGGTCATAGACAGTTGATTATCACTTTGGGTTGTAGCCCAGCAGTATCCTTGATATAACGTCTTTATCTCTGTTGGCAGAAGCAAATCTCTGTAAACAGTGTGTTCCTGAGGTCAGCTGCTCTTGTTTAGTTTTTGGGTTGGGCAATGCAGTTTCTAACTCCACAGACTTGTGCAGTCAGCTTTCTTTCATAGCTGTTTACATGGCTTTAAAACAGAGGTTATACTATACATGTATATCAGTCAAAACCAATATTTTAGAGTACCTACAATTTTCAGTTCACTTAAATGGACATTGATGCATATTTACTTGGTTATAACACACAACATAAAATGTGCAGGTTATTTGTAAATGAATCACTTATACTTTAATTACTTGTAATAATTTGTATTCAAGTAAACAAAGGCTTTTATTGAATACCTTAGCTTTACATTGTTTTCCACCAGTTTATACATTTGTCAACTTATTTTACACAGCTTATCACATTTATTTGGATTTTCAATTGGGTGTATTGATTATAAGTATAGCTGCAAGGATTAGCTGATTATTGATTGGTCAATCAAAAGAAATTGAACTGATAAATTACTTTTATCTTTTTTTTGTTTGTTTGTTTTAGTAAAGACAACTGATTCCAGGCTCTAAAATTACATAATTTGCTGGTTGCAATGTAGTAGATAAGCTACATTAGCAACATTAACATTATAGCTCAAAATAGTCTGCTCAATATTACTGTTTATTGTTATTTGCTTAGTCATCTAATTTGAGCAAAAGCTATTTCTCCTTTATGCCAGCAAACAAGCCCACTTAATAAAATCTATCATCATTACATACTGTAGGTGAAAATGATAACGAGAACCACAACCCTGTAAGGAAAGCATTGAGGAGAGCAGAAGCACGGCCCAAAAATCTGGCTAAAAGTATAGAGGACATCACAGCATCCTTATCACCACGTGAGCATTTCCTCAAGTTGTGATTCTCCACATGTACAGATCATTTTGGGTGATTGTGATTCCTTCTATTGTTTCTCACAGGGGAAGAAAGAAGACAAGAACCAACTGCTGACCTGAGACGCATTAGTGATGGTAAAATTTGCCTGCCTGATCCTTACATTATGAATAACTTTGCCTGCATAGTGGCAAGTGAGTCAAGACTTTTAAAATTCTGCTTCACAATCAACCTCTCTGTAGTGTCATCCATCCCGTCACCCTCCTCATCCTTATTTTCGGATCCAGACCACCTAAAGAAGATGAGCAAATCAGTTCCTTCATTCTTACAGAATGAGGTAAAACAAGCCCTGCATCTTTTAGTAAAGTAGGTCAAAGCCTGCTGTGCATCACTTTGCACAGAGCTTTCTGTGCCTGGTGTCTGTGTTGCAGGATGGTGGCAGAGACACTGACTCCACCTTTGAGGACCGCAGAGGAAAACTAATGCTGGGCCGCTCGATGACTAACCTCACCAACTCCTTTGGCATGGCATCTGTGTCGTCTGTATGTTCAACACAATAGCATGCCTCACTAACACATTTACTCTTTTAAGCTGCGCTACCTGTTGACTTTAAATGATGACTGTGATGGACTGACATTAACAATAATTAATGTTCAAAGCGATATCACTGTTTGAGACAATACATGTGTTATGCCCTTATTAATTTAAAGGACTTTGATTCATGATAAGGACTAGCAAGGTTCAGGAATGTTTTATCAACTGCGTGGAGGATCGTCAAAGAATTGGCTATATACAGCACTTAAATCGAAATCAAGCAATTAGTGCAGCACATCTTTAATGCCTTCTCTTCTTCCTGAAAAATCTGACAACTTCCAGTCAAGGTAAAGTCAAGTATCTCCTTGGTAGTCTGCGATCTTTGTCTGCAGCCTCTTTGGTACCTCTCATCAGTGTAGCATCATCCCTGTGCCCTCATGCAGAGATGAGGAGTGGGCTGAAGGTCTGTTAAGCAGCTTTCCAACCAACCAAATGACTCATCACTTGACTCATCACTGCAAGTAAACCAAAAGTGGCAACTGTACTTGCTTGAAGTTCTTGAAGATGTTCTTGAAGATTATCCGTTCTTCTGTGGAGTGTACATTGGTTTTTGCAGATGGGCTACTGAGTCGTTCCCTGAGAAGCTGGCTCCTGTGTTGTGCCAAGCATTTGCAAAGTGGTTATTTTGTTTCTCCAATGTATGTGTTGGTGCTTTGCTTACTTCTTTGAGCTGAAGAGAGTTTGAAAGACGAGTAAAGGAAGCCATCTGCAACGAACAGCCATCACCTAATAGTCTCTTGTGGCCCTAAAGACACACTTGATGGTCAGGTTGGACAATGAGCCATACGCGACCTCATCAAACCTCAAGTTTAAATGAATAACTTTAGAAGCTAAATACTTGGAACTCCCCACCAGTCAGTTAGAACTGATGAAGCCTTTCAGAGATGTGAAACCTCTTCAAGAACTTCAAGCAAGTCCAGCTGTCACCAAATAGCACTTTTGGGGTATGCATGACCTTGTCGCTGGTGACCAAAGAATCTCTACTGACATTTAAACTGCAAGTAGCACTCTAGAGCTAAACAGACTTTGGTGATCTGTGGAGTTCCCTTTTAAAGTGTTATTTAACTAGCTCTGTCCCTAATTTCTCACTCGAGAAGGATATCTAAATTTCAGAAAACACAAAACATCTCTGTCATAATTAGTTATCACAGAATATAAAATGCTTCTTCTTTGTTTTTGCTCCTAGTTGAGTGGAAGTGTGATGACCATGTACAGCGGGGACTTTGGGAATATTGAGGTTCAGGGAAACATCCAGTTCTCCATTAACTACATTCAGCGGCTCAGAGAGTTTCACATTTTTGTGGCTGAGTGCCGAGACTTGGCTGCAGTTGACCCAAAGAGGGGCCGCTCAGATCCGTGAGTAAACAAAGAATATATTGTTGAATTAAATGTTTTCATGCTGTAGTGTTCATTCCCTGACAACTGAAGACATGAAAGAAACTGTGACTATTTTAGTACAGTATTGTATGTTTGGGTATCTTAAGAGATCAAATGTTTTGCTGTTTTTATTTTTCTTTTTGTTGCTTTGTAAGGTATGTCAAAAGCTACCTAGTGCCTGACAAAGCTAATCTGGGAAAGAGGAAAACATCTGTTAAAAAGAAGACATTAAATCCAACTTTCAATGAGATTCTCAGAGTAAGAATCATGAAAACCATTTGTTCTAAAATATACACTTTCCCACACTGTAATGCTTAATACCTGGCGTGCCTGTTCATCAACAAACAAAAGCAGCTTGCTCTTCCCTGTCCTCACAGTATCGTGTTCGCATGGAGTACATCAGAACGCAGACGCTCATTCTCTCCGTTTGGCATCATGACACCTTTGGCAGGAACAGTTTCCTTGGCGAAGTAGATGTAGACCTCTCCAACTGGGACTTTGACCACACCCAAATGAACTACTTAGCCCTGAAACCAAGAGTAAGAAGAAGAACACACACATACACAGGCTGCTATCCACTGTAGTTGTTTTTTCCTCAAATAACAACCTGTTCTTTTTCCCTGAGTCTATTTGAGCTTGTTACCTGTGTACAAACCTGTGTACAAAGGACTTTTTTTAACTTTATGATGAATCTTTGGATAAACTATTTTAGTAATGTGTCCTCTAACATTTCAGAATGTCCCTGCTCTAGTGATGTCAAATGACCGAGGAGAGATGAGACTAGCGATACGTTTCTTGCCGCAGATCACCTCCAGTGAAGGTCTGCATTCACTACACTTTAAAAAAAAATCATTGTTTTGTAATTAGTGTTGCTAGATTGTGTGGCTTGCTGCCCAGTTATGGTACTTTAAATGGGAAGGGTTGTTTTTAATGTGGGCTTTTTGTTCCATTAGGGCAGTTTCGGGCAGGTTTGGCTTTGAAGTGCAGCATAATAAGAGGTTCATAAGCATTTTGTCATTTTCCCTTTAAAGGTGTAACTAAAGACAGTCCCAACTTTGGAGAGATTCATATTTGGGTAAAAGACTGCAAAAACCTACCTCTAATCAGGACCACCATTGACCCATATGTTAAGTGGTATGCTCAAAACAGTATACACACACACACACACACATATATATATATATATATACACTACTCACAACACAGCATGAGACGTTGTCAAGCTGTAATTGTTGCTCAAGGGCACATGACACGTTATTGAGACATTGACATTTCTTGTTGTGGTATACTCACCACTGTTGTTGGCTTTTGTTTCAATAAATTGTTTTTGAAACAACTTGAACTTAAATGCCCTACTTTCATGATATAATATCACTGTAGTGTGAACATTTTACGTTTTCCATAAATTTCACCCGAAAGCCAAATATCCCTAACTTTTTGTGAGTAGTGTAACTTGGAAAAAGTCAAATAAAACATAGAAAAAAATAGTAAAAGCCTCTTAACATAGTTTCATAATATATATTTGTCATGTCATCAGATTTTGTTTTGTCTGTAATTCAATATGTCATTGCAGAACAAAGACTGTGATCAGCAGCAGCTGCAACTGCGGAAAGCCCTTTGAAAATTGCAGGCACCACACAGACTGACTCTTGATAGAATCCTACATGCCTGACAAATAATCTCCCTCAGTGATGTTTACAGAACGCTTAACAAGTGTTAAATTTGTACCACTAATCAGGGAAACTGGAACCATGGCATTGTATATGGTACAGTAATCTACTATGAAGTTTGATCATTGTTATTCAGCTCCAATCTTATTACCTCTATTCACCATTTAAGTACGTCAAAGATGGAGACTGGCACTGTCGGACAATCAAAAAGCATTTTACACCCGCAACACATCGGAGAAAAAAAGTGACAGTGCATCGCTTTCATTTTTAAGCTTGCTTCTTCTTTCACACAGTGGAATCTCTCTCATGTATGAATAAACAAGTAATAAGAAACATAGTCAAGATGTTTCATATTCATAAGAACTTGAACAATGTATGTAAGGTTCTTTGGATTTCATGCATCTAAAATTACCTTCTCAAGCTTTTTTCCTCCCTGTAGCCAATGAAATTCATTCACTGAATGTTTCATCATGTCTCTGCCAAATATGTTACTGAGAAATTACAGTGCAGGCAATGAGTCAGGAAGCACTATGACAGTGGCCCAAGTAGAATCCAGGGGAGATGAATTATTATGACATTTTCTTGGAGGAATCTGGAATTGAATTCTGATTCAGTGCAATATGATTTTAAAGCAATGCTATGCTATTCCCTGATAGATGATACACAGGCAGCAGTCACGCTACACAGAGCATCGCACTAGATACACTGAGCACAGCGCTGGCAATGCGCAACACTGACAGGCTGCATACAGATGAACCGCAAAGGAATGGGATCACTGGAGCATAAACATAACAACAAAGGATGTAAAGGAGGGTTTACCTCCCAACGTCGGTTAATCCAGCTCCCCAGTATTTTCAAAGTACTGTAAATGTTTATGGCAGAAATTTATTTCATGCTTTATAGAATATGACTCATGGAAGAGAAATGCCTGGATTAACACAGTTGTGAAAAGTTGGTGAAGGTTCTCAGTCATCCAGCTGAGGCTGGAGTTGAGTCATGACAACTGGAGTTCTTTCTTGTTTTGTTCCTGATGTGCTGGGGCATCCTCTTGTTTAGCTTCGACACTGTACACTCTGGGGCTCGATTCAGTGCTGATAACTGACTCAATAGGGATGAGATAACACTGACCAACTGATAGCACTGAGCTTTTCTTTTTTAGATCAACACAGTTTGGTTTGTGGCCTTCATCTGGGTCGTTTTTTTAAATGCAGTGTATTGTTAGCAAGCTATGGTTGTGATGAATCACATGTGTAAAGTAAGCTGAAGTAGTTCTATATTCATAGAGCAATAATGGGGTCACACCATCAGCAGAGCTTCAGGTTACAGTGGCCTAAGAATAGTGGTTGATGGAGGATTTCATCAGGTGAAAGATGCTATTTATGGCACACCTGTACAGTACATCACGACCAGTGATTCACTTGGTGGTGAATAACAGGAAAGCCGCAAGTGATGAATCTGTGCTCTGTATCCTGGGAGGTCATCCACATGACATCAAGAGCGATTAGGGGCCTTGTCCCCAATCTATCAGGGGACAATCGTTTTATTTCATCATCACATCTACACCTTCTCCCCCCTCCCTCCCCCATGGGAAACCACTCTCCAGAAACATGTACATTTAAGTGTGTGGTCATGGACAAGGTCATTGCCCAACTCAATGTATGTATGGTTTCTGGGTGTATGTGTGCGTTTTTACTGTAATATATACCACAAAGACAAAGGGAGACATAGGGATGGATCAGCTAAGCTATCTCTTACCCCCAAGGAGTCATCCTTCAGAACTGGATCTAATCCGGGAGGACAGATATGGTCCCGTACCCACCCTGGATGGATCCAAGGCTCTATTGCTATGCTCAGGCAGCCGGAGGAGTGGTTCAACTAATTATGCATACTGTAAGGTTGAGAGGTGTGGGACTCAAGGCAGCCTGTTCTGTCCTTTAGTCTTGAATAAGCATTAATCTTTGTGACTGCCTTTGTGTCTTGTGGCCTGTCTGACTGTTTTTGTAACTCTCGCTGACACTTTTGTAAGATGTAAGATTATCTTAGCAGGTCAGTATACGATAGATGATAGCTGAACATTTAGAATGAATCCAGTGATGGAAGAAGGTTTCAGATCCCTCACTTATATTTAAGTAGGATTTAAGTAGGAAAATACAACAAGTAAGAGTTTTGCATTCACGGTTTTACATAGTACACTATTACAATTCCTATTGTCAACTAAATGTACTTGAGTATCAAAATTAAAAGTTATCATTATGGAGAATCGGTTTTTATTACATATTATGATATTGGATTTTTATTACAGACACATTGATGTGATAAGCATTTTAATGCCGCAGCTGATCAAGGTAGAGCTAATGAAAAATATGCTAAATACAGCTATTAGTCTGTCTGTAAGTCACACTTAATAAAATGAAAATGTGTTTTAAATGAACAAGATGTAATATACAACTATTTACTGTACTAAAATAATAAAAAATAAATAAATACAAATAAATAAATTACCATTGTAGGTCATCAGAGATGAACGAAAGATGCTAAGTTGAAATAAATGGTTAGCTAACTTTAATACATCATGGGAATAGGAATTATTTTAAGTAATTAAAAAGTTCAAGTACTGGCATTCATATTCTGTGGTGTGTGTCCAGCCGGTTTATCGGGGCAGAGTATTTTATACATGCAGTCGGTGAAGTGATCCCGACTATGGCTGGCTAGCGCCATCAGGCTAATGTTAAATGCTGTCAGTCACACTGGAGGAACAGAAGGACCTGCACTCTTCTTTCACATCTCTCAGCCCTCTCCAGCTTCATTTGATTAATTAGTTCATCACTGAGATCTGTTCTTAGAAATAAATGTGAAATGATTGATATGTTACCTGTTAACTTGAACAATGTGTTTTCGTGGGCTTGGGAAGTATTGAGCTAGAGTTTCACGTGTAACTCTAGAGTGTGTCTTTTCACAGCAGGATAATGGGCTTAGCTTTGGCTGTGGTGGCCAGCTGTGCATCAAGCTTTACTATGTTAGGCCTGTTGATAGAAAATGTTTGGTTGAAACTTACATTTTGAGCATCACAACCAGGGCCGGTTTAGACGCATAGGCTGCAGCCTAGGGCCCCACCAGCAGGGGGCCTCAGTGAGCCACATGGATTGATAGTTTAGTTTTTTGTTTTAAATTGTATTCAAATTATTTGTACGTATATTTCATGTTCCCGCTATTTTTGTAATCATTGTGAGACTATAAAAATATAGCTTTCAGTAGTATCTATTCATGAAAATGATTAAAAATCTAAATAAGCTCAGCTGTTTTTTCGAGTTTGTCTGTGACGTCATCAAGACCAACTCGGTAAACTGTAAACATGAAACGTAAAAACGTATCTTGATAAAGATAGCTAAAAGTGACCATATACTGAGGAGGTGGCAAAATCTACAACATATCTCAAGAAAACAAAGACTGAGAGAAACAACTATCAATATGTTTGTGGAGAAACACCCTCAGCAGATACAGCACATAAAACCTCCTTGCTAACAACAGTCTAAAGATTTCTTAACCCGGCCATGATCACAACACTAAACTTGTGCAATCTTGTTTGTATCATTTTAAGAATATTGCAAAAATTAGATCTATGTTAAACTTCAGTGATATTGATATTCTCCTGTCTTAATCAAAAACACATAAAACATCTACAAACTGTTTAGAACTCAGCCTCTAGGCTACTGATTACAACATGGAGGTTCAACCACATTACATCTATTTTTGCCTCTCTCCCTTGGCTCACTGTTCATTTTACGATTTATTATATTATTTTATTGATTACCTATCAAGCATACATGTATACATGGCCTGGCTCTAGCCTACATGTCAGATCTTTTAATGCCATATGAACCTACACGAAATTTGAGATCCTGAGGCAGTGTATGTACCAGCCTCCCCGTTAAAAAACTAAGGGGGACAGATCTTTTTCTACCAGGGCTCCAGGCTCTGGAATGACCTGCCTGAGGTAATCAGGCTGTCTGAGTCAGTGTCATATTTTAAGTCTCATCTTAAAACACATTTTTGTCAAATTGCCTTTTCTCCTTCAATGTGAGATACTTGTTTTTTATTTACTTTTTTGTGTTATTTTAACTTCTATTTATGTCTGTTTTTATTGTTCAGCACTTCATGCCTTATTTGAAAAGTGCTCTATAAATAAAGTTTTTATTATTCTTATTTATTATTATTACTATTATCATTATTATTAGTGGTAGTAGTTGTAGTAGTACTATTAATTAAACATTTTTGCTGGTTCCTGAATTTCACAAACTGTGTTTTCTAGAATATTAACTACTTGAAAGGCAAAATTATTTAAGATGGTGTGCTAACATGCCAGTCAGCACTAATCACTTACAATAACATCTGTGTATAAAAATTGGTAAAAACCTAAAGCAGTTTCTTATATTGTCAATTAAACCACAATGGCTTTTTCTGTATGATCTTTCTTTCTTGAGAAACACGCTTCAGGTTGTGAATGGCTTACCACTCTGCTTCTATATCCTCTGTGACTTTTCCCTCCCTTCCTCCCTTAAAGACTGAGGATCTACAACCACAGCTTGTGGCTACTGAACTACTTGACCAGCAGAGAAAAAACTCTGTACCACAAAGAACATCAACAGGCTCTGCATTTTGTGAGCGTTAGCTCACTCTCCTGTTGTTTCTCCCTGTTCTTTATCTCACTCATATTCTCCTGTAACACAACTGAACACTATTTTGCCTCTGTGTTCCTCTGCCTGCATGAATCCCTGCACCCCTCTTTCTCTCTGTCTCTCTCCATCCTTGGCTTCACAGTATTCATCCCTGAGGGCCAATCGATAGACTGCAACAGCCTTTCAATGAAATCTCCCCGGTGCTACCGGAGAAAAGAAACAGCGTTCAATCGAACCGATAACTCTCTCCTTCTGTTCCTTTTGATCACTCCTTCTCTCCCTTTCTATATATACAATCTCCCTTCCTCTCTATTTTGTGCTTTGGTGTGAGGAGGATGATAGGGAGGTGGTATAGGCAGCATTCAGAGGCCACAGCTGGAGGCTTGTTTGATCTTCATTGGGGGGGGGATACTACAGAACCATCACGCCACAGGCAGTGTAAATTACCTCTGAGTAATGCAAAGGACATAAAGTAGGCACTGGGGGGACAAGAACAGGTATGCTGTAGGCACATTCAGTCGTATGGTTAGTGTGAAAAAATTACAGAGAAAGACATTAGCTGTCAAGTAAAACAGGACATGGTGAATAACACAAGCCTTTATATGATCCAGCCACAAGCCTGATACAGCTGCAACCCATGTATTCCTCTGTACATGTATCTCTGCACAACTGAGAAGCAACTGACAAAAAAGTTGTAGGTGTGAGGCATAACTGCAAATGTCAGTATATTTATTTCCAGGAATTCATAGTCAACATCTTAAATTCCTGTTGGGAGGCACAAGCAAAACAGCAATTCATAAAATCAGCTTTAATTTTGGTTGATTTCCAACTGTGAAACATATGTGATGTCTCAGTGCAAACCTGATTTGTCAGTCACAGCTAATTGAGATGAATCAGTAAAGGAAGAGGCTAAAGGATTTGTTGTGACTTGTTTCCTTGTACAGTCCATGGTATTAGTATTTCACATAAATGAAGGTGGAAGGTAACAGGATATTGTATGAAAACATAATTATTTAGTAGGTAGGTGAAACAGACTGGCACTATGTTCATAAGAACTAAAATTCTTTTATACACACTCCCTGTAAGGAGGAGGCTATTAAAATGAGGCTTATTGCCCGACTTCTCAAGTGTCATTTGGTTAATAACTGTTATTACTGTTTTATGTTAAATTAACTGTAGACACTTTATATTAGAGAAGACATCAGAAAAAGCCAGATATCTGTAGTTCAAAACAATAATAGCATCAAGTTGAAATATGTTGAGATGAGATATGAAACTGAAGGCTATTCAGCTTTCTTCATACTGGTGGATGGTGGGCCTGTGCATCAAAGTGGCATGATTGTTAGGTGAACACAGATGTTATCCTAGAATTCAGGTGACCCATCATGAACTAGGTGGACAGGCACAGAAGAGGATGTTTCAGTAACAATCACAATTGAGTAGTAAGAATAGTGCAATTTTGGTGTCAAGAATCAATGGGATTCACACTAATGGTTTACTACTGGCAGGCTGCCAGGTGTACTCTTTGGGGAGGAAAAGTCTGAATGACTCATAGGGCCCAGAATTTGACAGAGGCCCTGCAACATCCCTGGGATTGTACATAGTTATAGTGTCAGAATTGTTGTTGAGCTGTTGTCAAGGAACCCAACATTTCTAGCATCACAACAGCATGCATCACATTTGCAGTTTAGCTGCATAGGAATGTCATTTTTCTGGAGACATTTGGTGCATGACAGAAATTGGCTTATTTGACCATTGCATTGTAATCTATACAGTGGTGACATATAATAGGGCCTGATGGCTTAAACTTAAGGAGAAGGCTTAAACACATCTCCATATTTCTTCTTGCTGCATCTAGGTTTAACCATGAATATTTACTTATATTTATATAAGAGGCTCTAAACTCCATGTGGTATGAATCAGTAACAATAACAACATCACTTACATGTATGTGTGACTATGATGCAAAGACTTCTCAATAAACACCATACCAGAGACCATAACAGCTCTCAGTGGGAAAAAGTAAGGGACATTTAAGTCTTTGAAGAGGACCTAACATAGATCAACACTGAACTGTGTTACTACTGATAAAAAATCATAAAAGAGGTGAAAAATGAGAAGAAAATTTTATGAACAAATTAAGTTTAAAAATATCCACAATTTCAGTCACTGTTCCCATGGCTTAGAGCATAAAAACGAAAAGCTGCCTTGGTTTCAGTCCTGCACTTTGGAACAACTTAAAGACTCATGCCAGAGAAACTGAAAACTGTGCTTTAAAAGGTCAATTTTGAATTTTAAAATCAGTACAGAAACTTATACACAACAACCAATGTTAGTACTTCAATGCAAGTGTAATGTGTTATTTTGTTTTCATACTGGTCATTAGGCAGTTGGCATCGGGCTCGTTATTATTGCCATTTTTATACCTCAAATTTAATCAAGTTTTTAATTTGGTGAAGAATGGGAAACATTTGGTGTTTTTTTACATTTGGATTTAGGACTCTCATATGAAGACAAACCAGGGAGTTAGTAAAGATTAGAAGTACAAGCTTACACCTTAATCCAACAGTCAGGGTTAGCCACTGTGTGCTCTCTAGATGTTTTGACTGGTGAATACCCTGAACCCATTAGTACCGTATATTACCAGGTTTTCTTTAGCTCTCTCTCTACAATTACTGAAGCATTTCTTGTTCTGCAGAACTGTTCTCTGAGGACCACAGTTTGATGTGTAATATCCTCCCTACCTTAAGTAAGCATAAAAGTATTAGCTTACCTTGGAGAGCAGCTTTTGTAGTGGATCCACTCACTCCAGATCATCTTTCCATCATGAAATTGCTTCATTGCACTTGTACAGACTGCACAGCTTATGAAGCAAAAGAAAAGGAGTGATTTGACTGGTCATTACTAATGCCGCCATCATTTATATCTGCTTGTTTAAATCTCATCCCTTCAATAATGGTATGTGTCAATATCAGCATCAGTGCAAAGTGATCTAGTTTGATTGACAAAACCCAAAGCTGTAACACAGGTTTAGGCTTATTTATGTCAGGTGAGGTGCTGCACTGTGCCCTACTGTACATGTGCTCCAGGGCTGAGAATAATATTCACGGAGATGTGGTTAGATAGATTGTAATTTCTGCTTTTGTTTAAAAATCTACAATTCTATATTTTATTTATTGAAAAGTTGTTTAATTTTTTATTTATTTTTTAAATTTCTGTTTTGTAACACCTTACCTCCAAGTAATGTTACTCAAACATGTTCATGACAGGTCAAAGCCCAATTACTGAGTGAGAATGCTTCTTCGTCTACTGTAGAGCCTGATAGACGGTTTCAGGAAGCTTTGCTTGTCTTAAGGGGCTTTCATAATGCATGAGCAGGACTCTCAGTGCCTGATCAGCAGAACGATGACATTGATGCTCAGGCTTGCCATCCCTACTACACTGACTCCTCTTGCATTATTACATGTCCAGATACCATCTTTAATTCTACTTCTTTTAAACAAGGTGGATGTGAGGGTCATTAAACCTCCATTCATGAAGTTAATTACCTGATAAGGCTTGCTGAGTTAAGATGGACAGACCTCCTTTCTCTACAGAATGAGTGAACAATCCAGCTGATTTTCTTCTGCAGTGAGCAGCTGTGTGTATTATTCCCCAGCATAATCACATGTACCATCATCCCATATCTGAAAAATGCCAAGAAAGGCCCATTTAGTTTGTATGTCTGAGTTTTCAGAACAGGAGCCATGAAATTCGATTTTGGCAGTCACTGTATGTTTGTGTCCAGCGCGTTTTTTTCTGATATGACGCTGTTTTCAGGATCTCATGTCCCCAGAAGATCTGAGCACATTTTAAGACACCATAAAGCTACAATAACTAATTTCAGAAGACTTTTGTTGAACCTAAACAATCTCAAGACTATAGTTAAAACTTTGCTGTTTCTGCAACTATGTCACTCACCATGTATGCCTCCATGACCGGTCTCATAGCAAAGCTACCAATAGCTTTTAGCCAATGCTGCCTTTTTACAGCAGCATTGCTGTGACATGAGCTGCTTTTAGACATGCACTGAACACTGAACATATCTAGACATTATCCGTGTATGTTGCATGTGACAATGCAAATATCATGAGTCACACAGCACAGAGGTTATCCAGACTTTATTATGCAAGCCCGCAAGTACAAAGTCCAGGTAATCTTGAGTGTGATCTCCACTGTGTCATGTCATTCCTCCTGCACACCCTACAGAGACACCCCTGCCCTTTGCTGAAATAAAGTGTGAGTTTCTTCTCATGTGAGACCATCTGACTCACTACATGTGCAACAGCACAACTCCGCACGATGTCCAGACCTGATACTCCCAACATAGTTAAGCTATAATGCCAAGTGACAAGGTTGAGAATTTAGTGACCAATTATTCAGAGTTTATACAAATGCCTAACATTGTTTGTAGAGGATGTGCGGACTTTGTTATGTCTGTTTTGATGAATGAGATGGTAGTAACTACAGCAGCTAAGTCTGTGAAGATTCTCAGTCATCAAGGTGAAGTTGTCTGGAAGTTGAGTTACGGCAACTGGACTTCTTTCTTGTAAGGTTGAAACGTTTCGCTCTGCATCCACAGAACTTCGTCGGTCTGAGGGAAGTT
>JAUMHL010000005.1:21442956-21458078 GCA_032362345.1 Sandelia bainsii
AAAATGTCACTGTACTGCTGAGAAGAACAAAAGGAATCAACAAAAGTTATCATCCTATGTGTTGACAGCACAATCTGGCTGTCATAAGACTTAGTTCACACCAGCAGTGAACCACAAACTCTGACATATCTTATATACTAAAGTGTGCATTCTGAAAACATTAGCCATAAAGTGAAGTCTGTGTTTAAATCAAGTTTGGAGAAGGAGCTGTCCTGTTTACTGCTCCTCTAGCTCCTGTTCTGAATTGCAGGTGGTGCTGATGCTAATGCTAATGCTAACACTAGCTGACTCTGTATCAACTGGTCAGACTGTTGTTAGCAAGGAGGTTTTATTTGCTGTATCTGCTGAGGGTGTTTCTATGGAGCCCCCTAGGGGTCATGTAGTAGAAAAAAATATTTAGGTGAAATAAGTGGTAGAAAAAAAAAATTCTGATGTGGTAGAAAAAAAACTGTGACGATGCGGTAGAAAAAAAAATTGGAGGGTGGAGGGTGGGGTATCCACCTCAGGTCTCCTCCTCAGGTGTGGGGGAACTCATTTAAGAGAGCACTGCTAACACCAATAATATAAGTCACACTGTTGCTACCAAATAAACCAATTCATTCGTAATACTGGATCTAGACCATTTTCTGGACATACATAAGTATTGTTGCATTTTTTCTGGTTTTCTAAAAAAGCCCTGATCACAGAGCTGACATCTAGAGACAGATCTATTCACATTCACAGCTATGGGAAATTTAGAAGGCACCACTTAACCTAACATGCATGTCTTTGGAGGGTGACAGGAAGTCGGAGTACCCAGAGAAAACCCACACACACGGGGAGAACATACAAAGTTACACTGAAAGACACCCGGCCGACTGGTGGATTCGAACCTGTGAAACAACGGCGCTATCTACCAAAAGTTAAAAGTGAAAGTTAAAATATTACTAGAATGTGTAATGGATGTACAATTTATTCCAGTTTATAATGCAATAATGTGCAACGTTCTGGACAGTTGTAGCTGTTGGCCAATGTGTTTACATCCTGCGGGTCTATGGTCACATTCGCGGGCCTGTTAAACGTGTGGGCGGGGAGTCTGACTTTTTCTTTCTACCACATCGTCAGATTTTTTTTTTTCTACCACATCGTCAGATTTTTTTTTTCTACCACTTATTTCACATAATGTTTTTTTTCTACCACTTATTTCACCTAAATATTTTTTTCTACTACATGACCCCTAGGGGGCTCCGTATATTTCGCCACAAACTTATTAATTGTTGTGTCTCTCAGTCTTTGTTTTCTTGAGATATGTTGTAGATTTTGCCACCTCCTCAGTATATGGTCACTGTTAGCTGTCTTTATCAAGATATGTTTTTACGTTTCATGTTTACAATTTGCCGAGTTCGTCTTGATGACGTCACAGACAAACTCGAAAAAAAAAGATAGCTGAGCTTATTTTGATTTTTAATAATTTTCATGAATAGATACCACTGAAAGCTATATTTTGTAGTCTCACACTGATAGAAAAATAGAGGGAACATGACATATACCTACAAATAATTTAAATACAATAAAAAAAAATAAAAATAAACTATCAATCCATGTAGCTCACTGAGGCCCCCTGCTGGTGGGGCCCTAAAACGGCCCTGAGTGCAACACATGCAACACCTGAGCAGTATCATAATCATCTGTGACAGTGACATGGGATGAGTCTGTTTTTTTAAATGTCTCATCAGGACACAACTCATGTACTATTTTGTAAATGGTAAACTAATATCAGGATTTGTTGGAAAATCATCATCTGTTTTTTTGGAAATGCCCTTATCTCAGTATCAATTCTCACAAGAATATTTGGTGTTGCCCTTCAGGTTGTTTATTTTAGAGGTATTAATCTCAGTCTTCCTGATGTTTCTAAAATTACTCATTCACTCCCTGTGCACAAAGGTGTAGTTAAGTGTGCTCTTTCTTTCACTCAGAGTATCTTGCTGACTGCAAGAATTATACTTTATCTTTTTTTATAAGAAAAGTCCTTAGATCTTTTACTTAGTTATCAGTAAAGTGTGATCTACTGCATCACAAGTTATGCCAAGTTTGAGAAGTAAAAGTACTCAAAAACAGCACAATAATACTTCACATATGCATTTTTATGGAATTATTATTGCTGATTATTTTTTTTGCACCAGTGTTGTTTGCAGGCAAAGTAAACTCAACCATGCACACGTAGTCACACAGTATAGTTGTGCTGTAGCGAATGATTATTATCACCATTATCAATTAATTAGAACATTGTGTCAATTAATCAATGACTAGGCTCCTTCAGATTGTATGTGCCACCAAAACACATTGGCACGCAATTGTTGCAGCACTAAGAAGTGTGTTCATATAAACAGGGTGTGATCTAAAAAAAAAAAAAATTTAATTAAATTTATCCTATTGAGTCTTGTATCAAATGGGGGGGGCACGGAGCTCAAGTATTGCCCTGGACCCCATAAAGTCTTACTGTGGCTATGTCAGTGTTAGCTGCTTGATAAAATAAATTTGTTATAAGTCAGTGTTTGCTAGTCATTGCTAGAAACATTCCCCTTTTCCTGATAGCAACTGCTGTGGAAATGTGCAGCCAGTATTTTTAATTGGAGCATCGGGGGAGGCAGTGGAAGTGATGGGGGAGTATTGGTCAGCATCGCTCCTCCTGCCTTCTAGAGAGTTCTGTGAGCGACGGTTGACAAGGAGGCGCCGCCGCTCCCACAAACACACAAACAGACACACACACGCTGACACCGAGAGAGTGACTGACAGGCGGCGGGGAGCCGTCACACCAGGAGCCGCTGGGGAACAAGCCACACGTTTGCGGTGTCGCGTTAAACCGATAAACGTGTGAATTTAACGGAGGTGAGTGTTGCTCGGTGAATGATGTAACGTCATTACACGTTAACTAACATTAGCTAATTAACGGTTGTCGTTAGCTAACATGTCAACGGCTGCGACGTTTATTTAAGTTTAAACCAGCCAACTGTTGTTTTTTTCTAACACTGCTTGACATCGTAACTTCTTCTTACTTGATGCTTTGAGTTAAACTAACTTTGTTGTGAAGTTTCCATGCGTGTTTTAACGTGTGCTACGGTTCGTGTTAAAAGTTGCAGATGTGACGCTAGCTAGAGAGCGTGGCTCTCAACAGGTAACGGGGCTGCGGTGTTGCTAACGCCGCTGTTTACTCTCTGCAAAGTCACGCTGCAGCTGAGGATTTGTTAACATATTGTTAACTTTGTGCGAAGTTAACAATATGCAACGACTGAAGAGGGTTAACATTATGTAACGCCAAGCAAATTGTGTGCAGTTAGGAGGAAACGAACAGAAGGCAACAGAAAGTTTCCATCCTCCGGGAGTCAGACGCGACACGCCCTCCTGTAGTGGAGCTGTTGATAGCTGAAGCCAGTGATCCTGTGCTCCCACAACAACCACACCACTACTGTACTGCTCTACATTTCAGAGGTTAATAGTGACTGCAGATAGAAATTAGCTAGTAGCTAAATATGTTAAATCTCCTCTATTTGTACGAGATTAATGTTTTTTGTATACGATTCCTTCTTAATAAATGTACTACACATATTTTTGAAGCGGCAGGGAACTTAGTAAGCAAGGTGTATTTACTCATATTTCTGATTTGACTGACATTTTAGCTTAATAACCAATAACCTCTTTTCATCATCTCTTCCTCTTAAAAAATACATCATTTTCATTATTAGTTGATCAAATTATCATTTGGACAAAGACATTTTATAAATTGGTTGGAGTCTTAAGACTCCACAGCCCAAATTCAGGGCTTTACTTTTATTTTTAGTTATATTTTATTTTGGGGACATTGCACATTAATGTGCATATCTGTACATGTGCCGAGAAGCTAATTTTTAACTGTTGTCTCTTGGCCAGATGTAAAGCAGTAATTAAAACAACAAAACACACAAACATATAAGAAGCAGCTTTTAGCAGATAGTAAAGATTACCTTTTACAATGACAAAACAAAGCAAGACTGCTGACACACCTATATATACATAGAGTTACAACAGATAACAACCTTAGTAAAGCTAGAGAGGACATACCAAATGTCTTGTTCACTATAAGTGGGCAATGCTGTTGGGGGCCATTACAGACAACAATGTGCCTAGAGTAGGTTGATTATAGTGACCTTTCATGTGGCTTAACATTAATGTTGTATTGACGGTCTGCTACTGTAGCAACAGTAAATATGGAGCCTGCTCCAAGAAGTTACTGCTCTCTGAGTCATCGTGATAACTCTGCTGCTGAGTGAAACGTGGAACATATCTTTATTTCTATAGATACATTTCCAGATTTTGTATGGTTTTATTCAACAAATTGTCCTGTGAATTAGTAAACCATTGTTTTAATTCTGGCAATTTTAAAAAGTATTGGCCCCAGAGTTGATAAATTCCAGTTACTTGTTTTCCCTCAAGCCCAAAGATATCCAGCTTACTGTCACATGAGAGAAAGAACAGCAGCAAGTCTGCACATTAAAGGAGCTTAAATCAAAAATTCCCTGTTGATCAGCTCATCGGTTAAACAACCTTTCAGCTCTATGATGAAGTGGAGTTGCAATTTTGGCCTGGTTGTTATCAGGCTACAGTAAACCTGCTTCTTAGAAAAGGCCATTGCCTCCTTGTTGTCTGTTGCCATAATAAAGGGAGCCGTTGCCAGTCAGAAGTGGGGAGGCCTGAAAACAGGTGCTGTGGACCTTCACTTCACAGAGATGTTTTTTTACACTTCTGTTTAAGCAGCTCAGAGCCTGATAATAGTCTCATTACCACATACTACAAATGTGCATCATGTAAGCCACCCTCAGTGCTTAGAGAGAGCTTAAACTACTCATCTGCTATATGTCCACAATTTCAGTTTAGTGCCAGTATATGAATAACAACTGATTTCTTTTTCACGTTCTCAGGAACCATGTCCAAGGGACCAGCAGTTGGCATTGACCTGGGCACTACCTACTCCTGTGTAGGAGTGTTTCAGCACGGCAAGGTTGAGATCATTGCCAATGACCAGGGAAACAGGACCACACCCAGTTATGTTGCCTTCACCGACACTGAGAGGTTGATTGGGGATGCAGCCAAGAACCAGGTGGCCTTGAACCCAAACAACACAGTATTCGGTATGGAACATTTTTCTCGACAAAATAATGAATCATTATCAAACTTTGATATTTGTGCTGATATGTATGATCTTTTATTGTCTTTCAGATGCAAAGCGTCTCATAGGACGTCGATTTGATGACAGTGTTGTTCAGTCAGACATGAAACATTGGCCTTTCACAGTCATTAATGACGCTTCACGCCCCAAAGTAAAGGTGGAGTACAAGGGAGAGACCAAGACCTTTTACCCAGAGGAGATCTCCTCCATGGTGCTGCTTAAGATGAAGGAGATAGCTGAGGCATACCTCGGCAAGGTATTCCAATCTACTTTCATTTTTGATTATAGAAATGGAGGAGTGCACAAGTAATACACAAAACACTTATGCTATTCTCCCATTACCTGCTGTAACTCAGAACCGTTTGCTTCTTGCAGACGGTGACAAATGCTGTAGTGACCGTGCCTGCCTACTTCAATGACTCTCAGCGCCAGGCCACCAAAGATGCAGGGACCATTTCTGGGCTGAATGTCCTTCGTATCATCAATGAGCCGACTGCTGCAGCTATTGCTTATGGCCTGGACAAAAAGGTCAAATCAGTCCCGGGAAGCGAGGAACAGTTTTTTTTAGGATGCAATAAATAATTTTTTTAACTTTACGAATGATTGTTCTATTGAATATTTGCTTGACTGTTATATCTTTACAGTGTCCAAATAGGCTGAAAAATACCGTGTCCAGTCCAAGATGATGTCTTGTTTTTCAAATCAAAAGTCAAGAACCTAAAGATGATTGATTGACTTGTAGTTATTGACATTGCTAATGTTTAAAAAAAAAAAGAATCTTTGTGGATGCAAAAATCAATTACAATTAACTGATTTGAAATTACAGGTTGGATCTGAAAGAAACGTCCTCATCTTTGACCTTGGCGGCGGCACATTTGACGTCTCCATCCTGACCATTGAAGATGGAATCTTTGAGGTGAAGTCCACTGCAGGTGATACACACTTGGGCGGCGAGGACTTTGATAACCGCATGGTGAACCACTTCATCTCTGAGTTCAAACGCAAGTACAAGAAAGACATCAGCGACAACAAGAGGGCGGTGCGACGTCTGCGCACAGCTTGCGAGAGGGCTAAGCGGACCTTGTCGTCCAGCACCCAGGCCAGCATTGAAATCGATTCTTTGTACGAGGGCATTGATTTCTACACCTCGATTACCAGGGCCCGGTTTGAGGAGCTGAACGCAGACCTGTTCCGAGGAACCCTGGAGCCTGTGGAAAAGGCTCTCCGTGATGCCAAGATGGACAAGTCTCAAGTCCATGACATTGTCTTGGTGGGAGGCTCCACTCGTATTCCAAAGATCCAGAAGCTGCTGCAGGACTTCTTCAACGGGAAGGAACTCAATAAGAGCATTAACCCTGACGAGGCGGTGGCTTATGGTGCAGGTATTGACTCTTTTTTTGGCCATAAATGTAGCATGTAAATAATGTGTACTCGTGAAAGCTACACATTTAAACCTCAACTTTACTCATTCTGCAGCTGTGCAGGCAGCCATCCTGGCAGGTGACAAATCGGAGAATGTGCAGGACCTGCTGCTGCTCGATGTGACCCCCTTGTCCTTGGGCATCGAGACTGCTGGCGGAGTCATGACCGTTCTTATCAAGAGGAACACTACTATCCCCACCAAACAGACCCAGACTTTTACCACCTATTCAGACAACCAGCCTGGTGTGCTCATTCAGGTACAACCACCATCTTTAACAAAAAAAAAGAAAGAACACTTAATTATGGTTGAGGAGGTCTTAAATTCCAGATAAGTCGTCACTGATCGGTTGACCTGACATTACATGTGTAGGTGTTTGAGGGTGAAAGAGCCATGACCAAAGACAACAACCTGCTGGGGAAATTTGAGCTTATTGGAATCCCCCCTGCCCCTCGAGGAGTCCCTCAGATCGAGGTGACCTTTGATATTGATGCCAACGGCATCATGAATGTGTCCGCTGTTGACAAGAGCACTGGGAAGGAGAATAAGATTACCATAACCAACGACAAAGGTAATGTGTCTCACAGTGTCTGATTGTCTGTCAAATTTGGTGGAAAGTGATGTAACCATGTTGTTTTTTCCTCTGCTTTCTGCTCAGGTCGCTTGAGCAAGGAGGACATTGAGCGTATGGTGCAGGAAGCGGAGAAGTACAAGGCTGAAGATGATGTGCAGAGAGAGAAAGTGTCTGCCAAGAATGGCCTGGAGTCTTATGCCTTCAATATGAAGTCCACTGTGGAGGATGAGAAGCTGAAAGGCAAGATCAGTGACGAAGACAAACAGAAGATTCTGGACAAATGTAACGAGATCATCAACTGGCTGGACCGAAATCAGGTCTGAATTAGAAGCATAGTTTTGTTGTAAACTTGCCAACATGTGTATAATAAGTAGAATAATATGATGTGATATTCAACTGGTCTTTCTTTCTGTATTTTCTCAGACTGCAGAAAAAGATGAGTTTGAGCATCAGCAGAAGGAGCTGGAGAAGGTGTGTAACCCCATCATGACCAAGCTGTACCAGAGTGCAGGGGGCATGCCCGGGGGGATGCCAGGCGGTTTCCCCGGAGCTGGTGGTGCTCCTGGAGGAGGAGCGTCCTCCGGCCCCACAATCGAGGAGGTTGACTAAACTACATGAGTTTGATCTCTTTCTTCTGTTGAATTTGGTGTGAAGGGTGATCACAGTTATATGAATCATATACTCAGCACCATTAACCACAACTGTTCTGGCGTGATTTGATTTTATTCGCCGGGTTTAAAGGCAGCACTTTCACTGTGGCTTTTTTGGCTCTTTTTTGACAGTTTTTACAGGCATCTATAGCATGTTGCATTTAGTTAAACCAGCTAGTATTTTTATTACCACAGTGTTTTTTCTTTCAATTGCCAAAATCATTGCCTTTGATCAGTATTTGCAAAATAAGTCTAAATAAAAATGTTATCAAATACAGACACATGCCTTTTCATCACTTATTATATTAAGTTTAGGCCTTATTGAATATACCAGAACTGGTTAAAGCTATTGTCAGTTAGGCTTTTTAGGGTTACAAATAATTTAATCTATGTTTTTATTTACTTTTAGTATTGAACATAAGATTATAAAACTGAAATTCCTCAGTTTACAATACAAAGGTTTACTTGAGACTTAAATTCATAAGTTTTGGTGTAACACATTGTATCTTCACTGTATTCCCAAACCAAACCATCAAAATCAGCTCTGTATCATTCTGTACTGTTTCAAATTGAAAAAAAGTAGCTTGCCAATGAGAATCATTCTGAACTGGAAGTCATGATTTGTCATCTTACACTGACACTCATCTGTTGATGTATCTACTGTAGCTACAGTATATGAGGCCCAGGACTGGATACACTACACAAAACCACTGTACACCTCTTTACTACAGCTACGCTATACTACATTTATACTTTAAATTCTTAATAATGTAGAGAGACCATATAGATGACAACTGTATTCTTTTTCTCATTTATTTTGTTTATTCAGTCTTATATTTAATTTAGTAGGAAAGTAGGAAAGGGGTATTGGTTCCTTGGCCAGATATTGTGGCCAAGAGGAACTATGTGTGTTTTGTGTTGAAGTCTTTGGCAGGTCAGCGTGAGTTAGAGTTTCTTGGGCATTCGTGCATCCTGTAGGCACACATGTAGAAGATACCTGCAAGGAAGTAACAAGACAAGTAAGAAAAGAAGTGAAATATGTGGTCTGAACAACAAAAAATAAATGTAAGAATGAGGAAAAGGTGATCCCCACTAGTGTTTGAAGTTAACGTGGTGGCATTCAGACCTGAGAAGAATGTGAGCACCACTGCCACCCAGCCCATTATATAGGACCAGGAGAATCGCCAGCTGCCATAGCGTTTACCATAGTAGTTCACTGTCACTCCTGTGTACACAGCCATCGCCAGCAACACAAAGAAAGCTGCACAAAAGAGAGGCATTAGGTTTGTCTGAGAAAAGTAACAAAACGTTTCACTATGTCAGAGAGGCCTGCGTGTGGCTGCAGGTGATGAGCTTACAGGAGATGAAGAAGAGGATACCGGCTGCAAATGTCTTGTCAAACCCATCAAATGAGGAGTAGTGGATGAAGGCCATGACTCCAATCACAATGCCGATGAAACAAGCCAGCAGGGAAAGAATCATGAAGGCCCGAGTGGCATCCCAGTATGCTGCAGGTGACAGGACACAAGGACAGTCTGAGACCTGAGAGACCAGGTGTCCACTACTAAACAAAGAATTCAGAATCTTTAGAGCCATTTTCTATTTTGTGTACTCAAATCATGTAATTTCTAGTGTAGTTAATTTTCACTTTTGACAGCTTAAGCCTGCCATCTAGTGTTTAGCAGTAGATTTGTACTCACTCTATTGCAATACATGAAAGGTAGTTGACTGAGAATGAATCCATATGAATAAAATAGCTATATATTCAAAAGAAAAAAATACAGACTATTCCTTTAAAGTCACCAGCAAAGCTCCAGAGAGATGTAACTCCAGTGATGATCAGGGTTAGCACCAAGGTTACAGGCTGACTGTCAGCAAACGAATGAATAGAAACAAGGAAGTATGTGCCTGCTCACACCCGGTGAGTCTTACCAATGCTGTCCGTGTGTGTCATGCATTTCCCAGGCACACAGTACCGCCACAGGCCCTGGTGCATATAATTGCTCGAGTGACGGTACTGCATCCAGTAGTCAGTTGCCGTGGAGACAATGAGGAGTATGTTCCCAACTCCGGCACAGAACAACCCACCTCCCATGAAGCTGTACATCCTGCCAAAAAAAAAAAAAAATACTAAGTGACACAGAGAGAAAACAGAGCAGGTCAGGGCCCCGTCACATGTGGCCCCTGCTAACCAATTACAGCAGGTACTTCCTGTTACAGAGCACAGGGCAACACCGGGTATGAATAAAACAATAATATAAATGCATTCAGCAGGGTGTCACAAATGTCGTGCTGGAGCTAGACAGATGTGATTCTAGATTATTTTACTCAGTAGAAAATAACACTGAGAGGAAGTTTACAAGCTAGAGAAGGAGGCAACACAGACATTAACCTGTAACACAGCCAGACCTATCCTGAAAACACAAACATTTATCCTAAATTCTGTCCAAGAGCTCCAGCTTTATAAAGACACCAAATATGGCATGGTGAACAGAACATGGCACATGAGAATAAAATGAGGACAAGACAAGCATATTTTTCTAGATTCATAAACACATGACATCTTGTTTGAATATGTTCTAAAAAGTTAGTTTTTCCATCCTCATTTTAAACCTAAAGGGATATTTAGGAGGAAATCAGAGGTCAAGATAAACAACCAAATGCAGAAATGAATTAAAAGACTCACTTGTAAAAGGCATTTCACACATCAGATTGATTACATACCTCAATCTTTTATTTTCCTTCCAGAAACAGATTCCAATATTTCGTGTTGCCAAAGCACAGCGGAGCCCAATATTGCCCGGGGTGGCAGGAAAGTTTTGTTTTTTGCGCAGGAAACCGAGCGAACAAACGGGCTGATGGAACAATGGAGCATGCTGAGCCGCAACCAATCACAGAGGATGAGTTTTGTTTTTTAGGGAATCTGCTGAAAATACAAAACTGCTAAAGCGCTGCGCACATCTCAGCGATACTCATGACACAGCGCTTCTCATTCAAAATGCTGCACAGTGAACCTGCGGCCTTACCCACAGTACTGCTGGGAAAGCTCATCAAAAGAAGATTATTATTTTTAAAACGATAAAACTGTCTTTATGTTTCAGTTGATGTGCTTTGGACAAATCCTGCTGCACATCACGCTGATGAAAGGGCAACAGTATTTCCAGTGATTTCTCTAAATCAGCTTTCTGTTGTTCCTGTGTACTGATTCAAGTCAAATCACCTCACAGACACAGCACCGGCTGCAATGTGCTTTAAATGTGCTTCCATCCCTCATGATAAGCACGAGGAGACAAATTGTGGGTTCATCAGTCAATCTTAACATTTTTTTAAGTCTCCGTCGTTCCACTGACACACACCCAAAGAGATTCATTTACAGTTTTTCTTCATAGCTCTGGTCAAAAGTGTCAAAACAATATGGGAACAACATTTTATTTCTTCTGCCCAACACAGGATTTCTCATTTTGTCAAGTGTTGAACACATTTCAAAAATGAAGCACACACAGTCACACGGTCCAGCATATTAAAGAGTTATCTCACTGTTCACATCATCACATGCAGTTGTCAAAACATGTAATGTACAGTTCATTTCCGTCATTGTGGTGGTAACGTTACCACGTGTGCTGAAATTTCAGAAACATACTGTAACACATACTGTGTCTTCCCATAACTGGCACATGGAATTCAGTAGAATCTGGTCGCAGACAAGGATGGCGGACTGCCACCACCTCAGCGGTTGATATTAGCCAAATACAACCCTGAAAGCATAATGCCTCTGGCTATCACACACAAACACCAGCTTAGATTAATAGTGGACCATCTTGTCGGCAGCCAGACACCTCTCCATACCAACACAACTTTCTTTTCCAATGATCTGTTTTCCCCTCTATTTTACAGTATCACTTAACTGTACAGATATTAAATGTATTTATTAGAGGAAAATCTAATTGCTGCCACACATTAGTGCAAATGAAAGTGCTCCACTGTCTTACTGACAACAGCTAAACATTTGGAGAACCTTAACCCTAACGATGCTAATGGTACATTTACTTCTGACACATGAGCCAAAGGTGGGTGAGGTACAGTATGTCCTTCTGTGCATGAACTATAGTGTTGTATGTTTAAACCGTTGATGATGGCTATGTTTAGAGGAATGAGCCAAAGCTATTGAGAAGATCTGTAATAACAGAAAAAAAAAACCTGCTCACACATTAATGAAATAAAACCTCATGCAACAGTGAATCTGAACAGTCACTTCACAGGGCAAGATGCGCACGTTTAACATGGCCGAACAGAATTCTGCGATGAACTGGAAGGTGGGCGGCAAGTAGAGCTGTGGGTTTGTACAGTTTAGGTGAAGAAGCTGCAGTAAAAGTGATTTATCTCTGTTGTAACAAGTTGTATAGAGAAAGAGAGAGAGTGGGAGTTAAGAGGGAGAGTTTTCTGGGTGAAAAATGATCATTTCCTTCGATGCCTCTATGGTGAAAAGAGTCAGGAAGCAACGATACAAAGGTTTTATAAATCAGGGACATGATGAGAGTCTCTGACACAGCTTTACACTGTACACTAAACAAGTCAGAGTGTGACTGTGTTATATATTTATAGGGTTGTGGTCTTTACAACCACAGGTATTAGAAGTATGCAAATCAATACTCAAAGCATTAAGTAGATGCTCTAAAATGTACTTAAAATACAAAAGTGCAAATGAAAACAATGTATTTTAAACAAAACTGATTTTGGACATATTGTACTTGTACACCTTTAGCTCTTGATACTTCAGTGTCAACATAGTACTTGAATTAATGTACTTAGTTACTTAACACCTCAGTCAACAACAGCCTCTGTGCTTAAATCCTGGGATCAGATAAGAACTCTCCTTCCCCCGAAAAATCCCATCAATGGGAAAAACAGGTGGAAGAAGCCTCAGGAAGAGCAACAGAGGAGGGATCCCCCTCCCTGGATGTACAGCCCTGTGTTGTGAGTAGGCTACAGAGTAATTCTACAACAACAAGGGAAAACCACATAAGCGGAAACACACACCCACATATGTACAAATGAGTCACACGCCTGAGAAAACAGAACCACTTTCTTTTAAACATGGGCACTGCTGTGGCTGCCCTCAGGTCATCTCCAGAGAGCAGGAATGAAGAGAGAACACAGGATATGATAGATATTATGTACACGAACAACAAGGCTGATGGCATCACATGACATCACTGAAGGCCTTTGGCAGCATCATGTAAACAATTTCAGTTCCTTGGAAGCTGTTTGAGCGGCTGTTGAGAAGAGATTCATATCTGCTAATGGCAAACTAAGTGGGACACTTTACTTTAATCACTTCTTTTCTGTGTTCTTATCGAGAGCAGCGGGCGCTGGAACGGGCTGATGCTCAGTAAGCCTTTTTCACGGAAGACATTTTGAAATGTCACAGTCAGACAAGCACGGGGGATAAATTATTAAATGAACGATGCCTGCGTTCCAGTTAGCTGCCTTCAGTTTCAGGGTCCTCCTCACTGTCACAGTGTGATGGTTTACTGCAGGGGTTAGCAGTAAAGTTCAACCATACGGCTGTTTTTTCCATGCATCATCATCATCATCATCATCATCATCATTTACTGAACACCACAAAATGCATCAGATCACTGTCATAGTTCATGCTTGTCTCAGGCATGACCACTAGGTGCTGCCTTTTGTTTAGTCTTGCAACAGAGACTGAAACACCAGTTGGATCTTCTCTCATATGAATCGTTTATTACCAGAGACGAAACACAAAATTAATATTTTGTCATTATGAGTTTATTACTGACTTCCAGATGAATCTGTGTGAAAAAAAGTGAATATTTATTGTTCATAATGATGTTTTTTTGCAGGCACATTTTGCATGTTTAAGTTGCCTCTGAAGAGCTTTTGAATGTGTAATTAGTACCAAATAAAATAAAAAAATTCCAGGAAGATTTTAAAGATTATTAATGAAAAATAAAGTGGAATTTACTAACCCATTAAATTAAGTATTATCTATAAAATGTGGATTTTAACTTTTATTTCTTCCTCAGTGTTACTTTAAATGAATGTTTGGCCTCCAGTGTGCAGATTTGACACAAAGAAGATTGTTTTTACCTTCATTTGGTAAAGACAGAAAGTTTCACTGTGCTCAGAGACACAGGGGCTAATTTGGCTCGTACATCACAGCGTGTTTGGAAGCCGGTCGTGATCCAATATTCTACTCACAGAGTGCCGTGGTCAAATGAGGGGTTGGAATTGTGGGGCTTTTTACACAACATGAAACACATTTTTTTATTCAAAGCAGAGTGTTTTCATATGTGCAGTAGATAAAAGATGTGTGAAATCTTGCTGAGCTGAGCTCAAGCTGAGCTGTCTGTGTGTGTGTGTTTGTGTACGAGGGGGTCTGTAAACCACAGAGACCCTAATCCACTCTATGGGCCTGAAAGCATAAAATTGTAGAACCCGTCTAAATTGCATAACCCCTTCAAATTACATCGGATTACCATTATCCTCCTAGACCGGTGAGGCCCAGTGCTTACAATATTTGCCAAAGGCAGCGAAATCCAACTCGCTTTCCACGCCACCCGACTGCTTCCCTGCCAAACTATTGTAGTACTTCAGCTAATAAGGTCTGTTCACAAGAGGCACATATAGTAGAGCAGATGAAGGTACAGACATGAAGAAAACCCTTCAAATCCCACAGCTGTCACGTTTTATGAGTCGTACAGTGAGATGAAGGTTATCTCCTCTCATTAAGCTGGAATATGCCTTCACACAGTGCTGCAGTGTGAGGAAGGCATCAAATCACACAGATTCTAACAGGGAAGTCATTTTACTGTAACATTAGATAAACTCTGAGCTCCTTCAGACCTCAGCAGGGATGTTTGCCTCTGATAGAAAAATCTGAGATCACTCCTCTGTTCTGTCTCTGTCTCTTTTCTTTTTTTTCTTTTTTTTTTGCTCTTATCCTCCATCTTCTCGATACTTCTGTCCAGAATCATCCAATGCAATTTTCATGTTGTTCACTTTGCTCTCACCAAAAAACAGTCATTATCTCATGCATTAAAGATACGTTGAAGCTATGACTCAATGCTTTTCAGTGTTTTTCAGATTCAAAGCCAAAAACAATTCACTTCATCCCTTTATATCATGTTAGCATGCTAACATTTGCTAATTTGCACTAAATATGAACCTGATGGGTTCGGTCCCCGGGTCGGCCGGGTGTCTTTCTGTGTGGAGTTTGCATGTTCTCCCCGTGTCTGCGTGGGTTCTCTCCGGGTACTCCGGCTTCCTCCC
>JAUMHL010000005.1:21463227-21520301 GCA_032362345.1 Sandelia bainsii
TCTGATCAATTTGATGTTATGAAATCTGCTTTTCTTTCACAAACATGGTCATTTCTATGTGTGTCCAAACTTTTGACAGGTAGTGTATATATAACATGGCAATTAATTTCAATTTTTGAGACATTTCACACATGAAAAAGAAAAATACTATCCCATAAGTGTTAACTTGCTGTTGATGCAAAATTTTATGGCAGTATACACCAAAGTGTTGCACAGACAAAACATATGCTACAAATACTCACAACAAAAATCTATATAATTAAAGACTTCTTGAATTCATGAAAATAATATAATGGCAAGTTCATATGAAAAAATTGATCAAGTACAGAGTTAAAGAGGACAAGAAGCTCCATGATTTCTGTTGTCACTTTAGTGCCGTCAGGTCTAATTTAATGACGGACGTGTCATTGAAAATGGAAAGCACTAATCTAAACTGTCAGATGGTGGCTAATGTCATTACAAAACACACAGCCAGCAAGCACAGCCAGAACAGCTCTCCGATCCCACCCCGTTATGTCTGCAGTCTAATCTGTCAGAACTAGTTAGAGGAGACGCTCCCCTCTGTAACCCCAAAGCCCAATCGACTGACTGCCTGCAGACGCAACTGCTGTTAATTTGCAAACTCCCCAGACTCCAAACTTCACTCGAGTTTGGTTTGACATCCTTGACAGAGTTACAGGGCAGGTTTGATTTCCATCTCTCTTAACTCTCTTTGTCACATAGGTGAAGTCAGAGGCCTTTGTGGCAGTGATTAAGTGACTGAATGAATATTACAGTACAAACAGCAGCTGTGTTCTTAGAGGAGGAGGAAAAATAACAGATTTCTCTCACCTGTGCTGCTCCTCGTCTTTGTCCGTCTTTGTGTGACCTCTATCTTTGCTGGCAGGAAGAGGCAGCGACAAAACATCCACCCAGGTCAGAGGAGCTGACTTGGGCGAGGAACCAGTAGACATCTGCTTTACTAGTTTGTATATAAAGACAAAAACCATCATATAGTGTGCGAGGTTTAATTACTGTGCTTGCGTAGTCTCCACCCTGACCTAAAGCCGAACCCACTAGCTTTAAAAAAAACAACATTCTCAGCTAAACATAAGCTTTTAAAAACCTTCTTTGTACTTGCTTTGCTCATGAGTGGCTGAAGGACATTTCTTTTGGCTGACCATTTTTTTCATCTTCGAGGGCACCTTAAGGTTCTCTAGCTTTATTGCATCTCAAACTGATTAAGCCTCTGAATTCCTGTACGCTCTTATTTACCGTAGGTTATCATTAAAATATTGCACAAATCTCAAAGGCAAGGAACTTTTATTAGTGTAACACCTTTCAACAATGTCTGACATTGAAATTCATTCAGCATTAAGAATGAATGTTCACACTTAACCCAGCGTAGCAAGTTGTACAACACAACTCTATTAATTGTAAAATCTTTTCCCATTGACCTTAGTAAAATCTTTGTTATTAATATGTCACCATTTCTACCTGCATTATTAATATGTTTCTTAAAGTTTCAGGCAGTTTTCATCTGTTTTGTCTCTGTCTGTAGATTCTGCTTTTGTCTTGTAGTCATTTGTGTCTTAGTGTCAAGGAGATAGTGGATTTATGTTTTGAAACTGATAAAAATATGTGGGTGGATGAAAGCGTACAGAACAGTACATATACAGTATACAGTATATAAATAAAAAAATATGTATATATATGTATATATATATATGCTTGAGAATATGTTTAACATATGTTTAACACTGGTGCAACTATTGCGCTATAACATGTTTATTCTTGGACTAACGATATCTGAATTCACACCATGGCCATGATAATATTTGGATGGCATAAACAGTCTGTATCCATATGCGTCAAACACTGTTTTGTTCAGAAAAACCTAAATTTTAAATTATTAAATCAACTTATGTGCAAGTAACCATGGTAACAATACCCATGCTTCACGTCCCCATTACATAAGAAATTAATTAGATGTATTAAAACTGTATCAGATCAGGTGAGGCTTAATCACATTTCTTCCCTGTTGTTAAAATCAAATAGAGGCAGAAAATCCTCACCGTTACTCTTCTTGCTATACTGGAGCTTGGCGTATTCAGACCCAGACTGGCCAGACTGGATGGTCCAGCGGTCCAGATCCTGTTCCAGACCCACAAGTCCACTGTTTGACAGTATTGGGTTGCTGCTGTACGGGTCTGGACCCTGGTTGTAGGACGCGCTGGAGTAGGTGTCGTAGTACGCCAGCAGGTCGTCCTCAGCAGCCGTGTTGATGGTGCTGTATATGGGACTATCGTTGGACGCCGTGCTGTGTTTCTCTGACTGGTTCGGGTAGTTGATGATGCCAACTGCTGAACAGCAAATGACTGTGTTACACTAAGAATGACAATCTACTCTACTTTTTAAAAAATCTGTTATTTTACCAAGCTTTCAAAGTCAGAGAGCTCTTACTGTTGTAATATCTGTCTGAATCCACTTTGCCAGAGCAGCAGTTGACAGAATCTTTGCTGTTATGAGTGAGGTTTGGAGTTGGCCAAGAGTCGGCCAGCCAGGGGTAGTTACCTATGTTTGATCCCAACAAGCCAGGCCTGGAAGGGGAGGTGAGATTATATCAATATTTCTATTTAAATCACACAGAAGTAACTATTATCTGAGTCAACTCATAAGCTTCAGTTTACCCTCCGTTAATGATTCCAGATCCCTCACTGTGGGCAAAGCCAACTGGAAGAAGAAAAAGAGGTCAGTTTAAAATCTTATTTTACAGCAGACAAGATAAAGCATTTGTCCAAAGACTCACTTGAAAGTAGACTCAATTATACTCCATTCCAAATAAACAGTTCATCCCACACAGTGTTTAAGGGTACAGATTTAAATCAATACTTTATAAATATACAATGTTGACCTACATTCACAAAGAGGCATAAAACAGATTCATAAACAGTATGCCTGCAGTACATGAAAATGCAGATGTCATTTGATGAATCAGAGAAGCTGATTCTTTCTGTATCTACGGTTTTTACCATTTATATTGGGTGGGTGGTGTAACAGGACTATAACAGAATTCATGTTAGAATGTGCACTAATATAATCTTTAGTCATTAGTACGGCTGTAATAGTCATTGTGAAATATTTATGGGAGAATCAAATTGCATATGTTGGTCTTAAGGCCTTGAGCTGTCCATTGAGGATTTATGAATAATCTCTCAAAGTCAGAAACAACTGATATGTTTATGTGCTTATGTGCCAAAGGGCATATTCTAAAATAAACTGTATGCAGTGGTTACTGTTAAGAGGCGCTTCAGTCAGTGTGTTTTCAGTGCTTTCCATTATTCCTGCCATAGGAAAAAAACAACAACTGCCCAGTGGGGATAAATACATTTCAATTAACTGAATGTGCGATCAAAGTGCAGCCGCCGCTAAGCAAAATACAAACTAAAATTGAAAACATTCATCCCTCGAGATATCCCAGCGGTCTATTAAGAGGTCACTATCATTTGTTGAAAAGCAAATCTACAATTTCGCTACAGCAAATGCAGTCCTTTTCTTTTCTCTGTAACTTCTCTTTGATGAACTAACATATAATAGATGTATAAGAAGTAAAAGCTGGAATTAAATCACCCTGAGTTGTGCCAGTACAACCTTTTCTACTTTTTATACTTCTAGCTCTTAGCAAGCTGCCTGATTAGAAAAATCTAAATTTTACAGTAAAAAATTGTAGTAAAGTAAAGTAAATAAAAGACTCAACACCTGTCATGTAATTAAAACTCAGTTACATACGAGGCAAAGCTTCTTTACCCACTCACCTGCTGGTGTGTATGCAAAGGATGTGGTATAGTGTCCCAGCTGCTTCCTCCTGCGGTGACGACAGTACAGCCAACCACTGAAGCCCATAAGCACCAACCACGCGGCTACTCCCAGTCCTGCAATGAAAGCCGGCTGGCGGACGACGCTTGTGATCTGCTCCGATATGCTGAGGTTACGGCTTTTCTTCACAGACGTGTTGTCCATTGGTAGGGCTGAAAGAAACGTGGAGTAGAGTCCTGTTAAGTGAGTTTGTTGCCATCCAGCGCCATTTCCGTTATGTGACAACAATCTAGTGACAGTTTAAAGGAATAGTTTGGCATTTTGGGAAATGCGGTTTCTTGCTGAGTTAGATGATAAGATACCACTCCCCTATCCATTCAGTAAATATTTAATTAGACCCTGAAGACAGATACAAGAGAGGCAATGACTAGACGTTTTACTTTGAAATTAAAAAGCTGAAGAATGGAGGCTGAATATTCTTGCTCATGTTAAAAATAAATGATGATATAGTTTTAACGTTACAGTTTCTCAGCTCCATTGTGAATCCCTGACTAACACATTTTACGTTTCTCACACTCAGCGACTCAGCGACTCATGCTTGCTGGTGATTTCCACAAACAGATTTCACCTGTGGTAAACTCAGCCCACTGAGTGCGAACCTCGTCATATTTCTATAGTAGCTGTAACATTTTGAGTGACTCACCGAGAAGCAGGCTGACAGGCGGGCTTTCAGCGCCCACGCCCAGGCTGGTGACAGCAGCCACCGTGACAGAGTAGCGGACATGTGGCTGCAGGCCTGTCAGCAGGATGGACAGAACTGATCCATCTACTGTTCGGTTTATCTGGTTCTCCTGCTCCACACCGCTGCCCAGACACCAGACCTGACCAACACCAGACATACAAAAGACATTGATTTATCCAGCACATCCCTGATAAGATGCAACTTGTTATTATAATAAGACAGGCTCTCTGGGTGCTGTTTTATCATTGCTTTATCTTGTAGTAAACAGTGGCGAAATGAGAGAGAAAAGGATGTGAATGTAATAAAATAAAAACAAAACTTAAAATCCTGCTCTAGCTCATGTTGGACATGTTCCAGACCCTTTACTGTCATGAAAGTTTATGTAAATTGGATTTATATTCTGTATAATCCTGCAGTGAAAGAAATATTCAGATTTTTTTAAGAGAAAACACCACAAGGTTAAAATACAATGTAACATGTAACATGCTGTAACACAAAATTTTCAAAAAATAGCAACACGTGTTAATAAGAAGTTCAGAGAGTTTAAAGCCATTTTTAAATAAGTTTTTTTTACCAATGTAAAAAATGGCATTTCTATTTTATTTATTTACTTAAAGACATGGCTTTCATTTATGGATGAAGCACATCTATTTACAGAGTTGCTAGGCAACAAATGTATTTTCTTCTTCAAGATAATTTAGCCACTGTGACCTAGTGACCATTACAGAATAAAACTAAATACTAAAACTGTCACTCAACTGACTCAGTAGCGTTTGTTATATAACTGTATCTCCTGTAAAATCTGCTAACATTAGCCTCCATAAGCTAAATAAACGTGGTGAAGTAAAAACTATTATATTATCTTTTAAAATAGAGCAGAGAAGAAGAAAAAGGGAATGAAAAGAAATTTACCTCAGAGCTTTAATACAGCTTTAATACAGTTTCTGAGTAAGTTGATTTCCACCTCTGCTATAATCTGCATAATCTACAACGAATCGACAGTAAAAATGAGCTGTAATGAAAATGTATCCTATAATAACTTGCTACTGATTCAACTTTTCCTTTTTTTTCACACTTAAGCCTTTGAAGGTTTGCACAAAATATTGGTGTAGTTCCCAACAAATTGAATGTTTAAGAGGATTAAGCGTGAACCTTGCCTTCGGCTGACGAGGCGGCACATACAAAAGAATCTGGATTTTCGCGATCAGAAATGTGTTGTTTTCTTCTAACTTACTGTACAACATGCAGATCCAGATGGGAAGAATAAATTACCGTGAGTGCCATTTCAGTGTTTTATATTCTCGGGAATAGCGGCCCGATGATTAGTAATCAATGCTGTGCTCATGCTATTAGACAGATAATGAGAACTCAGTGTTTTCGCACAGAGCAAACAGATGACGGGGACAGTCAGCATTCAGCCAAGAATCTGATGACAAAATTGAGCCTCCTTCTGCAGCAGCAGCGCACATGTACTGGCAGCAGATAAGAGGCAATAAGTAATTTCTAATTGTTAATTCAAGTCAGTGGATTTCATAAGTATCTAAACAACAAATATGAACAACACTGAGTAATGATTGAGGAAAAATACAAACATCATAGACTGAAAGCACACTTTATATTTGCCCTTTAGACTGACGGTCTTAAAAGCAGACACCAGGTGTTGTCTCAGGAGTCATGTGTTGTCATATGCTGGTAGCTGTGATCTCACCTTGTACTCACGAATGATCCCACTCTGAATGTTGTGAGGTGGAGGCTCCCAAGACACACTGATGCTGGAGCTGTTGGTGAGCTGCACCACCGATACAGCCTGTGGAGGAGCACTTAAAACTGGAGACACGGGAAAGAAGAAAAACGTCATTAGTTTTAGCTTTATTTTTTACTAGGGCTCTATTTCTCAGATCTGTCAGTTCAAGAAGTCAACAGGAAAGAATGACTTTGATTGTTGATGAGTATTCATTTGAGAGAAACTGGAACAAAGCGTCATTTAATGCAAAATACATTTTTCTTCATATTAGGATTGGACATGTTACTCTGCTCATAAAACTGATGAGCTTTTTCTGCTGATTTGCTGTCGCTGCACAGATTAAAAGACTCACGTTGCACTAGCAAATCAATTAATTTGAAGTGTATAGTACCAACTGAACACTTGTTCCTAGCAAATGACATAATTATTTGGAAATTATAGATCTGCAAAATGAACAGTGAGTCACTTTTATTTCCTTAATTCTATATTACATGTGGTTTATTTCTCTTTAATTTTAATTTCTTAAGTCTCTTAAGTACAAATAAATCCCATGACAGTGATACAAATGTTACTGCATAATTCAGAACATGAGGGTGGAGTGGAGGTAGACGAAGTGAACTGGTATCTCGCAGCTTCTGATTTACTGCATTTAACAATGCTAATTGGTGGAGCTTTAATGCTGGCAGGTTTTAACTTCAGCATCACTGTGGTCGCTGCTCTCTGCCTTTGTAATGCACTATTAGTACAGTTCCAAACTACTGACACAGTTATTCTTCTTATTAAGTAGTTTTAATTATTTCTTACCCTCCTCAGGTGTACGCAGCAGAACCATGAGGCTGTCATGTCCCTGTAACTCATTGAAAAAAGGACGTATCTTGACCTCATACTCTGTATTGCTGTGCAGGTCTACTAAGATGGTACTGTGGTCAGACGTTTCCTCAACATCCTGGACCAACCAGGAGCTGCCAATAGTCCGATAAAATATACGGTAGCCCTGAATGTACCGAGAATGACGGGCAACCTGCAAAAAGCCAAGACACACACAAAAAAAATACATAAACATAGTTTCACATTTACATCGATAACCAAAGGCAGAACAAAGCTGTGTTTGTTTGTCACGTTAATCTGTTTGCGTTTGTGTTTGGATACGTTTTTGAAGTTAATATTTGGAGATTAGCGTGTCCTCCGCACACTGCAAGCTGACTTTGAAAAGTAGGCCTTTTCATCAGCCAAGCATTCAACTCACAGTCCAAGAAATCTTGGCGCTCGAAGGAGACAGAACCACAGGCTTCTGCAGGTAGACGGACACCTCTCCTAAGTCTCTCTGCACCTGTCTGTGGTCCACACCCTGTTCTGTGGGACTCCCATCTGAAACAGCAATGACATCATTCAATCTGGAGCAAAAATGCAGCTGAATAGAAACTAATCAGTAAAAAAAAAAAAAGACAGCGCCTTTTGATGAAATGTAATATTGCTCAGGGCAGAAGAGGATCACACTGAGAAAACAATTAGTTTTGAGACTCCACATGCAAAGCCATTTTTCCTAAACCATGTAGCACATTATCTTTGCCTCAGCACTACACCCAGTATATCTTCTTATTTAAAATAGAAGCTGACATCAAGGTTGGGTAATTGGAGTCAATTGGATAAAATACAAAAGTACAATCAGAAAAAGATTTGTTTTGCGTCTGTAACTCACCCTGCGTCCTGACAGGCTCGGAGATCGGGCTGGGGTCACTGAGGCCGTATGAGTTGACTGCTCGGACGATAAAGAGATAAACGGTGTTGGGGAAGAGACCGACGACTGTGTGCCTCTCCTGCTTCACATGGTCTGCTACCGTTTGCCAGGTGCTGCCCACTGACTGGCTGCAGGGGGGAAAAAATGACATTTTGTCAGCCTGCGGTGACATTTCATCATCTCAAAACGTCAATCTACAGGACGTTTTGCAATCCCTGTGAGATAAAAAGAGTAAATTTGATCACGACTTATAATAATGAATAAATGATTTGAGGTAGGTCAGATAATGGTGTCAAACTTGAAGGTCGAGATCTTTATCAGAAGGGTATTTGCTGCATGTCAAAAGAACACTAATAATTAAACACATAGTTGGTAGGCAGGCTGTCTATAAAGTGCTGTTTCAGTAGGCAAATGCTCTGCCCTCTGTGTGAACATTTTTTTTCACTCTTGTTATCTTGAGAGCATGACTTCATTATCATGTAATTTTGAGATAACCAGTTGTTGTAATGGGCTTGATCACAACCCTTTGCCCACTGCTGATAGCCTCCTAGCACGGACGGATGAAAGTGGAACAGTGGATGTCAGAAAGAGAGATATGAATTTTTCATACAGGGTAAAAATGCATGTAATATGACAACTATGCTTATGGTAGCTACATTTTTTTTCTCTTTATTTTTAAATGTTTTAAATCTTCACTATTCTAATCTGGTACTCTGCCTTTTGCTTTTTGGGCAAAAAACAATTACAGTTTTCAAGAGCACAAGCTGACAGTCAACCAAGAGTCCAAAACTCAAAGATATTCAGTTTTCATGTACTTTTACTTGAGTAGAAAAACTATTTCTACTTGTAGTTGAGTGTTTTTCTGGGCAAGTACTTGCCCTTTTTTTTGAGTAGTTTGTTTGTATACTTTAAACACTTCTGCATATGCACAATTATGCAAGTAATTTCTTTCAGTTGTGAAAATGTGTTTTCCACAGTGTTTTCCATACCATTTGGGATCTGTGAATAACATATGTGCCTTAACTGTTTAAAAAAATGATGTAAATCATGTGTGAAACCAATGGAAAAGTATTCACGCATTTACCATAGAAGACTTATACTGCACTAAGAAGGTGATGATGAAAATTGAATGGATCCCAGTTTAATTAAATATCTTAGCAATTGAGAAAAACTGTTCAATTACATATATGCATACTTACACATTGTAGTCTAAGTGCATTCATATTTCTAGAAGTTGAGTCATGGCAACTGGACTTTCTTTCTGGTCGAAATGTTTCACTGCAAAGTAGCTTCATCCATGACAATGAAGCTGCTTAGATGAGTAGTCAAATGTACCTTCATCTGGATGACTGGGAATCTCCATAGACATTGATGTATTCATATGTGTATTCACTTTCTTTTTGAGTGAGTTCTGTGAGTAGACAGAAGCTCCGATCATGTCTGCAGCTACTATGATGTGCAACAGCTTAGCTTAGCATAAAGACAAGAAACAGGGGGAAACAACTAGCTTGTCTCTGTCCAAAGGAAACAACACCTGCCTATTAACAAGGTAATGTGTTAATACTCACTATTTAACACTTTATATCTTGTTTGTTTAAAGACCATGTTAAGGCCTTGGCCTTTCGCCACCTTCTGCATTTGTGTCTAATGTTTTGAGTGTGTATGCAAATTACTATGTGTGGATGCCTGCCTGGGATTGGTGCCTATATTATACTTTGTATATTTGTACTTTGTGATTTCGTTGATAGTCTGCTGCCTGGAGGCCGGGGCAGGATGTAGACTCCTGTATTTTTGTACGCAAATACACACTCACACATGATAGTCTAGTGTCACTAGGTTTAGAGGTGCAACTCTATTTTTGTGGGGTTTTTTTTGTTTGTTTCCACTTTCTAACTCCTGCATTTGAAGTAGTATTTAACTTCAAGTTAGAAGTCCTCTTTTGGTTGTGGCAGTTCCTTTATATTTTTGTTATAGTAAAACTTTGTTCTTCTCTCGAGTCTGCCTTTGCAGTAACTTCCAGTTTTTGTACACAACACAACCAGTCATTACAATAAATACTCAATTTAACCTCGACCATCTGGTTATTTGTATTGCTTCGCTTTACCCGAGCGTGCCGGGACGTAGCAGACCAAAATGTAAAAGTCTTCAAATCTTCTTTCAATCATTCAAATCTTTATGCTAAACTAAGCTAACCGTGTCCTGGTTGTAGCTTCAGACTTAATGAACAGATCTTCTCCTCTAACCCTCAGCAAGAAAGTGACCACAAAAATGTCAGACAGTTCCTTTAAATAATTAGAATAGTGAGAACCCGATCTAAACACAATCATTAGTTGACGTCGCTATGCCTCTTAGCAACCTCTGTTAAATGACTGAACAAACAAATGTATATGAATTAGTTGCTTCTTGGATTCATGAGATTCTGTACATCTTAAACACACTGTCTCATCTTGTGGACAGAACAATGACAAGTTTTATTCCTTCTTTTGACTGCCGCAGCTCATAATGACGGCTTCTGAATGGGTCCAGCGAGGATACAAGAGCGTGATGCTGAACAGAGACAAGGAATATCAAACAGCATGGGCCCAATTTAACATTTTCCTCAATCCACGGAGGAGAAAATGGCGCAGTAATTACAACAAGCAGGCCGCAGCATTTTCCTATCATCAGTGTTTCCTCCTCCGCAACCTTTCTCACCAAATGTTCTCCAGAGAAACACTTTTGCCATTTAAATAGAGTCAATCCTGCGTTTTTAAAAAGTGCCTTCGCAGATGGGTTTAAAGTGGAACTCACGATCAGTGCTTTTACATAATTCATCTCTTTTAAATGTAAAAATGAAATGAATGTGTCTCTGTGAACTGAATACTAGGGACAGCGATAGTGAGACAGAAAAATATTGGTTCATATTTCCTTCTTTGTTCCTGCTGATGCCTGAAAACAAAAAAATTTCCAAGGAATTTATTGCTGGTGGAGCGTGCTACAGGGAGTGGATCTTAATCATTAGCTCTGCATGCAAGTCCGCCACGCTGAGCTTTCTGTCCACACAGACCTAACTGGACTTTTGTGTGTGCTCACATTTGTACACTTGTTCTGTACCCTCTCTGTGCTTCTGTAATGAGGGAGCTCTCCCTCGACTCGGTTGGCATCCTCTCCTCCCGTTGCCCCAGGATAGGACAGAGCTGCTGAGCTGACCACTGCAGTAATTGCCTCCTCCTTCACTCACTGTATGTGTCACTAAAGCCTCTTGGTTGGTTGTTAGAGCTGCTGCGGCTCTCGTTGGGACGCCGCGGATAAATACCGATGCAGTGAGTGGCACGGTTTCACTTCAGGATGTCACTTAACAGAAGTGTCTCTCCCTCGGGTAGAGATGAGTTATTTCCAGACTCTAATGACTCTAAATGAAAAAGACTTCATTGCCAAGAAATAGTCAGAATATTACTGCATAAAACAGGCTGGATACAGATCCTTCATAAGAAAGTGAGACCTTTATCAGAGACAAAAGTCAAATTAGGGTAAGGCAAAGCAGCATGATTCAGTTTCATTCATTCATTCATCCTTCATTCATGCAGGCTGGTCTAACGAGAGCAGTTTCAGTCTCATTTGCATGGACACCCTGTCTTTGCAGGACAGCAGAAAACAAACTACCACAAAAACAATACATTTTGACAAGTTCAGACACTTGCACACTGCAGATAACAGATAAGGATATACAGTAATGGTAAAAGGATATGAACGTTGTGTGCAGAATAAATTATTTAAATCCACAGAAAATGGAATATGTAAACTTTTAAACATAAATAAGAGATAAGGATAAAACAGTATAAGGATAACACCTAAGTTTGGATCAGCAATGCAGCATTAACAAAACAAATGGGATATAAGCCAATCTACGATCTACACTTCACTCAGATGGGTCTTATAGCATGTGCAAATGTAGCCAGTGAAGGAATAAAAAAAACAAATCAATTGATGCATGTGAAGATTAAAATCTGGGCTCTAAATTTGGAGACTTCTAAGAAAGAAGCACTCACGAGATCTAGCAAAGGAATGAATCTGCCTCAACTGCAGAGGAGATGTAAGATACAGTATAGTGTACATGCTGTTATCCTACAATGGCATTGTACATAAATATTAGAGTGAGTCTGCTTTTAAATGTCAAAACTTGCTATAATACGTTTTTAATGTCTGTTAGTTTATCTTCTCTTCCATCATATTATGTGTTTCAGTTTTATAGTTCATAGTTCAGTCTTTATTCATATGTACTCATGCTTCTACTGGATTTTTGTTTTTAATGTTATTACTTTCACTTATTCCACATCATGTAACCTTGTTACAACCTATAATAACATTTTTATTATTATTATTGTTATAGGAGTAATTAAACTGGTACTCTACTTGACAACAGTAATGGGAATATGTATTTACTTTCAGCATGCACACGCGTTCCACTGGTACCTGAAAGCTTCAATAATGTAGGAGGTGACAGCGGCCCCGCCTTCATGAGGATTGGACTGCCAGGTGAGGGTGACAGTGTTTTTGGTCACCTCCGTCACTATAGGCTTCTGGGGTGGCCCTGGAAGCTGGATGAACTCAGAAACTCTGGACACTGAAGAAACTCCATCCTCTGTTACAGAAGCAAGACAAAAACACCATTACATGCCAACAATAGACTGATTCTGATCTGCACTGGCTGTATACTGTGCTCTGATAAAGAACAGCACTGGCAGGGTGCGTGGTTTCTTGCACACAGATGTCTAATGTGAGAGTGACAGGCTGTGAAGTGCAACAGAGAGTCAGAACGTAGAAAGTTTCAGCGTGAGTACCTTTGACGGTCAACATCCCACTCCAGCTCGACTCCCCTGTGGCACTGGATGCCACACACGTGTACATCCCAGAGTCTGTGTCCTGTTAAACAGCAGCCAACATTTGAGACAAACATCGGGACAAAAAGCTGACAGAACAAACGCTGCAAGTGTTTTTTTTATTTTTGAAGGATGTTTTGGCTCCTTTTAGACGACCTAAAAGCTGAATAGACAAAGAGGGTTTACAGCAAAATAATTTTCTTTTTGAACTATTTCCTGGTTGTCTCTACTTCACTACATTTCACCACTCTATTTATTTAACAGGTACTAGTTACATTACAGATTAAAATTTCACAGTTATACCCTGAAGTATATAAAGTAGTATGTGGTGATGTAGTCATTATCATGTTGCTTACAGGTAAACGCATCATAATAACACGCTATAATCAGTTTGTATAATGTAAGAAAGTGTTAAATAATATTTTTTTATAATATAAGTTCTAAAATTTCCAAATAATTTCCTAATAACTTCCAAATAAAGTTTTGTTACAGATTTATATTATATTCATATTATTCCTTAATAATGTCTTGAACATTTTATGGAAAGAACCATGTAGTTTGACACTAACTACAGAAAGAACTACATAATTTATTACTAACTATGGAGAAAATAGGAAAAAACTCAAATAATTATTCTTTTGTTACTGAGTTATTTTTGGAAACATCATTTTGTATATAATGTATTTTGATACATTTGATTTTAAATTCCAGGATCTATGAATATTCATTATATGCAAGTGACCCAGTCCTCACCACCGCTTCTCAGAGTTACACCGGTAAAAACAAACTGCGCACAATATGATGGCGAGCGGAAATATTGGAGATATTCAGCCGTATATGTTTGAGCCTCAGTCGGACCCAGACTCAGATGAGGAGTCGGTTTTCCATCAGAACCGGCGTTTGGCAGACGTTTCAGAGTGGTAAGCATCCTATTTTAGTTTACCATTAGATTTTAGCTTGCCACTGGTAGCCAGTGATATCCACTGTATGTAATGCTAAAGCTAGTGCTAACTGTCTGTATAAAGACGCTGTTGTTTAGCTGTACTGTTATTCACTGCTAACTTATAAACTGCTAACTTTACTGTCAACTACTAAAATAAAAAAAACTTTCGTATACAGTGCACTTTAAAAAATAATGGGAACAAAAACACTTTTCATTCTGTGATTTTTTCTTTACAATAAATCAAACGGAGCGACTGATCGACGTTAAGGCAAACAGACTGAAGCTCCAACTGGAAGGGAGAGCTGGAAAACAAACAGGGCAGTGGGGCCTGAGGACCGAGTTTAAGAACCACTGCTCTATTGGCTCCTTTTTTGTCTGCATCACTAGCTGAAAGACACCAAAAAGCTCAGTAGAGCTGAGGGGAAGTGCACAGTCACGTGATAATTCTCTGTGGATCTGTTACTGCAAGTGACACATTTCACATACGTACAGTAGACATTTGATTCACTGTTAATGTATAATGCTGATTATAGCAGCTTTGAGTAAAGGATTTGCATACTTATTTGACTGCTGCTGTCAGATTTGCCATCCTCCTTAAATTGAAATAAAATCCATACATACATAATATATTTCACCTCAGCAGCTGCAACAAGAGGCACTATACCTCACTCTACCTAACCTCTCATTTACACTATGAACTGCATTCGCCTGCATGCTTCACTGACACATTTGGTGCTCACTCCAGCCCTGCCCTGGATGAGAGCCAGTCCGCTGGAACTATCATCAGACCATATGAGATCATCCACCGCAGTGTTGACCTCTGGCTGACAGACAGCGCAGCGTGTGGGCAGGTGAACTTCTTTAGATTACTCCAACTACTGCTAAAATATTGATAGCGGGTAGGGGCATCAGCAGGGTAAATATTTTTAGTCCCTTGCTCGTCATCTCTGTTTCAGCTCTTTTTTTCTTGCTCGTCATCCCCTTGATGCCACACTAATGCATGTCTTCTGTTACATTGAGCACATTGGCATGGCAGATTTCCCCAGCCTCAGTGGTGCACTGGACCAAACCTTAATGCTCCAAGTTTGCTGAGTACCACTACTGAGAAACGGGATGAGAGCACAATCCAGCCAGAAGATTTAATTGCCGGTAAGATGATTTATCATCTATGGCAAGTCAATTAACGAAAATGATGCTACTTTTTACTCTGTCCTGCAAGTATTGACTGACCTCCAGGTGTGGTTGTAGCACAAAGGGGCTGCTGACTGCTCTTTCATCAAAGCAGAACACATTAGCATTTACAAACAAGCACCTTCATTAACATTACAATTACACACCGCATGACCACATAATTGCACTGCAGAGATATGCACTGCCTTAGAGAGATTGGTCTTTGAAACTAAGTCTCACCTTAATTTTACAAACGAAAGCGGAATGTATAATGGGAATGAGAAAAAAAAATACTTTGCCACGTGATTGGAGTGAAAGTGAAAGGAGGTAAGAGATCATATGGCAATGCTTGCACAAATCGCTGCAGCTTTTTGTATCAGTCACACAGTATTTCCTTCTGTTATGGAGCAAACACCTTTCAAAAGCCATCCTTTCCATGCCCTTTCAAAATAAATGACACCCACTTAATGCAAACACACACCTTCACGTCTATGATTTGCAAAGTGCCGTTTTCCATCAAGGTCAGTCGAGGCTTATTTCCCTGGACTTTTTCTCCACCCTTCTCCCATAAAATCTTGACTGAGGGACCTCCGATTACACGGCAGTGCAGCTGTGCCATTGCACCCCGAGATACAGTCTGATTGGCCGGGCCCTGGCGAATGATCGGCGGGACACGACCTGAGGGGCCTACGAGTTAGAAGGGAAAGAAAGCAGAATATTATGTTGGGGGTTTTATCACTAGTATGATTGGCTATACAATAGAGAAAAGCAGGGAAAACACGTACAAAGGGTGAAAATACTTTAAATGCTTAGTAGGCAGAAAACAATAGGCTGCATAAAGAGGAAAATATAAGATTAAATCAGGTTCTTACAAGCTCCCTGAGGAAGAAAAAGAAGCCTGAAACTCATTCCTCATCCAGCATGGGGTCTCTAACTTTGTTCTTTCTTGTTTTTCATGAGCCTTATTGCACCTACTGAGTAATTAATGTTTCCCCTTCATTAGCTGATGGTAGAGAATAAAGAATACATTTTCCTTCCCAGGTTGGAACGTGACTGTGTAGTCTTACCTCCCTCCACTTCCAGCAGCGCCTTGGTCAACACACTTCCTGCTACACTGATGGCCTGGCAGATATAAAAGCCAGAATCCTCGGGGTGGACATCAGTGATGGTCAGTTCTCCACTCATGGAGACAGAGTAGCGGCCAGACTGTGAAGGCGGCTGGCCGGGGAACAACAACATCTAAACAGACACACACAGCAGAACAAATCAGTCATAGGACAACATCAACCTCTGAACTGCAATTATTTTATAATGATGGTGATTGTCTTCAATTCAATCAATAAAGTTAGTTCAAATTATCTTTCTCAATTTTTCAAATGAAAAGAAGTAGAAAAAAGGCTAAATGATCATATTTGAGAAAAGAAACTGACATTCAGGTCAGACTGAAATATGTCTGTAAAAATATATAATCCCTTTCATGTATTAAACTTGGGTATAGTATAATACAACTTTTGAAAGGACTAGCTCAAATTCATTTGTACAGATAATATTTTCTAGATGATAATGGCTGATGATGATGATGATGTTACTCTAAAATATCCTGACAGCTACTGCGTTGATTATCATAAAATGAGGTACATACGTACAAGCGAAGTTTCACTCTGCCCACTACTTGTTTGTGACTAAACACTCCGAGCTGTTGGGTTTGCAATGGAAGCAGCACACAGACATCACCACTACAACGAAGATCTAAACTAGAAGAGATGGGTTGTTTTGGTGTTTTCGGGGATGATACCCACTAACAGACGTTTTAATAGCTGCCCCATGTTTTTCTGTAATTGAGATGGATGTGAACAAGGGGGAAGGGATGCACATCAGTCCATTCAGCCATCCATTTCATTCCTCTAAGAGGCTTAGACTTGGAGGGACCAATGTTATAAGGCTACAGATAATCCCCCAAATACAGGAAAAAGCTCTATAAAACAGCCAAGCCATGCTCCAACCATTCGGCAAACTGAAGCTTATTCATAAATCTGTAGCCAAACTTCCTGTTTGCTCCCAAGCTTCCGAAAAAATCTGAAGCCACTCCTCTAGGTCCGTGATCCCAGCTGCTGTTGAGCAACTGGATATTTATAGTTGGGTACAATGTGGAAGGAGGACAGTGTTTGCCCCCTGCGGGTTTGCCACGAAGAAGCAGTTTCCACACCTGGTGTACTTCCTGCCACCCCCCTCTCTATCTTCTTTACTGCTTCTTCATCCCTCTGCCTATCAGTATTCTCTTACACTGTGGTCACAAACAGGAGAAACATTCCTCGCCAACGCTTTACCGCAATGCCTTCCAACACTTTGTCTGTACTCATCTCTCTGAGCCAAATGCAAATGTGCTGCACTCTCTTGTTCGCTTCTCGCCTGTTCGTCCTGAAGAGTGTGGGCAACCCCCCAAAAAAAGTGTCAGAAAAAGTCTGATTAGATCAGACAAAACCTGCTTGTGTTGCGGTGAGTCATTCTCGCCTTTAAAACAAAGAGGTGTGAAACTCAGCTTATTGACAGGATTAGTAGAACAAAAACCCAACCACACATAAATAACAAACTCAGGCTTCTTAGATAAGAGCAAATTTATTCAAATGCACTCATCCGGTGATTTGTAAACTGAAATTTCACTGATGTCTCTGTCGCTGCAATATTTTCAAATTAGAGAATGGCTTGTTCCCTGCTCCAGGTTCTTACCTGGCTGCCCTCTTTCTGCCAGAAGATGGCAGGTGGAGGGTTTCCTGTGGTGCTGCATTGAAAGGTGATGCTCCTCCCTTGGGTGGCAATCTGGTCTCTGGGCTTTGAAGCAATCTGAGGTGGAACTAGGAGAGGAAAAGAAGTGTGACCACCCATTAAAAGTCTTACTTCTTGTGGAAAACTTGGTAAAGTCCTGTCTATCCACTGTGCACATCAATGCCTGATCCTTTCACCAGAAGTGGTTCTATCCTTTACTTCAGTAAAGAAATGAATGATGATGAATGTGCTAGAAAGGAAGGTAAAACACAAATACCTATTAATTTTTATTTTTACTTTTCATTCCTCTTTGCCTTCTTTTGAAATATATAAAACCAATATGTCAGTCTGAGATATAGTGGAGTAGAGATATAAGATGGTATAAAAGGACAATATTAAAGTATAAGTACCTCAAAATTGGAATCATACTTTGCGCCATTGCTTTCAGCCCTGATCTGTATCGATGAAACACTCTTCATAGCTCGTAATAAGCAAGATTTAAAAGTCATCTCTTTAACCTTCTGAGCTTTTTGATCTATCAATACACTCTCATCATTCTCTCATCTTTAATGAGAGACATCACCTCTGTGTCCTCTGGGAAAAAAACAAATCATGGCAGCGCAAGGCAACGCCGTCATGATGACATTTACCCAGTTATTTTGGGAAAGGTCTGGACAGAGCTGCCAATTTCCAGTTCGGGTCAGATCATTGCATTATCCACATCATCACATCCTCTGTAGACTTACACTGACCACTGCCTTCTACATCCCGTATGAATAATTGGCTCGCACTTGTCATCAGATGAGGACGGTGCCCAGCCTGGATTCATCCTCCCGACAAATCTCTGCTCAGTGCATATGCACAGACACACACGGGAGCACGCAAACACATTTTTGGCTCAATACACTAGAAAATTGAGTCATCTGTGTCGTGTCTTAATGTTCTCGCTGAGAGCATGTTTTGATGATGTTTTTGTGAATTTTGTTTTCTTCAGATGCTGTAATGTCTTTAAACAAATCTGATGTGTTACCACAGTTGCTACACTTCCTGTCTTATTGCATTGGATCGGTCTTAGATCATCTTTAAGGCATCATTTTTATATGGCTCTTGTTAGTTTGGTTTTGTTTATTATCCTCTTGGAAATTCTTTTCGTAACTGCGGCAATTGTCAGACATTAACCACAAAGGATGTTAAAATTACAGACACACATCCAACAACATAACTCTTTTCAATTTGACTTATGATTTCATAATTACCATAATTTGCATTATAACCTCAGGCTGTAAACTAAGCAAAATTTCAATGCCTTTAGATTTTAGTTATGCTGGACAGTGCTAAGTTATTTATTTTCTAACCTATTTCTTGTTGTTGTTTTGCTTATGATTGTCTGTCACAGATATCAGTATAAAAGTAATGCATGGTTATATTTTTTCTACTGCAAATAGTAAAGGGAAACTCAACTTCCTCTTTCACCTGTTTCTGTCTGAGAGTTAAAGTTAATATGGGGGATAATGTCTGTAATGTGCTTACTTACTTCTTTTTATTAGGTTAGTGTAGCTTTTTGCACCATAATTAAAGTGACCTGGACTTAAATGAAGGTTAAATATTTTTTTAGTCTTAATCTAAAAAAAAATTTAAGTAAAATCAACACAACAGGTGCTATAATATGTACAGTTACTACTACTACTGTTACTACTACTACCACTAACCAACCAACCAATAATAAAAGGAGAGGCACCTGCCTGCAGACAAACATCATTGATATCCGTTTTCTGGAAGTTGGTGTTTTTGGAATCTTTCTGGGTCTCCCTGAACACTTGACCTTATTTTCTAAGCTTCTTTGCCTTAAGGTCCATGCTCTGCAGAGATTAACAACTTCCAGCTGATAACGACTACTTCCGGCCAATGCTGGTAGTTCACCATCTTTGTCTGCAACCAGGTCCCATTACTTAAAGACGCACTACACTCATTTTACACAAGATTGTTAGTTAAACTGTGTCTAGGGGTCTAGGAGCATGGAAGAAGTTTTTCTGAAGCTGCACAATAATAGAAAATCTTTGCTGCATGGAATAACCTTTATTTTATAACATTCATTCACTCTTATATGTTCTTTTATGTTTTGGAGGCGCAATTCTAAACTTTTAGAGTAGACCTGTAATAATAACTATTATTATGATTCACTATGTAAAATGACCAGTACCCACCCAAAACAATGAACAGTACAACTAACAGTATATAGTATATGGTATTAGGATAAATGTTAAGTGACGTAACCTGAGATCAAACCATGTCCTTATTTAGAAATTAAGACCAGGTCTTCAACTGGGTTGTAATTAAACACTTTTCAGTTGTATTTGAAACACTGTAGCAGCAAATGAGAGAAGGATTTACACAGTGACACACTCACTTTACACACAGCAGATGTGTGTTAGATAGGAGCCCTCAATCTGGCGCACATTAATGCACTACATCTTAGGCTCACTTAATGCCTGACTGCAGCAACAGGCATGTTGTCAGCATGTCAGTAGCTAATGGAGGTACGTATTTACAGCATTAGGCATTGATTGTGTTGATTTACAAACCATTAATAAGTGAGTAGGACACAAAAGCCTTGTTTTTTTAGAAGAATTAGATGAGGAAGGGGAACTTACAGAACGCTCCGACTGGAACGATGATAAGGGTTTGAAACGTGATGGAGAGAAATGGAAAATTAATGAGATGGATGAAATGCTGAGCTACAAAACAAAACTGGTGATTGCATGTGAAAGAGGAGAGACAAAAAGAAGGAGGAAAGTGAATGGAAAACTGCTCGTTTCAGATTTCATTTACACTGATAAAAGCATTAGTGGATGAAGTCGTCTGAGACTATTTAAAATAAGGCACACGCACAGTGGGAGAAAAAAGGGCACCGAGAGCGAGGCAGCAAGAAGAAGGAGATAAAGAGACCAGAAGACAGAGGGAGAGAGTCATGTCTTATTAATACTGGGACTGCTCTCTGGCAGTGAGTTAAAGAACACATCTACCAAACATCTGTCAAATGGTGTAATCCATACGGTTTAGTATAAGCTCCTGGCAGCAGTGCTGGACAGGGACAGAGGAAATTACACTGAGATGATGCCACGTGACAGTATCTTATATGTGAGAGGTTCTGTATGTATGAGCTAAGTATGTGAGTGCGTGAACTCACACACAGTGTGAATGATGTGTTTCTTACCGTGGACCTGCAGCATGGCCGAGGCCTCTGTCTTGCCTACACTGTTCTCAGATGTGCAGGTATACGTCCCTTCATCCTGCTCTTTCACGTGGAACAAACGGAGGCTGTTGCCGTTGCGGATTTCAAACCTTGAGAGGGAATGAGAAGAAGAGAGATAATCAAGCATCTAACAGGAAAGCATAGCAACAACAACAAAAGACCACACTTATCTATAGAGAGGAAACTCTGTCAGTGGTACAAGATAATGTCTTTTCTTTCCTTGTCAGTTAATCTAGTGCAAAGATTTGTTTTCCCGCCTAATCAGATCACATGGAACAATCTGCTTATCTGTTGTGCCTTAGATGTTTTTTTAAATAACAAAAAAAAAAAGCTAAATAATATAGCTTCTTACAAACATGACAAAGAACAATCTGCATGAAAAAGCAGCAGCATTATCTTGTGTTTTGGACAGGTTTTGACAAAACTGTATTGGGTACCTGTATTGGGTTTCTTATCGCTGCCAGATATGTGAATAAATAATCCTCACATGAGGTTTCTGCAGCAATCGCCAACATCTATTTGAAATGTTCCATGGCCTTTGTAATATCACATACAGTACAGTCTAACATAATACATGTTGCATGGTCATGCCAAACACTGAAAGGCACTGAGAAAAACAGTAAGGCCTACAATTATTTTAAATGATTATAAATGCATTAATTTACTGTTGATTGTTCTGTAATTGAAAGCCATATATGAATTTTACATAATGTCAGACATCTAGAACAGTGCCAAGGTTTGTATTGCAGTGTAGTATGGGTACGGATTAAACTAATAAGATTTAACACGTTAATTTGTCAGCATTAGAGGCGCTGGTAGGCAGATTTAGTTACTTTTTGCTAGTTGTTTTACAGTCTGTGTGCTAAACTTAGGCTAATCGGCTGTTGTCTAATGCTGCCCGTTCAACATACGGATATGAAGGCAGTATTAATCTTCTCATCTGACTCTCAGCAAGGAAGCAAATAATCAGATTCTAAAAATGTATAAGAAGATCCACAAACACAGGCGATATTAATATGTGCTACTGTTATATTTATTGAATTTGATAAATAAATACTTTCAATATGACAGAACTAACCACACTATTCTTTCTTTACAGCATTAAATCTAAAGTAAGTAAGATAGTATTGGGGTTTGCATTTACTATTTAAAATAAGAACAACTTCCACTAAACAGCAACTTTGGGACATACAGTATAAAACAGCATTTTTTATTCTACATACAAAATATTATATTTTTTTTGTACAGTTAAGGTATTTACAAGTATTATTATAGATTTATAGTACTAGGGTTTACAGTAATATAATGTCAGAAAATTATTTAATTATTTAATAGGCTTAGCTAAATATGTATTATTAAGGATGGAAAAAAAGACAAATAAAGCGTCTTTGGTCTCTTACTTTTATAAATTTACATTAGCAGACTGACAGAAAGACAAGTCACAACAAGACAACTAATGAGCAATTATGTCACTTTTTCTGGGTCTTATGCGCTAATAATTAAAAACTAGTCTCCAGCAAAGCTGCATTTCTGTCTGTCATTCTCACCTCCCGCGGGGAAGCTCTCCTTCGTCTCTGCGCCAACGCACAGTGGGCGCAGGATCTCCATGGACCTCACACAGGAAGTCGACAGTCTCGTCCTCCATGACCACCTGGTTCACCGGCCTTCGTACCAACACGGGTCGTTCTGCAGAGAGAAACAGGTGCTCATACATGTCAGGCTCACACTTCTCGTAGGACATGGCCTGGCTGCACAAAGATTTACTGTTCAAAAATCAGGAACTCACCATACACCACTAGCTCTGCAGGATCACTGTCCCTTTCGCCAACCATATTTGTGCCCACACATACATACATTCCAGCATCGCTTTTCCTAGTGTGAGAGATCATCAGTTTTCCCCCACGCATCTGAAAAAACAGCATAGTGACAGCTCGAGAGATTAGTCTTCAGGGTGCCCTGGGTAAAGACGCCAGATAGATCCAGCTAATCGTCACAGCTTTTAATGGAGAAATAATGCACATTTGGATACTAGTGCACTGTTTTTAATCCTTTTTCAAAACACTATTTGAGTCATTGTGATATCATCATCTGTGAAGTGGTTGAATATAACCAACCTTCATAGCATAAGCTATACATTCAAGTAAGTATATACATCCATGTACTTTATTTCCATTTGATGGATGTTTTATTAATTCAATTTATTCACACTCTACATACTGTACTTGTACTTTTTCTACTACATTTATTAAAAACTTTATGATCGCCTTATAAAATATGATTGGTAAAAATATAACTGTTTAACTGTTATAAATGTTTAATTTTCTCCAGCTCAACCAACCAAACCAATAAAATGCTACTTACACTTCAATCCAGTAACACTTTTCTGCACTCGCATTTGGCTATTACATACTACATTACATTTACATTCTAGACTTGTAATTGTTAGTTTTTGAAGTAAAGATTCTTTGAGCACTGCACAGCTGTGCTATTGTAGAAACATTGTCCTTCATCAACTTCAGCTTGTGATTTTCCACATTTCCAAAAATGTGTCAAAAATCAGCAGAAATTGTATCCAGCTGTTAATTTCTACATCATAGAAGAGAATAAAAGTGACGTAAGGATTAGATTAATTTCTAGCCCAAAAGAACCCAGTGTGTCTGAATTATACTCTATTGAAAGTATTGTCACTGGAAATGGGTACCTGTGCAGCTTGTATAATAGATTTCGCCTGGACTCTTGAATGATGGAACAAAATGGTCACAAGGAAAGACTCAGTAGAGTCTTTCTATTGATGCTTTAGATTAGAGTTACCATAGTAATTTTATTTAGCCATGTATCCATGAGAATAATAAAGCAGACAAAAAAACTAAAGGGTAACATCTTCTGCTGTTGATTTCCCACTTACACCAAATAGGATTGTTAGTTTTTGTTATTTTCATTAAAGTTCATGAATAGACAAAAAAAAAAAAAAAAAAATTTTAATAACAATTAATCAGTATCACAATACATATAAATTTCTCTACCCTGTTTCTGGCATCTTTTAGACTGGTGACAAATATAGATTTCTTTTAATACAAAATACATGATAAATAATTGAGTAAAACAGCTATTGAATGTGGATTTCCGTAAACATTAGTCAAAAACATAAATTAATTCATTTGTAAACTGCTCATATGTTGTGGACAATTTACAGCTGCGGCTACATAAAAACTTGGGAAACTAAGGAGCATTTACAGCAGCAGCATGGTGCATGTAGGAATGACTCCAAATAAACTATAATGAGCCTTATGGTATTTTATTTTGTGCAAATTCTATCAAATATACAACAAATACAGTAGTTGTATTCACACCCATTCACAGGCATGGTGTCACGAACAAGAAACAGTCATACCCATGAATAACAGCATCAGCAGCTGCTGTCAAGATATTGTCCATCATTAACTTCAGCTTGTGATTCCCACATTTCCAAAAATGTGTCAAACACCAGACATTGTGTCCAGTTGTTAATTTCTACATTGTAGAAGAGAATAAAAGTGACCTAAGAATTAGATCAATTTCTAGCCCAAAATAACCCAGTGTGTCTGAATTATAGTCTATTGAAAGTATTGTCACTGGAAATGGGTATCTGTGATGCTTGTATAATAGATTTTGCCTGGACTATTGAATGATGGAACAAAATGGTCCCAACAAAAGAAATATCAGCAGACAACACAAAAGTAACAGAAACAATCAAATGGATCATAAAAAATGTAGATTACTGTTCATTCCATTCAAAAGATGCATAGCACCAAAAAGCATTCCTGTCAAGAGTTATGTGTACATGGAATGTCTAAAGTTAAATATCGATTTGAGTGTGTATTGTAGTTCCAAGATTTAAATGAAAGAAGACAGGTAGATCAGGAGATTTAACAATAAGGCAAAGAAAGCCAACCAACTTTGTCATATAGAGAGCAGTGATGAGTAAAGAATGTATCATTAGTGATGAAGTGTAATGCACTGTGATAAACAGGGTTCAGCTGTTGAAGTACACCAGCATGACAGTTAAAGCCTGAGTTGGGGTGGAGCCTGAGGCATATAAAATTGTTTCATTTGCATAAACATGGACGTCAATATTGATAGGTGAAAAAAAAAGTTAAAAAAAATGTTATTTATGTATAATATACTGTATAAGAATAAGAGTCCAAGGATAGACCCCTGTGGCACACCATTACAGATAAGCATGAAATCATTTAGTTCTTAGTTATGACCCAGAGATTCTAATTTATTAAGCAATATTTTATGATCCACAGTGTCATATACTTTTGAAAGGTCAATAAAGGGCAGTGCAGCATGGTTTTTATTGGAGACAATATTATTTATTGCTGAAACTGCAGCTGTAATTGCACTATGACTGGGGAGAAAAAGAGAAGATATGGATCAAGACTATCTGAAATTATGTTGATGTAAAGATCACCAGCTTGGTTAAAAAGCTGTATTTTCATTTCTTAAGTATTTTGGTAGCTTGACTCATTCAGTCCTTGCTCATTGTTCTTGTTGAACTCACAGAGACGCGTTCATCCTTGGTGCTGACTCGGACGTTATTGCGTTTCCAGAACACAGTGGGCTCGGGGTGACCACGTGGAGGCACACACTCTAACACAGCAGGCTCGCCAGCAGCCACCACCACATCGCTCGGGGCCTGCCGGAAATCATCTCTCAGTACTGAGAAGAAAACACAAAGAAATCTAATTAGCTTCAGAAGCTTTGTATGCTTGATGTATTTAAAACAAAGACTGGAAATCAGACACGGATCGGTGAGAAGCAGCACAGGCACATGACCAGTATCATCAAAAGACACACCAATTTGTCTTGGAAATCATTCAGGGTTGTTTTCCTGAGTGAACCGTGTTCTTGCTGGGGGTTTGATGAAAACGAGCTCATTGAGACAATGTCCATTATTGTGTTTGCATGTGCATGACTGCTCAAATCCCTGGCAACGTCCTTGTTAGACTGAGCTCTGTTTTAATGTTTTCCCATGCCTGTGTCCTACTCTGCTGTCTCTCCTGTCAGAGCAGATGAATAATGCACATCTCTCAGTCCAACATGGAGTAAACAAATAACAGCACATTCATAATTTAGCCCATGTGTGAGGGCTGTGAATATGGCCTCCACTTTAATGAAAGGATTGTCTCAGATTCCCAATTCTATCTTATAAATCTGCAGCACAGCTCTGATTTAAATGAAATCAGCACTGAACGAGCAAAGCCTATCCTCGTATCAACCCTGAGGTTTGCACTCCCGCCACCCTGTGGATGATACAGTGACTTTTGGTATCTTCTAATCTTTTGCTATGATTGACAGATGAAAGCCTCAGCGTGAACTGTGAACTGGAGCCTTCTCATGAGACTCCCTGTACAATGGAAACTCATACACGGATGCTGACAGCCTCACATTTTCAAACACACACTCACGCGTGAATTTACTCCACATACTGGACCATATCCTGTACCTACAGCCTTCAGGCTTTTTTTCTCAACCAAAGAGTAAGATTTCAATCAATCAATACAATCTCTTTTTACACTTTCATGAATATTTTAGCGATCTTTTACAGATACGGATACAAAGATCCCCTCCTTCTGTCAATCTACTGCAAATTTCTGCAAATCCAATGCAAAAGACTAAACTGTAACCATTTTTTACCCTTTTAGAGCCCAAACCCCAGCCCGAAAAGTGATTATCTAATTACAGCTTAGCAACCATAATAAACAGTTATTGTGACGTGTCATTTTAGCTATGCCATGTCTTCATCTAGTGATGTGAAGCTTGTGCTTGTATATTTCTGATAGATACATTGTCTCAAAACAAAATCACAATTTCAAACATTATCATTGTAAACTGCATAATTATGCACCATGACAGAACAGAAAACCTTACACAGCAACAGTGTAATGTCTGGCTTTATTCATTAGGATTTAGTGACATTACTGTACTTAAATCATCAACTAACCCTAACTCTAAGCACAGTCTAAAGCCAATTACTCTGAGTACATAACTAAACATATGCAACATTAATTATCTACCAGGTGTGCATCAACATGGCAGCCCTGGCCCTTAATCAAGACCCACTGTGCTTGAATAAACTCTCATCTCAAATATCTTTATTGCAGCTATTTAAAGATGGAAAAATCATTCCTCACTGTTGTTTGACAGACCTAATCGTCTTGGGTAAACAGCTATGAATATTTCAATCTTTGTGAAGCGGCAGTTTTCCCTCAGGTATGATGTGGAGTCATCCGTGCATCATCCACTCTCCTCTTAAACCCTCTCTGTTATATGAGTTATATAACAATCACTACCTCCCTTCTTAAACTGAACTTTATTGAAAAGAAGGGGAGGTTTGCTCTCTTTACCAAGTGGGAGAATGGGATTTTTTTTTCAACACTGTGACATTTAGGATTAGGAGAAGTGAGAAGTCTTTACAAAATGAGGACTCATTCAAAGCTTCTAACACTGACATTATTAAATTTCTCATTACACTGCAGTGATATTTTAATTATTATTCACTGTCAAACTCTGTAATACATCTCACTGCAGGCGATTATGTGACAAGAGAGGAGATGACCAGAGGCTTGGGGGGAGCTTGTAGGCATTACAGTTTATAGCATGGACATCTGCCACACGGGGGTAAAGCACCCTCAAGATCATCACAAAACAGAACAATTAAGGAGCCTCTTTGCAGGAGATACAGAAAAGTCATCGGGGGACTGTAACCAGTAAAGGCACTCACTCTCCTCTCAAAGGTCTGTTCACCGAATAACCACGACGCTGTTCACTTGGCTGCCTGTTTCAAATGCTTTGCAGAGCTGAAGGGCTAATTGAATGCACTGCATTATTTTTAGACCTCCGTCTGTAAGGCCTGGTTAGATGGGTGCACAGAGACCTTTGTTTCACTGCCATGGTGACTGAAGTGAAAAAGTTATGGGCAGAGAGCTAATCCCTGAACTACACACACACACACACACACACACAGATACACACAGACACAAACACATATGCACTTACACACCTTTAGCATCTGAAACCCAGAGTCCCCGGGCTCAGACTCTCAGAAAGTGGGACATTTGAATGTTGAAACACATGCCAGAGAGCAGAATATATTCCTGACATCACTACCCCAAACACTGTGCAGCACGAGCTCCAAAATTTTCTTTGAAGCTGTGTTCAAGTTAATGTGATCCTTCCTTGCTCCGACTTTAAAGCGTGCCATGCCAAACAGAGTTTCCCATGGATGTTTTTATTTGATGATGATCCCACCACAGAATCTCCTCAGAAACACAGAGATGAACACCCCTCCTCCTCCCCGAGGGGGGGCTACAGTCCCTAACTTAACTTCTCGGACAAATAATCTCCTAAAGCAGGCCTTGCGCTCTCGCTTCCGCCCGTCCGTCCACCCTAGGCTCAGACACGGAGTGTGGTTACTGCAGGGCAGCTGAGGTTTGACCCTGCCTCATCAGACAAATCCTAATATTCCCCAAGGCACTTCCTGTGAGCTTAAATAAAGGCAAAGCAGGGATAAATGACTCCCAGTGGTTTCATCATTACTTCCATTCATTTTAGTAACTTTAATATTTCAGGGATATACAGATTAGGAGATTTAATCTTGCTCAGAATATTCATGACTTGTATTTAAGTGTCATTTATCTCTATAATATGGTGTTGGGTAGAGGGGAGCTGTGGGACTGCAGAAAGGCCATCTGTTAGTGTTGTTGGAAAAATGAACAGAGGGAGAGAGAAGAGATTAATCAGTAGAAATTTGTTTGCATTGCATTCATACTTTGCATGTACAGAGCTGATTAATGAACATGGTTGACAGTGCTTTTTTTTTCTTAACTGATTACGACTTCACTGAAAATCAAGCAGCCACTGAACAAATGAGAAGTGAGTGTGGCAGATGGGAGAGAAACAAAAGCTTCTATGCTAAACATGAGGTGACAGTCAGTCTGGGAAACAGACAGAGTCTGCAGCATGGGCCGGACAGATGTGAGAACAGTTACCAGGTTCTGTGTTTTCACAGCTGACCGGTAGGAGGGTGGACAGAGAAATTAAAGGACAGTGGAAGTGCTCATTTCTGACGGCCTGACACAACCCAGTGCCTGGCTCCTATTGTACTGTTATTTCAGAGAGCAGTAAACCCATTAGGGAGGCAGTCTAATCCCATTGTCATGATACTGCCCTGTCACAGCTAATGGAGACCACAGAGGAGAGAGGGTGCTTTAATCCATCCATTGTCTGATTGTGTTGATGGAGGATGAGAAGGACTCTAGGGCAAACAGTCTTCATGAAAAAGCCTCAGCCTCACCCCTATTCAAACTTGAACATTTTTGTCAGTTAAGATTTAAAAGTTTTGTTTAGCCAAATGTTCTGGCCCCGCCCTAATCGTGATGTAATACACGTGATTTTGGGAACTATTACATATGGTGACGACTATAACAACTGTTGTTGTAACTGTTGACACTGTGTGTCATAGCAGCATAGTTTTATTAATAAGTTGATTTTAAAATGGACATGGACAAATAATAAACTACCAGCAGCCTTCCACTGTTCCCTGACATCTGCTATTTCAGAGAGAGAGAGATTCTTTATCAATGTCATGTGGAATGCACTGAAAAAGGTTTTGGTAGGTAATGGTTTGGACCACGGATGTATAATGTGAACCAGATACCGGATCAAAATATGGCAGCCACTCAACCCTATGAAAGTTGCTCAGTAGTGCCAAAAAAAACAAAACCCTTGTTCTTCTATGAGGATTTTTTAAAATCTCTGTAAAAGTCATGCAGATGATCCTCACACGTTTCTGGGCCGACAGAGCACACAAACTCACAGCCTCCTCTGGACACCTTTCTCGGCTTGCTGCACACATGAAAGTGGATAAAATGAAATAATCCTGCACTTTCCAAAAGATATTGGACCGACTGGATCAAATTCTGATCTTGACTGAGGAATTTACTGAACTAACTATAAACTGCATCGATTATGGATTATACACATATCTGCAGATTCTCTCCAGTCACAAGAGAACACAGAGCAGAATAAGACAAGAAAAAAGCTGCAAACTTTGATTTGTTCATAATCCCTCATCAGGAGTAAGAAGAACATCTGGCTCTAAAGCCTTTTAAGCAAGTTTTATTTTTTATTTGTCCTACTTTATTCTAATCCTGCCGCACCCTACGAGTGTCTCCTCACCGAGATATTCACATTCATGATTTTAAATCAGTCACTACCACCACCACCTCCTTCTTGTTTTCTTTTAAAGGCAAAAAGCTCAGTGTGGAGGAACAGAGGAATGGATTTCCGTCCACACCCACTGTCTCATTATTCTGGTTTTTCAACAGCCAGGTGAGTCAGCTGGTCACTGGCAGCTTACAGTAAAAAGCTAAGAAAAAAGACATAATAATGATTGCTGCTGGTATTTCCAAGCAAAGCAGCTGAGGTACTCTACAAGCAAACAACAACAACAAAAATACAAAAACATAACTTTCGGACCTTGCAGTGTGCAAAACTCAAAATGTGCAGCAAATTGGGAGACAAGACTCAAACAAACTAAAAAACAAACAAACAGAATCTAAGATCTGAATCTCCTTCATGAATTATCTTTTGACATAAACTTCTATGACTCAGACACATGTCTCAGTTATATTTCTTCTGTTTAGACAAATCCATGTTCACCTTATTTTTAGACATGGCAACACAACCTGTCACGCTTTAAATGGAGCAATGTAATAATTCGCTTCTGCTACTGAAGATGTGGCCACAGATAGCAGGAACAATTAAAACATCTGAGTCAACTCTGGGGAAATAAAATGAGGTCAAAAAAAAGTTTCACTCTATTAGTATATAACAACATAATTCAATGTTTTCAGAATAATACATTACTCAGCTAAGTGGTGGTAATTAGGGACTGGTAGGTACACTTATTGAAGCGGAGTGGAAGAGTGATTGGTGTGTGTGAGGTGGAGCTGTCTGGGCAGAAGTCCAGGCTTGATTTTTAATCCCAGCCTAGCGTTGATCAGCTCTGATATAATGGCACAAGTGTACTGTAATGCATCCCATGGGCCACAGGGATTTTCACAAAGACATGTATCTCCATAGAAGCAATTCCTCTTACATTGCGTAGGAATGACCAGTAGTCGCGCTGGTATTGTGGGGCTAAGACTAAGGCGGCTAGAGCGAGTTAAGTAGGTACACTGCAGAGAAAAGTCTTAGTCATGCAGCACAATACATTATGAATCATTCACTGGAAATTAATATGTAATGAATGTGGTTAAAACCAGGTTAGTGCCTGCTCTCGACTCTGAGTCATACTAATAGTCGAGCAGATGCATCAGTATTAATTACTGCTCAGTGGGAGTCTAAAGCTCTTCCTTCCTCCTCCTCCCACCTGTTGTCCCTCTGACTGCTGCCCTGCACATAGCCAGCGCACACACACACATTTCCGCAAGACCACCAGCTTAAAACTGGCCTGTCATTAACACTGCATACCCCCCTCAACCTCCCTGCCAGAGCTAATTGGGTCACTATTTATCCCCACAGTCAGCACAACCTCACACAGGGAGGGGTGGGTCGAGTCTAAGACCACCACCATGCTGTCTTAGCATATGCCCCTGCCAGCTGAAGGCTGTGAGATTAGAACAAAACAGGCACTTATTAATACTTTTAGCCACTCAGTGCCTGCAGGTGAATCATCTGATATGACTGTACTGTAATCCTCAGCTGTACACAAAGCTAAATTACATTATGACAGGCAATATGACAGAATATGCATTATATCTTCTCCCAGCATGGATATCTGCATTAGTTGCAGTTGCTTATGGTGCCCAATATACAATATATCTGAGGAGGCTGTCACTATTTTTGGACACAAGCTACAGATGAGGTCAACCAGCCATGAGCACTTACTCACACACTCTGCCAGTAAGGAAGCCTCAGCAGGGTGGAAGATAAGACCGTGCTCAAATTGCTGTTTTGTGTGTTTTTTTAACAAGGATAATTCGACCTTGCTAATCTGTTATGCTTCTTCCCCTAATCAAGCCGCTGACTAATCCATTTCTTCAAGCCAAAGACAGCTGCAGTTGAGCCCAGGGCCGAGCCATGCCGGCACAATAAGGAGGGAATGAAGAAAACGGCACGGGTCCTGGACCGATAAGGGAAAATAATAGACACTGCTCCTATTGGGAGCTTTTTACTTCAGTGCTCTTTCACCAAGATATGAGCAAGCTCACACCTCCCTGCTGCACTCTTCATCTGGAGACAATATGTCTGTACAAAGGAATCAGAGCTATACGTGCATGCTCTCACACACGAGACACGGGGAGGCGACTCTCAGGGGATGTGATGATAATCTGCCACAGAGGAGATCTCCACATGTCAGTAACACTGGCTATATAAACATTCAACATGGCTCAATCTCAATCAGTGATGGAAGAAGTTAGTGAAAGATATTGATCTGCAGGAACATTAGTTTCATTAGTGATGTGGACACGACAACCAAACAGACAGAAGTAAATTAAAGGGAAATTCAAGCATTTGTCAATCTGGGCATTTTTCTCTATGTTTTTGTCTATTAGTAATGATGGCATTTAACTCACCACGTCCACCACGTAAAGATTTGGGAAAACACAAACTCTAGCAATAAAGATGCCAATCAGAGTAAGAAGCACAAACCTCCTACACCTTCCCAAAACACTTCAGTTTAACAGAAATCCATTCAAACACTTGTGTCACTGACTCTGGCCTTAAGTAAACACAGAAAGTAGTCCACTGGGAATCCCTGTAGCTGCTGTAGTGAACTACTTCACATAATAGATCAATTATGCAACAAAGACAAGTGATTTTCTTTTTTTTCTGTAAAACTGAAGTGTTTTGGAAAGTTTTAGGAGGCTCCTTTTTTACCGATTACTGGTAATCTTTTAGGAAATTGTTACCTAACTCTCCTGTGACTTTAATTAGGGATTTGTCTCCTGATACTGATTCCTACACCTCAATGTAGAGTACCTGCTGAAACTGTAAACTGTCCAGATACAGCACCAGTGTATTACTAATCTGTTCCCCCAAATTTAAAATCACTATATTATATATATTAGTGGAAATCCCATTTTTGTAAGGTAACACAAGGCGTGCTGAAACTGAGTGTGGAAACTTCTATGACAGAATCGTTTTTGCTAGCATAGTTAATTGTTTTATCATGGCAGGTGTCCAGTAAACTTACTTCAGTTAGTACTGGCAGCCACGCCTAACCAGTGTATCTGATTGATGCAACCAAAAGGGAAACTGAGGTCAATTAAATAAAACAAGGTCTCTCTTGGTTGTGACACCATTGCCGATGTCCATTGTGCAGTAGATATCACACATGTTTAGAAATAGAATGGCCAGCAGCACCTGTGTCTTTACACAGCACACACTTAACAGTCTGACTGAGCCAAACTGGAACAGACCCAGTCTGACTCGGCCCTCCCAGTCATCACTACTAAATTACATTCCTAATCAATTCTACAGTCGTTAAGTGTGTGCCTGCCTTAAGCCAGTGCGACACCCCATCTCACATAACATCTTCATTAGACCTATGATATCATTATTATATTCATGTTACCTTTATGATCTGATACTCATATATATATTGCTATGTCAGATAAGTTGTTAACAACATAAAATTCTCCCTAAAATCTTGTTTTGCTTTTGAGCTGACTCAAAAACAGTTAAAGACCTAATACAAGAAAAAAAAAGGGACTAAAGACAGAATATATTAATTTACTGTCACAGTAGCGTAAAATTAGGAGCAAACGCACATGCCATTGCTTTTCACTTAATTTATCGCCAGCTACACCACCATCTTTTGTAGGGTTGCCTCCTGCAGTCTGGTTGTCTCTTATCATTATTTTTAAGCACAGCCAACTCTCCAGTGGACCTCCATAAAGCTGCCAGACTGCTGCAAAAAGATCTGGGACACAACTGTGAAGCATATGTATAGTGCACACGCACAAACATCAAGACATAGTGCAAAAGAATACACACACACACACACACACACACTCCTAGGACAATGATCAATAACATAGAGCCTTACTTGCAACTTCCAGTGAAGCATTTCGACTAATGGCCTCTCCTAGGTAGTTGCGGGCCACACAGGTGTAGACGCCTTCATCTGGTTTGCTCCGTCGTCCGTGCACGATGCGTAGGAAGAAGAGGGAGCCACTGGGCAGGAGCATGCGGTGAGAACGGGGGTCATCTCTGTCCGTCTCCACACGCTCGCCATCCTTATACCACTCTATACTGGGAGGGGGTCGACCCTCTGCCTTGCAGTTAAGGGTGGCAGGCTCCCCCTTGGAGACAATCAAATCTGAGGGGTCCTCCACAATCCTAGGTGCGCTGTCTTCAAACCGTGCCCGGGACCCTGTGAAGTGGAGATAAGGACAGATGTTATCTAGGCAGCGGACCACCTACCACTCATGAAAATATATAATCTCTTTGTAACAGTGCAGAAAGCGTCAAAGCCATTCGAAAGGCAAAAATGTCTTTCTTCAAAGATGTGGGACAAAGACAAGGACTGAGTGTAGTGAAGCAGTAAATCATGGGTAATCTCTTTTTGAAGGCTGTCTCTGAATTCAAGGTAAGACATCACAGATTCGAATAACAACCAGTGATATCTGTATTCTGCAAACAGAAAAACACAAACACCCCATGTTGCTTTCTGGTACAGTACTTATAGCAGATCATTTCCCAAGACGACATCACCTGGAAGCAGGATGCAATCACCCATGTGATACGACAATAACCAATCTATATGTGAAGTGGCAGAGATGACAGTTGCTGGAAAGCTGAGAATAAGACAGACGGATCTATGCATTTAAGAGCTGAGCATGAGAGTTGAGAGAGTGAAGCAGAGAGATATAGATAACTCCCATATCCCTCTCTCTGGGGATCCATTACTATCTTCCCTTGGCTGTGAGGGAAAGGCCCACTGCTTGAAGACGAGAGCTAAGAGCAAGACCAAATATCTCGAACAATGTGTTACAGATAGAAAAATGAATAATTCAAAATTCCACTGCTTTTAGTTTGGTCTGAGGAACAGATGGTCTCTCCCTCAGTCGGGGGGGGGGGGGGAGAAAATGAAATGGTCACTGTGCCACTGATTGTGCTGCTCTGTCTGAAGCATTATTTCCAGGACATAATCTAGACCACATGAAAATCCTCCATTATCATCGAAGGGGAGCAGACAGGAGTAACCTAATGACATACATGTTGTTGCACATGCTGATGTTACATTATACTTAAATCTGAGGCATTGGGATAAAGCCTCACTTTTCAGCTGTAAGCAGATTTATGTCTTTTCATGAACTGGTTTGATCCATGTGGGTCAGGAGTCGCCATCATGGCATAAACCTGAGGTAAACATCTAAAGAGCAATCTGAGCGCTCTCGGCTAACACCGCGAGGTCACAAAGCAGGACAGCTCCAAACACTAATGCAGGTTTTGGATGAATATTAATCCAGCCATTAAAATGTGTCCTAGCACATCCAGTCTCGACAAAAACACAATAATAACTTTAAATTATTTCATGCTGCAGGTCTGTTTAGATTCGATTTTAGCACATCCGTATGGCGAATAAGTGAAGAGTATATATTGCCCCATCTGACTGTCCACTGGAAAAATGATTTTGATTTTGAAGACTATGTGAACCGTCCATTTAAAGCTCACAGAAGATTCACTGACAGTTTCAAATCCCAGCTCATGTGATAGAGTTATATCACACTGAGGTATTTTCCTCTTCAATCATAGCTTGATTTTATCACCAAAAACAAATACTGGGGAGAGAGAGGTGGCATCTCAGAAGAAGAACTTGAAGAAAATGGTCAAAAGGAGGTTCTGGGTGGCACAACATGTAGGGGCAACAAACGCTCATATGGGTTTTATGTGAGGGTAGGGACAAACCGCCTATATGGGTGTTACGGCTGAAGCACTTGTTGCCATATGCGCTTGTTTCTTCTTTTTTGAACAGTCTCATTTGTTTTTAGAGCTCATGTGCTGCATACAATATGTTGACATGATCACTATTTACTCGACTGAGCTCCTCGAAAGCCGCATGAGACACCGTGAAGCTGTTATCGCAGGCTGAGTAGTTCTCTTCATATAAAGTAAAGTGAGCTGATTTTCCTGTGTAAAATGATCTTCAGAGAACTGATCGTCTGCAAAACAAGTATTTGCTCAATAAAAGAAAATCTCAACTCCACATTCATTGACTATGTTTTTATTACAAAGAAAATGAACTTGATGCTTTCTAATGCATCTAATGCAAAGCTGGTGATTTTCAAAATTTTTGTTACTGGCAACAAATCCAATAAAAACATTATAACCAACAATTAAATATATTGACTCACAGTAAAATCTGAGAATCCAGAACTTGATTTTAGCTTGTCTGTGCCATAGATCTCTATTGTTGTTCAAAAGCCATTAAAAACACATCAGTGAGCCGCACTGCTGCACTGGGTGACATGTTTGTTCCTCACAAAAAATGTGATCATGGTGTCTTTAAAAAAAAAGGCACAGAACCACTACACCTTCTTTCTTGCGGAAATCCATTTCACAGACTGTAAAAAGTGCTGGTCTTCCTGAGCCTTTGGAGCTCTTTGTTAAAAAATACTAAGGTCAAATTTTTCTTGAGGAAGAAACATGTCACCCTGTGCAGCGGGTTTTTAATAGCTTTTGAACAAGAGTGGAGCTGTATGGCACAGGTGAGCACGATAAAATCGGATTCTGGATTCACAGATGTTACAGAGAGTCGACGCAATTCATTGTTTTGGCCTTTTTATGGGATATGTTGACATTAACAAATATATGGAAAATCACCAGCTTTTGATTAAATTAAATTGATTAAATTGATTAAATTAAATAGTTTACTTTTACTTTTTTAAGGATTTTACATTTCTTTTTACCTATATTGGTATATATATATATATATATGTGTGTGTGTGTGTGTGTGTGTGTGTGTGTGTGTGTGTGTGTGTGTGTTATTTTTCTCTGGAGACAACTGAATTTACTGAATTTTTCTACTTCTCTTTATTCTGATCAGCTTCCTTTACTATGTTTCTTAAACTCTCCAAGGAAAATGCAAAGAAGCTCTGACAGATTACATTACATTTACTCACAGGAATCCAGGTTAAGTACAGGGGTTTCCTCACCAGTACAATCACCAAATACAACCTTAACTCTGCCATTATAGGAAAGACATTAACCATTAACTATGGGCAACTGTAGTGGTTTCATTGTCTACAATTATAGAGGCTGTAGTCAAGTCACTCCGTGTTGTAATGTTCTCAGTCCAGTGTGTATGAGCAGTCGCTGTACTCAGTGTGTCAGCACAGACTGTGAAGTCCCTGTTGCTTTGAGTTGTATTGAATAGAACAAATGACAGATTCTTGTGTACTTGTTTTATTGAGACAAGTGATTACACAGTATGTAAATACTCCAACTAGTCAGAGTCTAGTTGAGAATTAAAAGTGTATTGGAAACACCTTTTTCACTGCAGATTATTAATGAATGATAGTGGATTCTTACTACAGCTACAGGTAACATGCAAAACAATCAAAAAAATGGAAAAAAAGGTCTTGTTAAAAGAAAAGAAAGAGTAGCAAACACATTCAGGTGACAAGTGTGCAATTAGCAAAAAGTCTACCTCATCTTGAGTGTGACAGCAACACATTTTCTTTTGGGGGGTGGGAGGATTTTCACAGAAATGTTTGTTTCATGACAAGAAGATTGTGATGCAGTGGTTGAAAGAACCTTTCAGCAATAAGAAACACTGCCAGCCCTGCATGCGACATTGAAAAATAAAATGTCACAGCCACAAAACGGGGACCTCTGTGAAGGTGTGTTTTCAGTTTGATCGCAAACACAGTCTATTAGAGCCTGCTGTGGGACCCGAGAGATACCCAAGTGCCACTGGGAATTTAGAGTGTGACTTGGCTTGTGTGAAAAATATTATTCCGGGTCATTCTGGTGTGAAATGACTTGTAAATATACAAGAGATGAACAAGTAGGCAAAGATGCCGACTACTCATGTAGCAGGTTTTCAGAACAAATTGCATAAGCGCATAACAACAGAGACTTCAGAGCAACAGACGTTTGGAGTTTGGAGATGCGTCTGACTGCTCCAAGTGGCTTATCAGCAGCAAATAAAACAAAAGTGGTGCTTTACTATGAACAAATACAACTCAATGTGTTTAAAAAAATACATCAGTAGATATCAGTTCAACAATCCCAGTGCTGCACAGATTTTTTTAAACAAAAAAAAAAGTGCAATTCAATATGTGTATTGATTCGAGAGCCTTGTAGCACAGATTACAAAGCAAATCATCTTTGTGCTAAACCAGCGTCAGAGTGGACGACTCTTTTCCGAAACTCATCCGTTTCTGTGAACTTCACAGGCCTTCAACACAAGGCGCAAAAGAGAGTCAAGATAATCCATGAGAGAGAATGGCAGTCAACCTTGAGCTGTCATCCAGTACGGAGGAGGGCTTTGTGAATGACAGTGTGTCTGCCTCATGCAAGGTTGTCACTCTGTAGTACACTCTCAAGGCTATCCTGTTTACAAATGAGTGTGAGAGGGCAAGAGGTGAAAATGAGGATCTCTATGTGAGTGTTTTTTTAGAGATCCTGCTGTTTCTAGACTTACACCCCCTTGATTCTTTGATACTATGTTGGTGTTAGTCTTGGTGTGGATTCTTCATTAAAGGTGTTGTTGTTAAGATACACATCACTTGGTGATATCAACATTTAAATGGTCTTACTTGCCTTGTTTCCTAATTCATATGAATTATTTTGTATTGTGGTTATTAATCTTTATACTGCTTTTAATGTCTTTTTTTTACCTTTGAAGACTACGTGCTTCATTGTGCATTATATGAGTGATTAATAAAGAAAACTCTCATTTAATCAACCCTGTCTCCTAAAAATTACATTTGTATATGACGAAACTACAACCCCATTACGTTTTTGTAGAGAACGTAATTGTTAAGTGGTACTGAAACTTGAATGAATGACTATGCACATTTATTAACGAGAAGGGATTTGCAAGGAAGTGGATGAGGTGGATGGAGGGCATTTACTGTGCAGGACTGACATGCTGGAGACCCAAGTTCAAGACCAAAGTCCCCTGTGAGGTTGATTTTAGGCAAGAGAAGTACTGAGGTTAGGGTTAGAAAAATGATCGTGTTTTGGTTTCATTTTTAATGCAGATGTGTATGAAGCGACTGTGTGAAGTGACATTTTCATCTATTAACCCAGCCCAGTCTTTCCCTGACCCTAACCCACTGCTGTGATGCCTGATCCCAACCATAAAATACTTTAATATCACTACACTCACATGTCTGGATGTTGAAATGTAACGTTGGATATTTTCTCTGACAGAAAACATCAGATATTTTGGTGGACATTTCATTGATACGTTTAGTATCATCGTATTTGCGACTTGTCATTTACCTAACAGAAAATGTAATCAGGTCCCAATCAGGTTCAGAGAGCTTTCTCAATTATTCACAATTATGTTCTCTGCAAAAATGTAATCAGGATTGCAGTTTTGTGGTATATGAACGCATTTTTTAAGAGACAGGGTTGAATTTAATGTAGACGTATAGAAGCCCATCATCAGCAAACTTTAGTACTGGGTTCTAACTGTGTTTGCTGATGAAAGTCTATTTTTCAGTCTATATTGATCAACTTTGCTATGTATGGTTTTTGGTCCATATCAGACTTTCCATATCCAAACCAAATCCATGATTCCAAATCCAAATCCATTGTTTTGTCTTGGCTGGTTGGAGTCTCCTGTTCTTCATTACCCCTTTTTTGTTTTCTCCATTTTAGTGTCTTTAAGCTCACTGTTTTGGTTTTATGGCCTGCAGCTTTAACATTTTGGTTCACTCGCCACTCGCTAAAACCTCACTGTAACTAGGTTGTGACCATAGTTATTTAACTGCTCAAGAGTCAGATATTGAATTTCATACATGTTTTTGGCATGGTAGAGTTAAAGAGAATGAATATTTGACTTAAATTTGCCAGGTAACTAGAACTAAATTCATTATCCAATTAGATTCAGTTATTGTTATGATTACATCTAATCTGTTGGAATTTCTCCATTTAACCATGACCACAAATGAAAGAATTCAGACAAATCAAGCACAGAGTCGAATAAAAACCCATTAATGCCCCGCTCAGCTCTGATAGACAAGTGGTTGCACTGGTCTTAATTGCAAACTCTGACACATGCCTGCATGTTTGCTTATGGCGTCTCCTATATTTCTGCCTCATCTAACACACAGAGTTAGCAGGGTAAAAGCTGAGGGGGTGATCACGATCACTTCTTCAAAACCCTGCTGATTCAGGCTGCATTTGGCATTTCTTGGCTCCTAGCTGTGCCATTATATAACGGAGACTGCTTTCATTAATAAATATTTACAAGTAAATATTAACCCCACATTCTCCCCAGAGGCAGAAGAGTACTGCTGTCATGCTAATGTGCGAAAACAACAAAGCCGCAAAGGGACGTCCCGTTGTGCCTCAGATCTCTGTGCCTTTTAGCGACAGCCACGCTTGGAAGGAAATGCATACAAGGAGCTGGACGTGTCTGAGTTCACAGCTTGATATCTGCTGAGGACTAGCTACCTGTTAGGCAGAAAGCTCAAAGACTAACTTTATGTGCAAGTTAAAGCAAGACATGAGCAGAAGGCTGGCAGCTTGTCTGTGGGGCTATGTGCTGTCTGCTGAGATTTACTCATGCATTTTTTAATTTCAATTCATTTACATACTTAAAAAGGCCAAAAACATTCAGGGAGTTCTTGTGACATTGCCAAGTAATCTCTGGGGAAGGGCGATAACACGCCACGTTAAACTCCATTTCAAAGCAGACTAGTCAGGTTTGATTTTCTTCTGGCATCGGTATGGACTTTTGGAGCCTTTGTTTGCTAACTGTCCTCCTCACCCATCATCTAATTTCTAAATGATGTCATCAGTGACTGTACCAGAAGTGGGCCATCATCAACATCCGGTTAAATGACTCAAGCATGTGACACATTAGACCAACCAGCTCCTGCAGTGATTTCATCATCTGCTGCCGTTTCATGGAGAGGGGCTGCAAGAGGCTTTAGCCAGCCTTCAGCAATATTTGTCACTAAGTAATGAGCTGGCAGGCACAGTGGACACAAATCACCAGCTAAGGGTAGTTTAGCACCGATTAGTTCCACTGTTGAGTCTGAATACAGCTCAAGATAACTGAAATTTCAATGAGATGTACTAGGGTCTACGCTGATGGTGTATTAATTGAGATTTTGTGTGTCTGCGTGTGTGAGAAAGACCTGCTGTGTTAAATTGAATGCAATTTTTGAAGGTGATTGTTGTTGTTTTTCTTTGGCAATCACACAAAAAAGTTTGAGAAAACACGAATCAAACCCCCGCCACACATCTTAAGGCCAACACAGAGAAGAATTTATTGGATAGATAAGCCAACACAAACAAAACATATCTCACCATAACTCTCATATTTCTCCTTTTTGTTCATATACAAACAATCTACCGTGGGGTATTTGTCTCAACACACAGGTCATGAAACCTGTTTGAAAGTATTTTTATGAAATAGAATCACCCCAGGGGAATGTGCAGTATAATAGAGATAGGAATAAGAAGAAATACTCCAGATTAATGGATGTGGGCAGATGGTGTGGGTGTTGAATAGTACCTCTAACAAAGAGAGGTGGCAGCAGTTTATAAAATGGAGTCGAGCGAGTGGTGAGAGGAGTCACAGAGGCCAGAGAGCTCAGGATTTATGGTGAAATTCAAGTTTATCATTGAAAAAGGTGTAAAATCAAGCTGGGCCAAAAACTTGGCTGTGCCTGCATATCAGCTCATATAAACTTACTGGAGATACTGTATATTAGTATCAGTATGTGTGTTGGCTGACTCACAGGAAATTGCAGTGCAGAAATTCAGATGCTGTATTTTTAAGACCCAGTTAATTCATACATTCTTTAAAGCAGCTATGCATGAATATTTTAATATTACCAGTGGATCACATGACTATTTCTGTGTGAAAGGGGATGTTCCTATTTGCTGTCTCACAGAGAATCATCACCTGGCTCTGCACTTCCCCTCAGCTTTTTGAAGTATTTTAGGGTCTTTCAGATCATTGTTTTGTTTTTGTGGCATGCAACTTTAATATTTTGGTACATGCCAAAGACAGAGTTGAAGAGAGTGAATATTCAACTTAAATACACCAAGTAACCAGAAACATGACTGGTTACTTTACAAATGAATTATGTTACTGCTAATTTATCAACTGGACATGTATGCAAAATGCTAAAATATTAGCCATATCACCTTAAAAAATAATAATATGTCAGTTATTGAAGGTTTAAAAACAAACTTAAAGATGCCCTCTCCAGGTTTTTTATTAAAAAAATCGAAAGTTATGGTTATATTCAAAATGCAGTGTGTATTCTTGTTCTTTTTATTATTATTTATTTTAAATTGTTCTAATTGTGTTTACTTGCTAGCAGGTTTTCTTCTTTACTGTCTTTCTTGGAGCATTAATGTCTCTCAGTAGTATATCATCAACATAACCGCGAGCAGTATGTAAATTGTGACCTCACATTAACCACTTTATAAAACATTGCTCTATAGCACCACTAGTGGTCAAAAACTCAAAATGCTACATTTAAGGAATCCTATAAAAATGTTCCCATGTTACTTTATATGTGTGTGTAAATAAATTAAAATCAGCCAATATATTGTTTTCTTTTTTTTAACTCAGTATATGTGCTCTAATGTAAAACGTGGTCTGTGTTTTTATTATTTTTGACAGGGACTACTTCTTGTCTTAGTTTATTTTCATATACACTGAATTACAGTAAATTGATCTTAATTTATTAAAAATACAAAACTGAAGTGCAGCATTCAGACATCAGACAGCTCACAAACGGCTGTCATTTGTGTCAATTAATCTGGGAATGAAAAAGACATCTCCACTCTCATGAATTGTTTTTTTTTCTGTCCTGATATTATTTGGGGATTGGATTAAGGATTGGAAATTTAAGCTGTCATTAAAGCAATGGTTAAAAAACATAATCCCTTGCTCAAAGGTAATCAAAATGCTTTTAAAAGCATTTTTAATAATAAGTGTGCATCTCTAGAACCTTTTTTTTTTTTGGTTGGAGGGTGGAGGCTTTTCAGACTCTCTGAGAGTTACTGAGCCAGAAGTGAGAGTTAAATGGTTTCACTTTGGCTACAGTGAAGCCTCTTTTGACCTCTGCTGCTGCCTAATGTAGTCCCTGTATGACCGCCTCAGCGCTCAGAGGGACATTCGAGGAAAACGTGCGTGTTCTTGGCTTTCGCCGGCGGTATTTAAATATTCCAAATGAATGCATGCGTGACATTTTCTTCTTAAATTCATCTGGGGAGGATGCGCCGGGTTCCCACAGCTGCCAGAGAAACGCGTTTGAACGACAGCTGAACACAACATTTACATCCACCCAGAGGGACAGAAAACACGATAAGACAAGTCAAATACAATATGAACCCGTCACGCCATATGGGCTGAGTGTGCGTGTGTGAGAGACACAGACACACACACACACACAGAGAGAGAGAGAGGAGGAAGAAGCAGCTTTAAAAGACTCTTCTGATTATAAATATTTACCTGAAGCAATGGCGATCAATGAGACAAGTAGTAAATTTCCAAAGTTCATCTCCACACTCTCCCGGTGCCAAATCCTCTGGGGTCTGCAGCCTCCCGACACTCCACTCAGCGCCGAGTGATCAGTTCAACTACACCTGCAGTCATAAAGCAGCGCCCGGAATTGAGTAAAAAACCAGCTCCGCTGAACCGGTTCGGAGCCCGAGCCTCAGCTGGACTAATTCAAGCGGGTGAAATCAGCCCCTAAAAAACTTTGATGTCACTCGCAGAAACCCACCACGGGGGCAGGATGTGCAGCGGCGGCAGCTGCGGCAGCAGCAGCGGCGGCGGCGGCGGCAGCACCGCCCCGGAGAAACCTAATAACAAAACTCAGCAGCATCACTTCATCGTGACGCTTGTCTCTAAGATGCTCTGCGGATGATAGTGATGAAGAAAACAAACACAAAAATTGGTCTAACTATATTGAGCCCGGTCATAAATAAAAGAATCCCCCCTCTTCTCTCTAAGTCTGCTCTGACTCGGGCGTCTGTTTGGGTGAATGTGAAGCGCTGCACATGCCGAGCGGAGCTGCGCACTCTATCTGCAACAAATCCTCGCCTGCCTCCAGGATTCAGTGTTTTAAAGAGACAGACGCGACATCTGCGCCCCTGTGTGTGACTGGTTAAGCTCTGCCGGAGCTATATTGGGATCGAAAAGCCCTCACAAGACGGCGGACAGATAGAAAGATATAAGATGTGAGGATAAAGATCAAACTTAAGGAAGGAAAAGGATATTTGTTGGTGCAGTTTCCAACATGGCTGAGGCTGTTCCGAAACTGAGATTCTGCCCCCCCCCCCACACTGGGAACCAACAAGACACAACATTAACTGTAGTTCTTTCCCCTGAGGATGACTACAACTACTCACAATGCATGAGCACACCAAGACCTTAACTATGATGAGGGGTCACATGCTCATATTTCTTGACCTCTCTCATATCTCCTGGCAGGAATACATGTATCAAGAGTAATGTGGGATTCAGTGTCTTGTGCAAGACCACTTGGACATGTGGGCAGAAGGAGCCGGGGGGCTCAACCACCAGCCCTGCAAATAGTACGGCTCTACTGCTGCACCTCCCAAGCTACAGCACCTCACACACTGCTGAAATACAACTGTTTTTGAAGTGTTGTACAACTTGTGCTGCTATTTGGATTTGCCCACTGTAATTTTACGTACTTGTGAAGCTACACTTGTTGGTTTATATGTGTATAGGTTTTTACTTTTCATAAAGTCATAAAGTCAAATAGTGTCAGTGAGTTAAACATGGTACAACTGACATCATCTCCTCTTTATTTCTCATGCTCATGTTCTTTTCCTTTATAAAATGTCCAACTAAACATTAAAAACTGAATGTTTCAATTCTCTGGACTTATGTTTGCAAACCTTTGCACATCATAGCTGCCTTCAGCAACCTTCAGCCAGTACTGGTGGTGTTCACTTTGCACTGTTTCCTTAGATACAGCAGCAACACATCTTGCATATTTCATAACCTTTTTCCCAACTTTACCATCTGAGAACACATGTTTTCCGTGTTCGTGGGTGGCACGGTTTTTCTGTCATATGTGTACATTTGCACGGACAGAACCACAGAACAAAAGGAATGATTATTCCACATTTTTCCCTCTTGGCACAGAGGCTCTAATGATAGAAGTTGTGAAGTCTTCAGAGACATACTGTATTTGTGATATTGTGCTGCATAAATAAACTTGACTCGACGCTTGAATCCTGACAACTTCTTTTGTCTATTATTCATCACACTACAGAGCAATACCGATACCTCGACACATCCATCATCACTTTCTCACTTTCACCATGATGGTGATGATGAAGGACGCTAACTGTTAACGCTAACAGTCGCCTTGCATCCTCACCACTCTAGACTGTTGAAGTCCTGCTGTTTAGCATCCTCTCTCTGGTTCTGAGGTGATTTATTAAGCAGCTGTTGTTTCACACCCACTCCTGGCCCTGCTGGAGCCTCTGGTCGCCCGGGTCGGGGTCTTATTCACGGGGAGTTGTTGACACACACAGCTCCCTTGGGGGGGAGGGGGAGAGCTCTGTTTTACTCACTTGCACTGCCGTTGCTTCCTCTCCCTCCACATCATTGTGTCCATGTCAGGTTGCAGGAGCCCAGCATGATGGAGAGTGACTTTCTGGACGGTCAGACGCCTGCTCTCCTTTGTCCCTCTTGAATACGACTGGAAATTGGGCAACAGAAGAGAGTGTCCAGATGTCTCTAGCAAGGAGTGATACAAAGAGGGGCCCACAGTGGCTTCGATCTTTGCTCCAAAGTGTGTAGCTTATTAAAGGGACACAAAGGCTAAACAGGCATAAAATAGAGGCATCTCAACGGGAGAGTGGCTGAAGTCATGGCGGTGTCAGATGGGAATGGTGGTCGTACTTCCACTTAAAAACCTCAAAGAAGTCTGAAATTGAGAATTGTGCCTTGGTTCAATCCCTGATTGTGCGTTTTTATGTTCTTTCAGGACATGCAAAGTCACTCCAGAAGGTGTTTTAACACTTGTTTTCTTGACGGCAACGGTTTTCCAGCTTTTTTTTTCCAATGCATCTTTCCCTCACTCTCACTTATTATTTTGCAAATGCTTCTTGATTTTATATGTTGCATCAAACTGAAGGCAATTTTATGAATCAGTCTCCTGTCCATCTTTAGTCAGTGCATTACAAGTGGACACGCTGTCATAAAACATTCACTCAAGTCCTTCCACTCATCAGATTTGATGTCTTTTGAATTGCCATCCTCCCTGCTGGAAATCTCAGCAGGTTTGCAACATTTCAATTAGAGGAGCAGCTGTTGTCGGTCAATCAGAGTCTAGTTTTGTGTTCACATAGAGGGCCTACTGTTTAGATAGATTCAGTGAGCTGTTTGAAAAGAAGACAGATTACTATCTCAATTTAGTGCAAAAATGTTGAGGAAATCTCTAAGAGTAAATGCAACTGGCGTTCGTTGTGTTGAGGGCTTGCATGACTATACATGTTGTGTGGTGAATATTGCTTCTGTATTGTTGTACTAATGTTTTGCTGTTTCCTGTAGAACTAAATGTCGAGAATGTTTCTGCTACCGTTGTCTTTATGGCATCCTGGTCTATCTAGGGGATTAGGTACACACAGATAGATAAATTAAATTAAATTAAATCACACAAAGAAAGTTAAGTTGTTCTTAAATTATACCTTACTAAAATTAAGGTCTAACTTCATAATACACTGTAGAAAATGTTATGGACATGTGACATCTCATTCAGTTTGTTTGCTGTCTTAGTTCGAACAACTTCCAGTGTCCTCGTTGCTCCACACAGATACTGATGATTTCATCTGTCAGAATTTTTCATCTCTACAGGGGAGCAGAAACTTCAGTGTATCTTTAAGTCACGTGTTTTTTGAAGATCGTGATTTTGCTGTTAAGTCACTGCACTTTTTCTTATCAACTTTTGCACTTAGCCAAATGCACATAAATCCACGTGGGTGGAAACACATTCTGGAAAAAATGGTTCAATGCAACATAAAAATTTCACCTTCCTGCACCTCTAAACCCCAATAATAAAAATAAATATAAAAAAAAAAATTTAATTAACTTTATTTAATGGCACATCATGGTTTTATTCTGGGTTACTGGCCAGGAGCAGTGGCATTAACAACAAATCATGGATTTGCAGCTCCTACATGAGCCAGCTGAATTATGTCTTTGTAATTCTTTGTACTCTGCCTCTTTTTGGAGTGTCTGAGTTTTAGAATTTAGCAACACTTGACTTTTATTTCCTGCTTGCTGTAGGTAGGTTAGAGTGTGGATATTTGTATGACTGTGTGTGTGGTGGTGGTAGTACAGAGAGGTACAGATGGTGGGACGTGGCAGTTTGTGTGACTGCAGTGAAGAATGTGAGATTCAGCTGTCGGCCTCTCACCCCCCCCGGCTCTGACCTTATGTGTCTCTGATCACCGTATGGCACCACCTCATTATGACAAACTCCATATTGTTACACTCTCACAGTATATTGCTGCAACAATTACTAACCACAAACCTCCCAAATGGCTCCACAACACACCGATAAAAGCTGAAATACCTCTCAGGCCTGTTCTGCTGTCACTAATTGAGCTCCTGTTCTCTCTCCTTACGTGGTCGTGGGTCTTACAGTAACTGTTGACTTGCCAAGATACCTTGTCAGCAGATTTCATTAGTCACAGGAGCAAGGCCTTTGTTTCCCCGTGGTGTGTGTGCATGTATTTAAGCAAGTGCACAAGACCTTCAAATAGCCAGGAGGGCTCCAGAGTTTATTTATAGGCTGAGTGTCACAGCAGCACCGAGCCAACAGCAGCAATCCATTTACATCCAGTTCACCAGAATGCAAAGGTAAGCAGCTACTATCGCTGCAACACTTAACGCTTAAAGGCTCGGCTTCGTTTTAAATGTTTAAGAACCAGCAGAGGGAGCAATGCATAGCATCGCTCTTCTCATATCGTGCTCTAATGTAGCATCATACTGCCTAAGAGTTGTTTATACTGAGTTGTGCACTTATCTGGGGGAAGCCCCCGGAGGAGCCCTGACTTGTGCTGCATCTGATAAAGCCATATAATGAGCCTGTACGAGGCCGCTTGTCATAAATGTTACAGTTCCTCTCCCCTCATTGGGCATGTATTTCTCTCTCATGTCACAGTTAATGCTCTACAGACAGCTGCTAGGAAAGATGAAAACTCTTTTCAAAAGTGCTGGGTTAGGGTGCTTGTTATGTACGAAAGACAAATCCGTCCAGAAAGAGGTTAAATGGATGATTCATTAGCTGTAGATAATAAAAAATATAAAAAAGTTTAAATTGTGAGATACAGTAAGTAATAAATAACATTTTATATTATTTTATATGTTTTTAACTAACAAAACCATAAAAAGGTTTGTCAAATTGATTAGATAAAAAGAGTGGAAGAGGTACTTCCCACGTATTTCTTTTACAATAGTAATGTGAAAGTATGGAGGCCCATTTATGCCAGGAAAAGAAAAAGTTCAAATCAAAAGTTACAAAATTAAAAGCTTTATTGTACTGTAAAAGTGCCTCCTTACTTTTATAGCTTTGACTTATTAGAGTAAGCCAAACATTACACTGTATTTAATTGTTACTTTTTAGCTCACAATTTAGATTCACTGTCTCATATTTTTGACTTTCAAATTTGTTTAAATTCTTACTTTAATATTTTGAACTTTGTAAGCCCATGCAGTGGGCAGAAGCAGTGACAGCATTTTCATATAATCCCACTTGCAGTAAAGTTGGGACACTGTGTAAAACCTACATAAAGCTGAATGCAGTGATTTGCAAATCTCATAAACCCATATTTTATTAACAGAAGAACAAAGAAAACATCTCAAATGTTTAAAATGAGAAAATGTACCATTTTAAGAAGAAAATAAGGTAATTTTGAAATTGATGGCAGCAACACATTTGGGATAGCGTCATGTTTACCACAGTGTAGCATCCTCTCTTCTTTTGGGAGAGGAACTTGCACTGATGGTGTCTTCCAGCTGTACAAGTTCCCCATTGCATGAGCACTAATGCATCTCTACTATACTAATGCATCGCCTTACTCTCAGAGATGCAGGTGGAAGCTCCCTCTCCTCTTGAGTCTGGCGCATGTGTCGTCCATGGTTTCCAAAGAGAATGTCAAATTTTGATTTGTCTGCACACAGAACAGTTTTGCACTTTGCAAAACTGACCATTAAGCTTTGGTCCAGAGAAGATGGAGGCTTTTCTGGATCATGTTGATCTGGCATCTTCATTGCATGATAGAGCTCTAACTTGCATTTTTTGGTGGCACAGTGAACTGTGTTCACAGACTGTGATTTTTGGAAGTATTCCTGATCCCATGCAGTGACGTCCATCTAAGAATCAGACCTGTTTTTAATGCAATGTCTGAGGATCACAGGCATCCAATATTGTGTTTCAGCCTTGTCCCTTGTCCACAGAGACTTCTCCAGATTCTCTGAATCTCTTGATATCATGTACTGTACATGATGATATACTTGTAAGTATTTGCAGTTCTTTCTTGTTAGTACTTTTACAGCCTTTTGTTTCCTCTGTCCCAGCTTTTTTGAGACGTGTTGCTGCTGTCAATGTCAAAATTACCTGATTTATTTTCTTAAAATGTTGAGATTATGAGATTTGCAAACTTTTTTTTTTTTTGCATATATGCAGTATATTTACAGTTTTGTCACAGTGATCTTTAAACGCCCTGTACTTGTTTGTGACTTGTAGCTACAGGCAGCTATATTGAATTTTGTTCAGTTCAGTGTGTTGTTTTGTGGAAAATCACGTTTTAAGGGGAAGAAGTTCAAATGGAACTTGTTTTTACAGCAGACTTGATAGAAGTTCAGTTTAAGAACATCATCCAGTGCTTCTGATATTTCCAGAAATGAAGAGGGAATCTACTTTTCATTTTCATCTTCAGCCACTGATTGCTTGGCACAAGTAGGTCTCTCATGTAATTGCCACTTATGCTTAAGGGCCCGTTTATCTATTCTGTAAAATTACGTCACAGGCCTCAAGTCTCGTCTCTACTCAACGTTTCTCTGATGAAGATATCAGACATGTTATGCATCTGCCACAGCTAAAACAGAGCTGAAACAGAGTTCATTCATTTCAGCTGTTCAAAACAGACGTCCTGTTCTCATGTTCTTTTATTATATTGTTGTTTCATCTGTACACAGCAGTGGACATATAGACATTTGCAATGACCTCATCCAAAAATGCTTGAGAAAGGACTATCGAAAAGAAAGAGAATGACAAAGAGGTAAAAATGATCATTTTAGATTGAAAACAGTGGCAGCAGCAGCAGCTGATTCCAATAGAGGCTCATGAGCGACCTCCACTGGCCTGAAGTCGTAACTACGAGTCTTCTGTGAGAGACGTCTAAGCTGCACAAGTCAGTCAAGTTACATGTTTCCTCCTCACAACAGCCCTAACCCCCCGATTTTCAGCTTTCTGTTTTCAGCTTATACACGCCGCTCAAAGAGACAGAATAATTATTTTAGATTATTTCAGATTGGAGGATATTTGGTAGACAAGCTGTACTAAAGGCTGAAATTTTTTAAGAAATTTGAATAAAAATAATGAATAAAACATCAAGAATATTTCCAATTAATGGAAATTGGAAAATATCCCCACACTGTCAAAGTTCTTTGGTTCCAGCTTGTCAAATGTGGATATTTGCTGGTTTATTTAATTTTCTATAATTCTGAAGAAAATATCTTTAGGGTTTTGCACTATTGATCAGGAATAACAAGACATTAAAAGCATTTCAGCATTTTCTGATGGTTTGTAAACCAAACGATTAATCATCTTTTGAACCAGTCATGGAAATCAACAATGAAATGAATAAATAATGAAAATAATTCAGCCCTATAGAGCAATTTCAATACTAAGTGAAACAGCAGTTCAGGTGAATTTTTACCAAAAAGCAAATGACCATTCCGACACCTTTACTGTTCTATTGCTGATCTGTGTTGCATTATTGTATCGTGATCTTTTTCTGCCCTGGACAGAAAGAAAGTGTCTATTTCCAGATGGCTCAGAGCTTCACCCATATTTCTGTGCGAGCTTTTCTTTCTGATGTTTTTTATGTGAGAAGGTGTCAAAGTTTTTCACATGGAGGGTGGATTCAACCTGTCACTCCTGTTTTGTGAAGGACTCTGCTGTATTTCACCACACAACATGATTTATTGAAGAGGTCAGTGAGGGAGCCGTGGTCTGCAGTATATCTGCTGAGGTTTGGTATAGATGGACATTATGTGATGGCATTCATCCCGGTGTCAACCTTTGCAATCCATCACATGCTTCATATGACTATCATCACCTATGTATTTGTTGTTTCTAGTGAAGTGTAGTGAGGAGTTTGTCAAAAAGTATCACTGAAAACTATTAAACTAAAACAGCTACTACCACTACTAACTGTAATTTAAATTGAATTTTGCACGCATTCATCAGCACTTGTGTGTCTATTTTTACTGCGATTCCTTATCTTTTCATGCTCCTTTTTCTTCTTTAAATCCTTCTCGCGCGGATTTAAGTTCAGTTTCACAACTGCGAGTCTCACGTGTGTGCAAATGAAAATAGAAGACCTTTAGAAAAACTGTTGTTTTATTTCAGGCTCTCAATCACGCAGAGCTACAAAACAGTTGTCATGTGCTCTGTGCAATCAGGAGAGCAAGAAACAGATGCAGCGCCAGCGTGAAGCAAATTGACAATTAGGATTAAATCAGAATCACCACTGTTTTCAGCCTCTGGAGAGAAATAGGACGAGGACAGTGTGGAGTCACAGCATGCTCTTGCTGAGTCACAATACAGCAGCCTGGATTACTCCTGACTGAAAAAGGACAGTTCTTAATATAAAAGGGTTGAAAATGTGTGTTACTGTGCTCACAAACACAATTATATTATCTCTCTCTTTGATGCATGTCTCAGCCTCTGCCAAGGTCATTTTCATATTCCTTACCCTCGTCCAAATCTAATCTCCTCTGTAATGATAGTAAAGAGTGATAAATGACAGGGGTCCCATTACACAGAGGGCTCGTATCACCAAACATGTGGCAGACATCCAAACAGCCTCAGAGATTATTCACCAGCTCGACTGTCAGAGCACTCCGCAGCACGTCCCCGCTGCACAATATGAGCGAGTCAGTGTGACTCCTGCATTTTTAATGGAAATGTAGGAAGGAAGCAGGCAATGTCCAGAGTAAACTAATAGCTGTGATTTCACTGAGAGAATTCTTTAAACCCCTGTCATCTACAAACACAGATGTTTCCATCATTTTTAAGAAAAGAAGACTTTGCAATGAAGGGAAGAATAATTTGCATGATGTGCATGTCACATTTCTTTCCAATTATCATTTCACTGAAGAAAAGCAATTATTTTATTTGTTTGGCATTTCTGCAGATGCGTATTTCCAGTCCTCACATGGCTCAGAGCGTCACCGATATTTCAGTGTGAGCTTTTCGTTCTGATGTTTTTTATGTGAGAAAGTGTCAAAGTTTTTCACATGCAGGGCGAATTCAAACTGTCACTACTGTTTTGTAAAGGACTCTGCTGTATTCACCACGGGACATGATTTATTGAAGAGGTCAATGAAGGAGCCGTGGTCTGCAGCGTGTTTGCTGAGATTCAGTGTAGGTGGATTTTAATGTCATTTATCCAAATGTCATCTTTCGCAATCCTTCACATACTTGTAAAACTATAATTATTACCCGTGTATAAGCTATTTCAAATGGAAAAGCACCTGAAAACCAGCAAGATTAAACTGGGCTGAAGCTGTTTCACAGAAATGAAAAAAATACAAATGAGTATAAATATGTTGCTAAAACCTTATTGTGGTGAAAACACTACAACTTCACAGAATAAATTACACATAATAAAAGAGAAAAAACCATCTATGACACTGTACTGTAAATTCTATTTTGGATCCAGAAAGCACTTCTGTGAGGCCATCTTTGATTTTAAGCCTGATAGTTTTAGCAGCAACATTCAGACTGAAATATCTCTAACAACTATTGCATTGACAGAAATGTACAGAGTTTGATGATCTTCTGACATTTCCTGCAGCACTGCCAGCAGGTGAACGTTTTCACTGATCCTGTGAAATCTCAACATCTACTGGATGATTTGACATTGATGGAACATTTGCTGCAGCCATGAATGGTTTTCAGATGATATATTCTAGACATTTTGGTGAATGACAGACTTTTCATCTGGCACCATCACAAAGTCAAATATTCAGTTTCAACAACTGTAACTAAATAACCTCATGACAGATGATGACAGTCTCATCAGTGTTTAAATATAACCTCACAAAGTTGTGAGTATGGCTGTAACTGTTTCTGCCGCACTCTAAAGAACAGCATTATTAGCCTACAGAACTGTAAACTAACATTACTTAAGTCGCCTACTTTTTTGAGGGACCTGTACTTCACACATTTTATGCTACTTTACACCGATGAGCCTCAACATTAAAACCACCAGTTGGTGTGAATGTTGTGGTGGAAAGAGGTCAGCATGACTGACAGATGTCTGCACACACACAGTGTATCACAGCTTGTGGATCTACGTAGCTGCAGTCCGGTCAGAGTGCCCACACTGAGCTCTGTCCACCACAACATGAAAACCACCAGGTTCAGAATTAAATGCTCCACATTTTTTACTCCACTACATTTATCTGACAGCTTACTTATTAGTTACTTTTGGGATTAAAAGTTTAAAACATATGCAAATACAAGTGATTTCCTGCTTTTTTGGCTTGTGACCCAAAACATTGTGTTCATTGTCATATTTCTATGTCTGTGAGTTTGTTTGTTTGTTTTTCTTTCATTTCCAACAAAGAGCGATTTTCCCTGGTTTCATTTTAAAACTGTTCTGGCTCAAAGAGGTAAAATAATGAAAGATCTTTTACTCAGTGTACATTTTGCTCATGTGTGCACTTTTATTTAAGTTTTGAATTTAAACTCAAGTTTTCTTGGTATCCCCATCTGCACAAACACTGGTTTGTAAAGATGCAGCCAGAGGCTCCAGCCATGTAGAAGAGGTTAACAAGCAACAAAATTAGAGCGACCTCTCATTTAAACTGGGAGTACCCTCTGGAAACATGGTGACTCAGTGGTGAAAGCTGTCAATCACTTACACAGGTTTGACTCTCAGATGTGACCTTTTCTAAGAGGACACTGTGTGCTGCCACCGTGCCCTCACGTGGATTTCCTTGCTCCTGTCCAAAGACACGCGACCGGGAGCTGAGACTAAAAAACTGCCAGCAGGTACAAACATGAGTGTGACTGATTGTCTGTCAATTTGTATTAGCCCTGCGAGGGACTGCTGACCTGTCCGCTGTTTTTTCCTGCAGCAAACCACCAACTACACACCCACCAACCCATGAAAATTAAAAAAAAGCAGGTAAAGGTGGTGATGAACGAAGTGACAGAGACTGCCCCCGTACTGCAGGTGAACACCACTAGGTGGCATAAAAGAATCAACAAATCTGAACTCTTCCACTCCAGCATCACTGTCTTCAGAAAGTGTGAACTGCAGTGGAAGGCAGAGATAACGGTTTGCACAAAGAGGTTCTGTCATGCTATCTAAGAGTGCACTCTCAAGGCTGAGTTCATCTTCCACCATCCGTCAGCAAGATAGCAGCATCTCTGCTGACTTTAACAAAGGGCATATTCACAAAGTTTTGGGGAGTGTGCATCCTCTTATAGATAGCCACAGAAAATGACACAAACAGACAGAAACATTCCTCCAAACCACTGAAAATGAGATTCTGTCATTTCAGTGTCTTTTGTTGAGCAGTTATTGTGTTTGCACAGGTGCTGAAGTAGTTTTCACATTATTTTGGTAAATGAATTTCTAAAATCTATTTGACATGTTTAACATGTAGCTTATTGAAGGGGAATGTGGTTGGAAAGGCCTCTATGTGCAAGCTGCGCAATTTCGTTTTTGGTGCTTCTCAATTGTGCAAACATTACATTTCTAATATAACGCTGTGAAAAGTGTCCAGGAGTTACACATTTTCTGCATGAACACACTAATACATAAAGTCACATTTTGATAAGAAATACAGGCGACACTTTCGGTTAGAAAATAAATTAGACTGTAATTAAATTTGACTTATCCAGTGCATATACAAAGAGCCTGTTGTACAGCCAGGGTCAGACTGGGATGATAATTCAATCTAGGTCCAACAGGTCCCCACACTGTGTACTGTAAATGCTTTCTTCAGATATTTTTTAACTGTTTAATCTTTATGCCAATAACATGAGTTTTAGTTACATTACAGAACTACTTTCACCTAAGAGAGAGACAGTGTAAAGGTCTTTTCACTTATTTTCAGAGTTATTTCTGTGCATACGCATGTCCTGCTTTTTTATTAGTTAGCTAGTTCTGCAATAAATCCTTTAATGAAGGTGATACTGTTTGGGAGACACTGCATTATACAGAGAGGGCCTTTATCCTACCTTGGTTGACATGGTTGGCTAAGTAATAGAAACATTAAAAAAAAATAATAATTTCAGCACAGTTTTAACTAGAATTACTGCTTTGTGGTTGTGTGGCTCTATCAACCAGTGAAGTTCCAGTTTACATTCAAGTTTGTCCAGACTCATATTCTAATCAGCTTATCCATGAGTTAGGGTGGACGATTGTACCAGATGTAATGAAATTCCCTACAGGCGTTCTTTTGATATGGCGTTCACAAGAATGAGACAGACAGACACACAGCCAGTGCTTTCATGAGGATTGTAAAGTTGAGCCAACATCTCTTTAACAGTTTTAACAAAAACTGGATTTATTGCAGGACTACACTGCAACAGTCTGAGCTTGGTGTACAAATGTAATAAATCTGCAACTGTATAAATAACTAAAAAAGGCCATTTCTATTTACACTGTAATTTCCCAAGGGATTGCACTGTGTAAATCCAATGTAAAAACAAGCAATACTATAATGGGGTTGAGGTACACATGTGTGCAGCATGATTCATAAAACGTTTCATGTTTTGTTAAACTGGGAGATATGGAGTCATATTTGATTTGTGTCTGAATAAAACAGAACTTAAACTGTGTGTTTTCAGTCAAAACTTCCTACACAGGTACAGTATAAGCTTAATCTCTGACAACAAAAGAAGAAGACAGAGCACAGCAGGTTCCACAGTATGAGAACAACATAAATAAAAGCAGGAGTAGAACCTGCCTCTCAGACATTAACTCTGAACTGAAGCAGATGCCTTCCATGTCTGTCTTCATGTGTCTGAATAAGATTTGGTGGCGTCGTGTGTGTTCAATTGAAAACCTCAGTGCACACAGAGGTGCAGGCATCGCTCTCAGAGTACACATCATGCCTAATATAATATAATCGTCTACTGTATTCCATTAAAAATACAACACATCGACCCACCTGTATTAATATTTCACATGACAAGCCATTTATTGTAAGGGCCCAGAATTACATTACAATGTAAAATCCCACAGCAGCTTCTGCTGCCTTGTAGAAGTGGCTGCATAGTGTGTTCCTGTGAGACTTTCACCTGTAATACACTGAATTAGACTTTGTAATCCAGCAGATAAAATACTATGTAACATTCTCCTGTAGAACATTTAAAGCCCACACTGACCTTAAGTATTAGTCTTATTCTCAGATTTACTTTTGTAAAAAAAAAAAGGTCTTTGCTCACCTTTCCCAAAAAAGGTTTATTTTTTCAGTGGCAACTGGACTAGTTTTAGTTCCTTGACTACGTTTCACCCTCCATTCCAGAGGGCTTTCTCAAGTCTGACTGACTGGTAGGAGTAGCAG
>JAUMHL010000005.1:21543176-21553353 GCA_032362345.1 Sandelia bainsii
CAGGTCTAGCAGCTGTCCAAACAACAATTTCCCCAAGGGGATCAATAAAGTATTCATTATTATTATTATTATTATATTAAACAATGGTTCAAAGTTCCCTCATCCAGTGAATTTTAGCTCATTGTTTTGGTTTTACACGTCTCAGCAACCGAATTTCCAGCCAAAGCACAGAAGTTTTCTAGCAAAGCACTAAGTAGCAAATTGCCAAACAGATAAAGTGAGTAACTAGCAACTGAGGGTGAAGAAGTCACACATGGTAAATGGTAAATGGTCTGCACTCACAGTGTACAGTGCTTTACTGGTACCCAAAGTGCTTTACAATGTTGCTTTTGATTCATTCATTCACACTCACACACTGATGACGACGTAGCTGCCATGAAGAGCCGGCCTGATCCCACCAGGAGCAACCTGGGGTTCAATTAGAACACACTTTGACATATGGAAGGAGGAGCTGGGGACTGAACTGGCCCCACACTGAGCCACAGCCACCCTATATATCCTCCATAGTCTGTAGAGACCATAAAAGAGAGCAAATACAGGACTTACATTCACCAGGTGCCCAGAAACATGAATTAACTTCATTAGGTGATAATACTTCTGTGTGTATACTGTGTGCGTGTAAGTATTAGTGAATGTGCTGTTTACTGATTGCTGTGTTGTCCCCAGGTGGTCACAGAGTCAGATGTGATCAGGTGCATTGTCTAGAAAGCAGTAAAATAACAAGTGTTTTTCCATAAAGTAAATGCTCAATCCATGAAAAGAACCATGCTGAAACGTATTGATTATTAACCCCTAAGACACTTGTATGGATTGGATTTCACTTTGTAAAATCTATACTTTGTCTTTGGGAGTAGCTCTGGCTGTGGGAACTGATAGATACTCTGTGCTTTGATTTTACACTGGGATCTTTGAGTCAGACTGTTATTATAATGGCTTTCTCTGCCTTAAATCAGAAGTTTGACATTTTGGGAAATCTGTTTATTAACTTTGTGAGTTACTGTAGATTAGATGATTGATACTCCTCTTGTGCATACACGGCGAATAAGCAGCTACAGGAGATGGTTAACTTACTTTAGAGTTAAAGCAGTTTGACTCTGTTCAAACCAAACTGACTTTGTTATACTTGTTTCACCTGGACTGATTAACGGACCAGGCTGATGTAGTGATATATCAGCATTAGGGGTGTAATGGTTCTGAAACATTCACGTGTCGCAATTCCAGAAGACGGAACCGCAACACGGCATCACAGACAATTGTTACATCAGTACTAAGAAATTGTTATTTATATTGTTTTTACCAATTTAGTTTTAAGGTACTTTAAAAAGCATGTCTCTATTACATATGTCCACCTACTCAGATATTTTAAGCCTCAATTGACCCAATAAGTATTTATGTTGCTCATAATTCTAAAAAATAATTTCCATAATCATGATCGGTCATCCCTTAAAGAAATTTCTATTGGCTGGTAAATTGTTATCAGTCTTCTTATCCATCTAAATATTGATACTGATAAAATCCTGCTGTAAAGTGACATTTTGACAGAGCCCTGTTCTAAAGCTGTGTGGTAAGCTAAACTAGCTGGCTGCTGGATGGGGCCTTACATGTGCTGTCGATCTTCTCATTTAACTAAACAACATTTTCCAAAATGTTGAACTATTCCTTTAAAAACAAACAACAGCCAGACACAGTACTGTTTCTCTCTCCAGATGTTGAATCATGCATTTCCTTCTCACCCTACACCTCTGCCATGATGAATGAGGGAGGCGTTTCACTGTCTGATGTTGAACGCAGATTATAACTCTCATCCTGTAATTCTTCTCTGATGAGAGCTCAGTGGAAATCTGAAATCAGATCACTCAACTTCTTAATTACAGTCTCACTGCATTAAGCCCTCCCCGTGTCCCACAGGCGGCAAAGTTCGACCCTGGACCAGCACAGCCCCTCGCTCTGTCACTCTGTCAGTGCAGCTCGCCTCGTGCACGGTAACACATGACAGATCTGGGAGATAAAACAGCCAACCCCTCGCCCCGCTGCCACACTAATGGTTTATAAATATCTTCTTCAAAGACCTGAGATGGTGTAAGGGGTGGTGGGATGGTTATGGGCTCTGTTGTGGTGTAACATTGCAGACCCATTTTAACTCTGAGTTTGCCTTTCATTCCCTGCCACTAGGACCCAAGAGCAGCTTGGACGGGGGGTTAGGAAGGGCACTTTGGGGCTTGTGATGGACAGCTGGGATGAAAAGCCAAAGCTAGTCCAAGTTAGACTGACCAGCACACCACAACAAGTACACTGTACAGACAGTTCCTCCAGTTTGAGGTATTTACACAGCTCAGGCGTACAGATGTAAACCTTTTCCCCCTACTTGCATAATTCTCAGTTTACAATAGAGGTCTTTGTTTTTCTAAGTAAACACCTATATCCCCTGTGTGTGTGGTATTTGCATGTGATCAAAGCATCAGCCCGCTGCTCCCTCCCCTGTTCACCAACTATAGAAAGCTGTTTCCCTCTTTCCCATTTGTCTGTGTGGCGTTGCGTTCGACTCTGAGGACATTGTGGTTAAATGTGTTAGGTGGAGCCGTAAGAAGACATGAAAGGCGTTCAGCATAAACACAGGAGCATGCACGCCGCTGTGGCTGTCAGTGCATAATCATGCATGTAAAAAAACAACAACGCTGTGAGGAGAGTCAGAGGACAAACAGCAAGCGCAGCAAGTCGATCAGCTGTACGACCTGCTGGAGGGAAACAAGATACATATACACGTAATGATGCAATGAATAAATGTGAGAGCTCTTTTTGATTTCTCAGTGATGTGAATGTTCTGATACGACGATTATCAGAGATTGCGACGGCAGTAATCGTATTCCTGATTATTTAATGTTCCTAAATAAAAGGTTATAAATAGTTTTGGCAGTAAGAGTGATGTGACTGCAGCACCAAGGCAGAAAGAAACTGAAGAGTCAGTGGGTTTTTGTTTCTTTTTGTGTACGAGCCTCCACGAGCAGAACAAGTGTAACAACTACCACTGACTCACGTATAATGAGTTCCAACTCCTTCCTTTGGTTTTACGGATGGTAGCTCTAATCTTTTGGTTCACCTTCAGTGCACTTGTCAGTGTCGTTGGTAAATGCAGCAAACGAAGCATGTGAAGCATTTACGGGTTATAGATCACCTTGTACTTGTAGTACTTGTAGTATTTTAATTTTTATTACCTTTTTTTGTTCTGTAAATTGAGTATTTAGTATTTGTGTTGGTGTTAATCTTTTCTGGTTGGTCTTTTCCGCATTTATTTCTTTATTAAGTTCTCGCCAAGATCTTGTATTGATGTTGGGATCAGACCACTGTGTTATGTTTTCCACAGCACATCCCAGAGATTCTCAACGGGGTTAAGGTCTGGACTCTGTGGTGCCTCATGATCCCTGAATTACTCTTTTGCAATCTGAGCCTGATAAATTTTTATTGTCGTCTTGGAATATACCCGTATATATACCCGTACCCGTCTTGGAATATACCCGTACCATTGTGGAAGAAAAAATTCATTGATGGCCTGGTCAAAACCTGGTCAATCAGTGCATTCAAGTGGGGAGCTGATGTCATTGTGTGAATCACTGCAGTAAGTATATAGTGCAAGGCTTTTATTTATATGCTTAGTGAAAGCAGTGTGATAGCCATGTGTCATATGTGTTAATGTGTTTTGCTTTCTGTTAAGGGCCGCAACTAATTATTTCCCAGTTGATTACTTTCCCTATTAATTGTTTTATCTATAAAACATCATAAAATGATTAAACATCAACACCAGCAGCTCAAACTAGCATCTTCACATGTGTTGTTTTTTCCAAAACCCAAAAATCGTCAGTTTATTATTTGTGTACAATAAAAAAATATACCAAACCCTCAGATTTGCAGCTGGAAACATGATTTTTCTTCTATTATTTTTTTTGCTTAAAACATTACTAAATTGCCAATTAATTTGTCAATTATCTAAATTGACTGATTGACTAAGCTTTGCTGCTGCACTTGCTATAATCATTCCACTGTGTACTAAAAAGAATAAGCAAGACTCATGATTTGTCTGACTAATACTGCTGAAGCCTTACTGTTCTGTATTTGTTTCAATATTAGAATACAGTATTGCACAAAATCAACAGCCAGTATGAACAGCAGGAATGATTACAACAAGCTAAGTGTGTTTCAGTGTACAGTACATATAGACACACTTTTAAAACGTGCACGCGTAGCTGCTACTCAGAATCCATCTGAAGTAGGCTAGTGTCATTTTATTGTTTTTTGTTTTATTGGACTCTGCAGCATTTTATAGCTTTCATAGATGCTTTTGAGTTATTTCAGAAAACTGTAAACAGGTTTTAGGTTTTTAAGCCCTTCAAAATAAGAGCTTTTTCATGCTCATACATTAAAAAATAAGCATTATGGTATAGTACATGTTTGATATTCATTACAAACCTAGATGTCATTGGTTTTATTTTGCATTAAACTTCAAGAAAGTTTTGCAGAGCCCATCTAAATTTAGTTCATAAGTCAGTGGGTTTAAAATTCTTCCACTTGTACAGAAAACTAGTTCCACTTCAGTTTGAAGCTGCCACTTTTCTGTCATGAGTGGGCTAGTGTGTCTGCTGTGACCTTAGGGCGATGCTGTAAAAACAAATAAGATGTAGGTGTGTGTGTGTGTGTGCATGTACATTTCTTAGTGTGTATGACTTTACATGTTTCTGCGTGTAAAAGGAAAATAAAAAAAAGTTTTCTGTGAAAACCAGGGGCGAGGTTGTGGGAGTTGGGAGCCATGTGTGCGAGGAGAATCAATTTACACACAATCAAAAGTTAAGAGGGATTAAAGCTACTGTGATGAGATAGCACACTCAAAATGGTTTAAAATAGCTGCAGAGATTACACTAATGTAATCCAATTTAAAGGAGCCTTTCCCAAAATATTTATTATTGAAGCACCATCTGTTTGAAGCCTGTAGGGTCAGTCCAATGTGCGGTTTTACACCAACAAGGCTATTTTGTTGTCCTACATTCCAGCCTGTCCTGTCTTTCAAAAAGTCGGAGAATAACCCCTTTTTTTCCAGCTTTGCCCATGTGTGACAACAACAAAATCTAGAAATCTGCAGTCTGTCTCTCAGTTGTTACATTCTTCAAGGTCATGTCAATTTCTTCACCAGCCACACTAATGAAAGGGTAAAATGAGGAAAAGTAATGTGATGCCTAAATTATTTATCAGTTTGATATTGTCTGTTTTTGTGACTGTATCACGGCACTCTGACACAGATCTCAGCTCAGCACAGACAAAACATCCTGTAGAGCTCAGACAAGCACTGTTTCCTCCACAGCTGCTGTAAGCAGAAAATTGTGATCTCTCCAATTAATTATGTAGGATAAGGCTGGATGATATTACTATATTTTCTCTGAGATAATAGAAAATTTGCTGCTGCCCCAGTTTTGCCGTACTGGTTATATTGAGGTACCTCCATATACAACCTGTTGGATATTCACTGTATTCGCAACAAAACCGGCATTAGATTCAGTTTATTTCTCAATGACATTTCCACATGATTAAATATATCATATTTGTAACACAGCACACAATTACATACACTGCTAAAGAAAGTAGATCCACATCAACGGTGCCCATCCCTCATGTAGCATCAGACATTCGTGGTACCCAGAGGTTTAACCTCGCTCATTTTTTTTATTGTTGCGCCACAAATTTGGTGATTCTCCTGACAACTCATCTAATTCCGAAATGATTAAGTGATCATTTTAATTAGTCTATTCCTTATTCCTTGAACCTCTACCAAATTAATATTAATAATAATATTCCTATCAGCCTCAGCTGCACTCTGCAATCCATGCTAAATAGCTAAATTAAAATGATGAATATGGTAGATATTATACCCACATAGGCAAGTTCTAAAATCCCCTTTTTAGTGCCCAAACAACATGTGCCCACACCAGGTGTTTCATGTCATTTCTGCAATGACCTCCAGTCACACAAAAATGGCAAAACAGGTCATTTGCCTCCTACTGAGGAACCAGTGACCAAGCCAGCAACAAAAGAAGCAAAGAAGAAACTGTATTTCTGTTTTGAGTTACAGCTTTGTCACGGAACAAGCAAAGAGCAGTATGAGAGGAAAAAGCAAACGTCCATCCAGACAAATGATCGCAAATGCTTTTAGGATTGAAATGTCTTGCTACTATTACCCCCTGTTTAGTCATTGATACAATGGTGTTTCTACAAAGCTCAATTTTAATGCCAGATCATAGGTTTACATGCTTTGGAGGATATTTTGCACTTCAGTGGTGATTGGCCGTCAACAGAAATGTCGGTCTTTTATACAGTATATTATTTATTTATAATTATTTATTGCTTTAGTTTCTCAAATATGGGAAGTTCGTGTTTTCCTGTTTTGTATAGTTGCAAATTTGTAACTTTTGGCTACTTACAGAAGTTTTGGTCTGAAAAAACATCGTCCTCGTGGAAAATTGTGGCAGTTTTCACAGTTTTTGATATTTCACAGAATTCAGAAAGTACTTATAAATATAGTGCATGCATAGGGAAAATAAAAACTACATATGATATAAAATACTGTTATAAAATCTGATATAAAGTCTGAACAAAATGTGAAAGGTATAAAGAGAAACAAACAGAAACATTATCTGTAACTTACAGCGTAGCAGTTTAAAAATCACTCTTAGGTCCCTGTCAAAACCTGTAACCTATGACCACACTGATGCTACTTGTTTCAGATTATCAGTTCATTTGTAGGTGGAAGGCTCACCCCCCTGTATTGATGGTGAAAAAGGTGGGGAGGGGGGGTGTAAATGGAGAGTAAATCTGAGCCTCAGCTAAAGCTTTAGCTCCAGAGAGGGACTCACATGAGAGAAAGACATGGGTGGAAGCAGAGATTACTCTGGGAGATAGAGTGGGGCTGGTTAAAGAGGATCAGTTTATCTTCACACAGGCCTACACAAACCTCCCAGAGGGCTTTGATAGAGGGACTGATATTTTTTTCTTTTTCTATCATTCACTTGATCACAACAACAACACAGCAGAATTAGGTCAGGATGACTTGTCAGACATGCCAATGACATGTACCTCACTAATAAATGAGGAACCTTTTAGACACACCTGCCCCGCTCTCATTCACCCCAACTGTGTTGCTTTCGTGTACACTCAATTTATTCATTTGTTGATTCTTGTGTCTGGAGATTTAACTGCTTTTGTGATATGATGATTTCTGCTATTATTTTCTCTCTGGATAATATGTTGTTTTATGGGAATGTGCTGCCCCCTGTGTGTTACTCACAGTACTACAGCAGAAGCAGACATGATCTATTAATTGTGCCCCAGCTCACACATGCACTGCAGGGTGGACTTAGCTTTGATTATTCTGTTCAGGTTTGCTGTTGCAGCTAATACTCTGCCAATATCTCATAGTCAGGATGCCCTGCAGGAAGACAAAAAACATTGTTTATTCTAAAGAGAAGAATCCAATTAGCAGATATAAAGCGTGGCTCGGCTGAATACTAGCCTTTGGCGAAATATAATTAGGACACAGTTAAGTAAGGCTACTTAGTATCATGTCTGCATCTCCTTTATTGGCAGATTTTTCTTTCTTGTGAAGGATTTAAGTTCATATCCATATCCACATCTTGAACTGTCTCTGTCTGTCTGTGTCTGCAGCCATACACTCTCAAATCCCAGATGGAGAAGACCACGGATTAGTGAAGATTTTCCCTCATTTAATAAACAATTGAATGACACAGTTTGGAGGATAAACCTGCTCAAAGAAACACAAGAATAGTCGGGAATGCGGAGAGTACAGGGCATTATCCTCCTCCATCATGGAGCTGTGTCTGTGTGTATCATTCAGAATTACTGTCTGCATCTGTGCTTCACTGCATGCTTTCTGCAGCTGGCACCTCATAGTCTCATCAACCTACAGGTCCTTTCTGATTGTTACCCTGGTACACAAATATATACTAATCAAAGCATGAGGCCTGTGTAGCACTTTAAACAAGGCAAGAGATTCCAGGCATTCGTCGTCCATGTGCACACAATCGCATCTCAAACAAGATCCTTTTCTCAATATTGTTACATAATTGTTACAGCACATACACAACAGTTCGTTGGATGGCACAACAGCAGTGACAATAGCTGTTGCAAATGAAATCTGAGGGCTAACAAGATTTGTGAGGAAAAACTGTTTCACATCTGGAAAAAAAAAAAGGCAGTTCCTCTGTTCCCGGCCCCGCTGTGCATCATGAGTCAAAAACAGGCCGATATGACGACGACTGCACGAGTGATAATAAAAGATGAAGATGTTAATCTTGTTCATACATGTTCAATAGATTGCTTTACTGTGCGACACAACTGACATGAGCAAAAGAGGGAAATGAAGACATGCTTTATGATTAGATGGAGGAAGATTTTTGCATTTATGTCTCACAATACGCACGTCTTCGACATCTTTTTGTGTGTCGATGACAAAATCACTGTCATGGACTCTGCAGCATTGTCACATCAGTTGTGCTCGCAGCATGGCAGTATGAGTTTGGTCCAGACTGAAATATCTCAACAACCACTGAGACCATGAGTTTGACATTTGTTGTTTAGAATGAAGCGGTTTGAGAACTGTTGAATGGATCGCCATGATTTGGTACCTTCACTGTCCCCTCAGGATTAGTTGTTTTCACTTTGTGATTTCTTAAACTTTCATGTAGCTCAACCCCAAAATTAATATTAGTATTAAATACCTGAAACCTGTTGTCACTGGTGTCACTGTTGCCTTACCTTATTAGCCCGAGCCCTAATTCTTCTAATTTGTGATGCCATCTGGTCACTACAGAGGTTGCAGTCTCCCCCTGATGACATCATCTGAACTGAAAAACTCCTCCACATGACGTCACCTGAAGCAGTTTTTTCTGCTAGAATCAAACAAATATCTTAACACAGCATATGAAAGGCATGGGTGGGTGTAATACCAATCTTATACGTGGATGGGTGGATCGCGTTTTAGCCTGCTAATGTTAACACTTAACTGGACGCAAAATCCCAATCACATTTGCGCCCTCTTGAATTTTTCATTCGTCACTCTGTCTCTTATTCACTTCAGCTGAAGACCAACAAATGACCAAGTCTTGAATATTTTTCATGTGTTAGTGCGGAGTCCTCGCAGGTTAAAGTTAAACTTTTTCCTTTTGTGATCGTTTTAATAATCAATCATTGGGTCTGAGTGCTGGGAAATTTTGTTAAATGTAACCTTACGTTTATCATTCAGGAATCCTAATTTGTAAAATCACCATAATTATCATTTTGCCATCTTGTCAAGATGCTTTATGCAATTTTTTTAAATTTAATGTTCCTAAGTGCACCTTGTGCTGACATGTTGAGTGCCTCATTTCAAACTCTGACGTGTGATCCACAAACAGGCTCATCTGAGTTAAGTTGGCATAAATGATTAAATGTAAAGCAAAGTGATCTATTAGTAATTTAGAGAACATAAATGCTGTTGATGATGATGATGATGATGATGATGGCGGCGGCAGTGACAGCAGAGTTGGTGGGAGACGCCATCGTGTGTTACAATGCACCGTATCCATGTCTGGCTGAGATCTTTTGCTCACGTGAGGTGAGAGGATTGAGCCCGGGATTGTGCAGGGATTAGTCAGAAGGACTTACCAGATTCAGAGACTCAGAAATGAAGGCACAAGAGCGCCACAGCGGCAGGGGTCACAGTGTCCCCGGAGGAATGAGAAAGCACAGAGTGACCCCAGCAACACTTTCAAATCAAAAACAATTTATTTTTCTCTTGTGTGTTCTGTGTCTTTCACACACACACACAATCTCTCTCTCTCTCTCTCTCTCTCTCTCTCTCTCTCTCTCTCTCTCTCTCTCTCTCTCTCTCTCATTCTGTCATAGTACACACACTTTCCCCTCCTTTTCATGTGTACACCCACCTTCCCAGCCCCCACCACCACCACCACCACCAATCGCCTAATTCTCCTGCCTCTACATGCTATCAGCCTGGAAAAGAAGGAAGGCGTGCCTGGCTGAACAGCTGTGCAGATCTCAGCTGCCTGTCTGTGTATCTTTTCTCACACACACACACACACACACACACACTCTCTCTCTCTCTCTCTCTCTCTCTCTCTCTCTC
>JAUMHL010000005.1:21553453-21564311 GCA_032362345.1 Sandelia bainsii
TCTCTCTCTCTCTCTCTCTCTCTCTCTCTCTCTCTCTCTCTCTCTCTCTCTCTCTCTCTCTCTCTCTCTCTCTCACTGTGTATTCCTCTTTAACCATTTCTCCATTGAGCATATTAGAGTCATTTATTACAGCTTCAGTCTTTTCTGCAGTCAGTGGATTTAGTAGCAAGAATCTTTTCCTTTTTTTTTTTACTTGGTGTGAGTTTTTTGTTATTGTACTCGATCTTCAAACTGGAGACACAGACTGACTCTGACTGCTGGGATCAGTTGATCCAGCTTCAGCTGGCTGGTTCGGGTGACTGGGCACCCTGTGAGTTGGACATCATCCGTGTCTTTACATCTTTTCGTTTTGTTCATTCTTCATTCATGATGTCATCATTCCTTCTCTGTAGCAGCTTTCTTTTTGCTTGTCTTCTGTGTGAATTATGTGTTGGAGTTTTCCTGCAGCTGTGTTTATAGCATTTTTCAGCTTTGTAACCTTAATTAATACTTTCTGGACGTTTGTGAGCATGATTCACATCATCGTGATATAGTCCTTAAACTACCATGTCAATGGTTGATGTTTTTCAGCTAGTCCTTGCAGCTTATTTGCTTTCAGATTTGCTAAAGTCATATTTTTCTTTACATTTTTTACATTTACTTTTTTTTCTTAAATGCACTTAGAAAATTAGATATACTTGCCGTATGTGCCTTCAGAAATCAGCACTTGTGTCTTAAGTGTGATCTACTCTGCATAATGTACTGTCTGGAAGTTTGAGAAAATCACAGAGACCAAAAGGACAGCACACCTGAGGATATTAAAGGGAAGTCAAAGCACGCTGGGCTTTGAATACTCCTGAGGTTGTTGGTGATTATCAAGGAGTTAATTGATCACCTGAGCTGACATTAGTTCTAAAACTCCAGATGACAGGCTGGAGTTGTGAGTTATTAGTTATATCTGATTCATAATTTTCCTGCTTTTCCACTTTTCGCGCTTCTGAACAGTTCTTTCATATTCCAAAAACACACCATACATCTGAGCCAGCACAGTCAGCCTAATGATTCATTATGGTTTGATATGATTAGGATTTGATTCGCACATCTCCAAAGAATCACAAATGAAGACAAGAAAAGCAAAATAAAAAAAACTTGAGCTGCACTGAGTAATCGTCTGCTGCATTATAGTTGTGATTAACCCTTTCCGTACCGGTCTGTGGTGTTTCAGGTGACATCCAGATGGTGGAGATCCCCAGAAGAGAGATTGAGGTGGTGAGAGGTCAGATGGTGGTGCTACAAGCCTGGTACAGCCCCAGCTCAGACATTTCCAAAAACACTGTCATTTGGAACTTCGTGGGGAATGAATCCAAGCAGGTGAGAAGGTCAAAAGAGAAGTTATATCTCCAATTACTGGATTTTTTTATATCATTTTAATTTGAAATATTATCAAATTAAACTGTTAAATCAGGATCACCTGAGTTCCCAGAAAATTGTGATCTGCACTTTTCAGCACTTATTTTAGAAAATAACTTAACACTGTCAAAAAAACATGTTGAAGTTACATCTTATTGCACTACATCAGTTAAAAATGAACTTATTGTTTTTGCGTAATTGTCATTGTAGTAGCTTTTTGATTAATTAAGTTTTTTTTCAGATGCTATTAAAATTAATTATTAACCAGTTAAGCTGTTTTATTGTATTGCATGGCAATATTACATCCTCAGAAACACCCTGAGGTAAAAAAAAAAACACCTGTGCAGATTACAGTTTGTTGCCAACACCACTGCTGATGTGTCATTCATACTGAAAGGCTTGGATGGGTGCTATTGATGAAAGAGTGCCGCTACCTTTCACCGCAGCACCCATATGTAGCACAGACTCCTGGTGAAAGTGTAAACCATATCTGCTCATACAGACACGGTGTGTTTGTGCATCTGTTTGTTTATGTGTCGGGGGCCTGTGAGCTTATCTCAAACAGAAAATCAGCCTAAAATTCAACATCCACCATCTGTACATATCAGGATTATCTTTATGAAGGATGTCGATTTCTGCTTTATGGTTAATCTGCACATCTTAATATGGCTGCAGCAAATAAAATTCAGAATGTTCAGTCAAATGATGAGAGAGACATTATCTGTAATGACTTGTGTTTTGCATGTGTTATGCATTATAAAAATGTTTCTGTGTGTACTAAAAATATTGATCTAATAACTAATAATTCAAAGTATGATGATACTATGCAGCTGTGTTGAGTACCATGTTTCCATTGACGTGTTTTTCTCCTGCACAGGTGATAAATTTCAGCTCAGGTGAGGTCGGGCATGGCCAGAATGAGTTTACCAAAAGAGTGGGCTTCAGTGTGGCAATGCCATCAGCCAATCTCTCCATCTACATCAACAACACCCAGGAGTCTGACTCTGGCCTCTATGTCTGCAGTGTCATCATCCCTAAAGCTGCTGGCATTTCTGGAGAGATGCGCCTTAATGTCAAAGGTAATGAACCGCGGTGTCAGGGGAATTTCAAAGGTTAGATATAATCAGAACAGTCTGTAATGCACCTCGCACAGCTCCCTGGATTTGAAATCTGGACAGAGAAAATGCTGAATGTATTTTCAAGGATTTTGGATCTGAACAGTCTGTTCAAAATCAGATATTTATGTGAGTAAGCACTGTCCAAATAAAACTCATCTGCTGTTTTGGGATTCACTGGACTCCGAGGTCATTATATCATCCTCCAGCAGCCGCTGGAAACAAATCCTCACTGGCAGAGGATTAAAACTATTGTACAAGATCAATAAGAGGTCATTTATCCTCTATTCTTATCTTAAATGTGTTTCAATTTAACACCGTCTGTCTCTGTCCAGTCCCTCCTTCTCCCCCGGTATGCACCATGACAGGAAACCCAGTGGTGAAGGGCAACGTGACTCTGAGTTGTAAGTCTAGTTATGGAAAACCTGTCCCTCAGTACAAATGGACCAGGGCTGCACCCATGTCTGAGGTCTTCTTCTCACCAATGCAGAGTGAGTATTTTTTACCCTCACAGTGGGGATAGATGCACTCTATCTACACATGTAATCGTTTTTGTTTTATTTGCCCAGTTTCGAGATTTCTGCATTGAAAAAAATGTCTTTTAACAATTTTTTTTACTAATTTCTATAAGAGAGTAGTCATATATATAGCTGATAGATAGTCTGATAGATTTGTATGATTATTCTCTGATCATTTCTATCAGAGAGTAGTCCTACAAACATAACTGACAATATGTTCTGTGGATCATCCAGAGCAAGAGAGGTGCTGAGGAGACATGATTCAATTTCATTTCCCAGAAAGAGATCATAGAGTCACAAAGAAGGGTGCAGTTTTCACTAGCGTGACCTCCCCCTCGCTTTTTGGAAATATTTTTGACTGATATTGTAATCTTACTATTTAGCTGTCAAAATCCAGATGGAAGAAGAGAGGAGTTGATAAAAATGTTTATCAGGCTTACAGTATCTAAGTCTCCTTATTGTAAATCTACTCTGTTGCTCTTCTGTACACACGACATATTGCATCTGTCCATCCTGGCAGAGGGATCTCCTCCTCTGTTGCTCTTACTCAGATTTCTTCCATGCCTTTTCCTGTTAATTTCTTTGGTTTATTAATACACAGTAGATGTATACAAATGCATATTGTAATTATTTATTATTTTCACACTAGCTCATCACGTCACATTCAGGCATCTTTGTATAAACTGTTACAGCTACATCCAGAAAATAGTTTCTTTGCAGGTACATGTTCCAAAAACACCTCAGAGGAAGATCTTGCATAATGACATAACGTGCAGCAGGAAATCCTCTTTACACACGTCTTAAATCTGACAGCCCACACCTCTCACAGAGGAAAACCAGATGTTTGTTGATGTAGATGATGCAGCAGATAAAACACCATCTGTTTCTGAACAACAGGACTTAGGATGATTGATTGAGTATTGACTTAACTGCTTTGATCTCTGGCCTTCATCTCTTTATTGCACACAAGTCCTCAGACTCAGAAAATGAAAACTACTCCCTCTGATTGTGCAGTCTGATGGGGTTTTGCTGTGCAGTATGCACACTCATGTCTGTATCACATGGGCATCTGCAACCCTGTTACATACCATTTACATACATTATAGTTCAAACCCTACGCTCATCTTCTTATCTGCGCTGATGTATGCGCTCTCTATGACACCATATTCTGCCATCACTGCTTATCTGTTTCAGCAATCTCTCTCTGATCCTCTCTCGGCACTCCTCATTTCCTGTTGACCTTGGTGCCTAATCTAACAAGCCCCATGTCATTACTTGATCAACCCCTCTAAGAGGCATAAGTTGGATTTGGGACTGAGAGTGAAGCACACTGGCACTCCTCCACTCCTCCTCCACCCATCTGTACCATTCCTTCCCTACCTCTCATTCACGCTCATTATCTGTTTTTCCTTCTGCAAAACAAACAAAAACAAAAAAATCCAGAATGGAGAGCCTGCCCCCAGCCCATGTTCGTCCTTGGGTTCATGGGTAAGGGTTTTCACTCATCCATTTCCATTTCATTATTACCCCTACTCCACCTCACCATCACCTGCAGACTGTGACATCCAGAGGAGTCACGGACTTGTCAGTCACTCCTCCAATCTCAGCTTACAGCTGGAAAAGCTTTAAAGGAAAAAAATCAACCCAATTTGTAAGAATGCTCATAGGATTATTGTGAAGAAATGGAAATTACAATTTAAGCCAGGTGATAATCCAACCTTGAGGTTCACTTTTCCTCTGCCACATTCATAGATGAAATCCGACAAATGTGGATGTTAATCTCTTGAGGAACAGCAGATCGTCAGACTTGTATAATTCATATTTTGTGGTAAAGGGTTGAATTTGTCCTTTAAACCTTCATAGTATGTGTGTTAGATTTAGTCTGCCACCTTTTGCATTCATTTTCCACAGTGTGGGCCTTACTCACAAGTTTCTACTACAATTAAAACAGAAAAGTAAAAGTGTATAAAGTGAACATTTTTGTGCGCATTTCTGCAGGTGCTTCAACAGGGGTGATTTCATTAAAGATTCATGATTATTAATTATCCCGGCACAGATTAAGGATCGATCTGAATGTAAAAGTAAATTAGACTGTTATCGTGTGCATCTTTCCGACGTGACTTCTCCAATCATTTCAATGTGCAATATAATGACAAAACAGTTCACAGAAAACACATTAAGAAAACTTAAGTAATATGTTAATTAGTGAGCTACAAAAGTGCTGGTGGGTGGATTTTTATTACCACTGGCAGAGCAGCTTCATTTATTAATGAGATTTATCCTTTTTTTTTTATCTCAATTCTCTGCAATTATTTGCTGATTTTCTCTGTTTTATGAAAACTGAACATATTTAATACAATTTTGGAACGCAAATGTAATTTCATTTTGAGTGTCTTTTGGGTGTAATCATGTGGCATTTGGCATCAGTGAAGTCCTGCAAAATGAAATTAATGTTAATGAGTAAATTACAGTGATCAATACAGGAATAGTTTAAAAATTCATCTCTTTAAAGTGTCTCATTGACATGTGCTAGCTTTTAAACCAATTTATTGAAGCTTGCAGACAGTGTCATGTGAGATAGCGTGAGCTTCATATAGCCTATAAAATCACATAATACCCCTCATGTGTCAGGACTTTTACAAGTAGAGCTCATTGATTTAACAGTGATAGCAGCGTAATATGAGTAATTCTCAGGTACTGTGTCACATCAATGCTTTACTGATATGAAGCAACACCTGCTTTAACATCAGATCTCCACCAGCTCTGCCGCTGCTGGAATTATGATCGCAGTGCAGACTTGAACCCGCTCCAAGCTCAAAGTCAGCTGATGCTCTCTTAATCTGTCAAAATTGGGTTTGGTTCTTCACAGCTGGTTTTCAAGCCCGAGGATTAAATAATCATAGAGGGACAGGTGCATATTAGACTCATTTGCCACTTTTTTATTTGGCACCCGAGTTTGTTTTGATCTCTAATGCATGATTTTAATACTGTGGTCAAAGGTTAACATAACACATTCTAACTATGATCTGTTAATATTTTTCAGCTACTCTGATGTTCTACTTTAATCATTTTAGTTTCTAGGAATGTTTTTTTTATCGTGTGCTTGCATGCACAGTGACTGAAAAACAGAAAATGTCATGTCAGCACCAAATCACAATAGAAAAAGACTTTTTCATGCAGGTAGACTTGTTTAATTAATTAAAATGCTTAGTTCATAGATTCAATGTAGATCCACTGTTGCAGCTAGCTACATAATGGTGGTGCAGCAGCAGATGGTGTGCACAAAGCACAAAGCTCCACGCTGCACTCACCCAAACTTTGGGATGAAGGCAGCTGTTTGGACACACTGATTGTTAAGGATTTTCTGGTCTCTTGCATTAATATGTTGCTGGCATAATGTGAACCTTGACTTTTATCTGGGATGATTTGGAGGAATCCCTGGTTTGCGTTACTTTTATCTCTTTGGGGATTGACTCATTGCAGAGTGTGTGACAGACGTACAGTATACAAACCAGCCGAACAACACTTTTAGGCAGTTGATTCCGCAAAACATAAGCACACACACGCTCGTTTCCTTACATCCCTGCGAAAGCGAAAGAACGCATCACGAGAAGACATGTTGCGACGTGACGTCTAAGATTGGATTTCAGAGGATTTGTTGTGATAAGTCCCTCATAAAACCTTGTTAAAAATGTTTGCAGCAACACAGCATTTTAAAGCCAGATGTGTTAAGAACAGATTGTGGTTCAATGCAAATAACCCCAGTTGTGAAAGCAGTGAGACGGATGCACACACACTTACTGCTGTGTCATGACCTTGGTGCAAGAAGATATTAAAACAAAAACTGCTGACAAACACGATTATGTAGCCGTACTGCAAAATAATAGCAGCAGAGCCGTCTGCTGCAGGATTGCACCGATGCCAAACTACAAACTGTAGGCACAGCAAATGGGCCAATAATGGATTAAAATCTGGATTAAGGGAGCAAATTCAGCACTGCTATGATACCTGGCACAGAATATGTCATTCATTATACAGGTGATTTTGCAACAGGAAGTGCATCAGGTAAAAAAAAAAACAGGAAATTATACCCCTAGAATTACTAAATAATTATCAGGAATTACTGTTTTTATTTCCTGCTTAATTGTACAATGTGAATAAAATCTCTTCCCATAGCAATATCATCTTATGTCTAGTAAATCTGTGCTAATTTGACAGCTCCCAATAGTTCCCAGAGTGGCATAATATTTAATGTACGGTAAATAGTTTCCTTGGTGACAGTAGTACCACTTGACCAGTATAAATCATAAATACAGTAAATGATTGTGAAAAATGTGTAACTATGTGCTTGTTTTGCAGACGAGAGACACGGCACCCTCAGGCTGAGCAACCTCACTAAAAGCATGTCGGGGAAGTACGTGTGCCGAGCCAGCAACACTGCTGGTTCTGACAGCTGCTCCATTAACCTGGAGGTTATCACCTGTACGTACACAATAAAAAAAAATCTATTCCACTGCACACCACTATGGTCAACGGTGTGTACATAGCCGTGAGCGTCATTAAGTGTAAATACTGTCTGTGATCTGTTTCCCAGCCTCCAATGCAGGCATGATGGTAGGAGCTACACTGGGATCAGTTTTGGGACTGGTGGCCATCGTGCTCTTCTTCTTATTCATACTGAGGAGGAGACGGGACACTGAAGAAGAGATGGCCAACGAAATCAAGTGAGAGAGCTCTCTAGAAAGTTTATAACATGAAATGTGTAGATTCAGTTGTGTTCATTACACAGACAGCTTTACATAGTTTAGTTCATAGTTTGTATTAAAAGACACACATTTTAAATGTGATGCTACACGGTAACCACCACCACTAACTACAATCTCAGTCTGGATCTTATACAATCAATGGTAGAACAGCTGTATTAGATTGTATTAGGCTGTACAGGTGTACCTTATAGAGGCAGTATGTGTCTGTTGAAAACCAAGACAGCTGTTAGCTGTTATTTACTTAAAGTGGTGAAGTACAGTGCTTAAGTACAGATTTTAGGTACTTGTACTTGTGTTTGCGACAATATTAACACCACCAGGCAGTTTTAATGTTGTGATAGACAGGGGGTCAAAAAAAAGGCACTGAACCCTGAACGGTCTGCGGCTACACAGCAAGCTGTGATGTGTATGGCTTATTTGTTTACTTTTTACCCCAAAAAAAGTGCTTCTTGCAATTGTATTACATTTTTCAAGTATTTCAATATATTGTTTGCACGTTGTGTAATACAGAATGGGCAACTTTGTTTTATGGTTCAAATCAATTTGAATGAGCACTAAAGCTAAAACACTAAAATATGGGAAACACTAAAGCTGAGTAAGTAAGTAAAGATTTCCTTTTAGTGTCTGTTTTTTATTTTAGTCTACTTAATTCTATATGACTTTAGTTTTCTCTGTTTCACTCTCTTCTCTCTCTTTCTACCTCAGAGAGGATGCTCAGGCACCAAAGCGAGTGTCATGGGCCAAAAGTAACACCGGCTCCGACATTGTATCCAAGAATGGCACACTGTCCTCAATAGCCACCAGTCCAAGACCAAGAGACCCCCACCAGCCCAACTTCCACTACCCATACTCCCCCACCTCAGCCTCAGAAGCAGGCTCAGTGATCAACGCCTACCAGCTGCGACCAGGAGAAGCCAACACCTTACAGGGGCTCCCTGGTTACAACATCGGAGGCACACCTTCACGTAAACACAAGCGGCCTCCCAGTGCAAACGGGGCCCCTCCGCAGGTTCTCAGGAGCCCTGTAGTCGCTGTCCCCAACAGGACTGAGAAGGCTCAGCCTCAGGTGCCACCACCACCTCTTACTGTGTCCCCACAAATCAGCTGCTCCACTCTGACACGCATGGGAGCTGTTGCTGTCATGGTGCCTGCTCAAAGCCAAGCCGGCTCGCTGGTGTAACCGCCAGAGGAAACTCTGGTGGCAAATGAAAAGACAGCGGCTACTGACAGAGAGGAAGTATACCTTGAAATGGAAAGCACTTTCTCCATGAAGGCCTGACAGGTTGTGTGGTAGAAGCAAATGTCTCGCAGGTGGTTTGTGCTTCTTTTGCACAAACTCTCCCTTTGGGTTTTTTTATTGATAATTAACACTACTGCTCATTTCAGTTTCTTTTTGTATCCTGCATTCTCCCTGAAAAGAGATGTATTTTTATTTATGGCTTTGAAAGATTCTCAAAATGACAAATAGTGATTAACAGTATATGTAAAATGCCAATTATTTCAAGAGGTGTTCATTTTTGGCAGTCTGTCTGGATATTGTAAACCAAAATGGGTTCAGTTTGCAGTTCCTGCAATATATGTTTTGGCTACATTTTTATAACATATGAAAATATATAAAAGCATTTTTATAATTTAATTTCTATTTTAATGTACCTGGCTGTGCAAGGATCACTGTTCAGTGGAATTTCTCAGGCCAACTGCACTAAAACCCCCAGAAAAATCCGTATTCAGGTAGTCGAATAGGTTTCTTTCCCATATCTGTCTTTACATGATGCACATTTAGTCGAGTTAATGTAAGGGTTGTTTATTTAACTTATGTAACAGTTTGTTTTGTAGACTTTATTTGAAAAGGATAAAATAGTTTGCCCATCGTTTTACACTCAGAACAAGAGTCTTTTTCCTCAAACTCCAAACAAGCTTTAACATGCCCTTCATTACCGGTTTGGATAGATGTCCAACTCTAATTGGACTCCTGGTGGTTCCAAACAGAGCCTGAGAGATAGAAGAGTTGCAACAGCAGTGGGTCAAAAACAACTGCAGGTCACGTGATTTGTATAGCATTGAATAGGTTCAAAAGCGGGAGTGAAATCCATTGAGAAAAGCAGGATTTATCAACGTAAAACAACCATTTTAAAACTGGACTAAATCATAATCCTGGCTGGTAAAATGTGTTGAAAACACCTAGTGCAACAGCACCACTAATGCTAGTTCCCAGTGTTTGGAACTATCTGAATCTCCACAGTCCACCAAAAACTGTTCTATTAGTCAATGGAGATGTTGTCACTCTCTTATATCCACTCTGGGTCACTGGTTAATTGAGTGTAGACTGATGGACAAACATTTCATTTACAGGTCACAGTGTGCAAAAAGTGGAGAGGTCTGAATACCTTTTAAAGGCACTATTCTGTATGAGTTAATTGCCTGATTCGATAGAATGTAACCAAAATGGTTTAAGTTGATGGTTTCTAATGATTCTGTTCAAAGGTGCTTGGTATAACTTGATATACTAAATACTGTAATAATACAGTACCGTTAGTTAAGTATTGTGTTCAACCAATCTTCCTGCTGAAGTTTTTTTTTTAATTTAAACTGGTGTAGCGGTGATTTGACATTGAAAGGCTACATGTAGCACCTTTAATACAGTTCTGATCAAAGAAAATAAAGTTACTATTACACTTACTGGCCACTTTATTGGGTACAACACAGCAGCTCTGCCATGAATTCTACTTTTACAAGGCCATAATGTTTCAGTTTTTAAGTTGAAACTGTCATAAAGGTGATAATTCTACTATATGTTTATTATTAGAGTCATAGTGAGTGGTGGAGTCATACTAAAGGTGCATTATATTAAGAGGCGTTTCTCTTGTTTTGGGCCCTTCATTCATTTTAATTAGGGTGGACAAAACATTAGAAACACCTCTTAATATATCCATCCATCCATCTTCATCCGCTTATCCGAGGTCGGGTCGCGGGGGCAGCAGCTTCAGCAGGGATACCCAGCCACTTCTTCCAGCTCCTCCGGGGGGATCCCAAGGCGTTCCCAGGCCAGCCGAGAGACATAGTCCCTCCA
>JAUMHL010000005.1:21564370-21580921 GCA_032362345.1 Sandelia bainsii
GGAGGCCCCGGTGACCCGCGTCCGGGCGAGGGAAAGCGGTATCCATTGTTCTTTTTCATCATTAGAGGTCATGAATTACATTACATACAATTATTATATCTTAATATAACTAAATATAATTCAGAGAACAAATGTACACAATTATCTATGAAGATTCTTAGTCGTCCAGGTCATGGTTATCCCAAAAAATGTGGTTCAGTGGCAACTGGACTTGTTTTCAAGTTCCTGAAGACATTTCGCCTGCTATCCAGAAAGCTTCATCAGTCAGGCCTGAAGGTGCAGCTGTTTGATAAGGACACTGCAGTTTGAGGCCCATACAAAGGCTGAAGATTTAGAGAGAGATCTTCAGTTTGAGCAGACTCAAAGTCAGAAAGTGCGGGAGAGGCTAAGCAAGCTGGAGGAAGCTCTGTAGAAACAGAAGCCAAGAGAGAAAGGGGCTTTTCATCAAGCCCAGCTTGAAGATCACAAAGCCTAGACCAGAAAAGTCACAGCTGCCGTCCAAAACACACAGGATCAGCTGGAGAGTGAGCATCTCTGTTTCCAGAAGGAGAAAAGGTCCCTCGAGGAGAAGATAGAACAATCCTGAGCCTCCTGTCTGGCTCAACTGGAAAGTGAGAAACATAAACGGATGGCTGAGCTAAAGGAGGCAAAGGATTAACTGACAACTAAGCGTCGCCAGTGGCAAGATGAGAAGGTCTCCCTCCTGGCAGAGTTGGAGAAGAGAGAAACACGTTTGATGGTGCTGTGAAAATGGAAATCGTCAACCTGATGGCAGCACTTAAGAAGTTGTTGTTGAAGACACTGAAGAATAATCTTCTCAAGTAGCAGCAGGAGAAAAGCTCCCTCCTGGAAGAGAATGAGAAGTCCAGATAGGGCTACATGGCTCAACAGAAAATTTCCAACAACCACCTCATGGCTGCTCTGAAGGTTGAGCAGCAGCTTGAGAGTCATGGTACTGAGTGGCAGGAGGAAAGGTCCTCCCTTCTTCAGGCCACAGAGGACCTCAAGGACAATCTGAAGACAATGGAGCAGGAGTGGGAGACATCGGAGAGCTCTATGAAGGCACACCTGACGGAACTGAAGCGTAAGATCACTAAGAAGAAATGGTACAAAAAATTATTCTAATGCCTCTGCTCAGCAGTATAAAATGACCACTACATCACACACACCTGTACTTGTATTCTTGTGAGGATTAATGAAGTCAAACAGTCTCACTCCCAGACAACATTTCAAGAATGTTTGGGGGTTAAGACCTGATTTTACACCAGAAAAGTGAGGTCAAAACATCCTCACTTTTCTGGTATAATACTGAACCAATCAAAAGGATGCAAGTACTAACACACATGCCCAGCCGTCCATGGAAAGGGGATCTCTCTTTGAGTTTCCTTTCCTGAGGTTTCTTCCCATGTTCCCTAATTTGACTTGAGGTTCATGAGGAATTTTTCCTCATCTTCTTAGAGAGCCTGGACTGGGCAGCTACCGCTGAGCAGGTTGACACTTCAAGTTACTCTAGTAATATTAAATGCTGCATTTGTTCTCCAGTAACATGTTCTGAAGTTTGATTTTAGTCTGACTGAAACATAACCACTTCCACTATAAACACATTATTCATGCAAACTGTTCATGTAAATTGCCAGAAAAATCCCGTTAGCATGATTCAGGAGACCAGTAAACAAATTTCATCATTTTATTTGCAGGTGTAGTTTGCAAAGTGACATTTTAATAAAGAACTATCATTCTATATGTGGTGGTACACAACACGTTTCTCGATTAATGAAGACACCGTCATGTAAATACAGTAACCAAGGACTTAAATAAGATGTGAAAGACCACATTAGGAACAGAGATGCTCAGCCTGGATGCATTAGTGATGCATGATAAAATGTATAATCCAAACCAAACCTTGCCCAAAATTAAGCATTTTCAGTAGTTCTCTATATTCATACTAGCAGCTTCAAATAAAATATATTTTTGGATTAAAAAAAGGTTTTTCCAGTATGTGGAGTGTTATTCCCAAGAACTGAAACACTAGCTTAAATAAAATGTGCTTTGTCTTTGTTCATACTACCATTCTGCTACAGCTTGAGATGTATGATAATATAGACACTACACACATGATAAGCATGTTACTCTAGACATGCTAATCAGAAGCAAAATAAATCACACAGATTTCATGGAAGTCATTTTGAGTTGATCACTGTTTTTTACAGACTGGTTGACTCCAAAGTCTCCAATAAGTACAATGCTGAGGACAAGTCAGGAATCAGTCACATTGTAACAAACCAGGCATGAAGATCATAACAATATGGTCACTACTGAAGTCAGCTGAAGACCCAGGTAAGAGGATTTATCATGACTCCGTCAGCAGATTTCGTGAAATGATCATCCGCATCACCTCGTTTGTGCCTTTAAGAGAAACAAAAGAGGAAGGAACTGTAATTATTCCTCACATTCTTAAATGGTGGGGAAATAAATCAATACAATGTGATGCACAATACAATCAGTAAGACCACTGTAACAAAAGCTCACCCTCCAGGATCTGATGTACTCTGATGTCACGGACATACTGCTGCACAGCGTACTCTTTGAGGTAACCGTAGCCACCGTGCATCTGAAGAGCCTGGTTACAGACCTGTTGAGTATGAGCAGGTATCAATGTAGAAAAGGTTAATCAAGTGCAAACATCTGACAGTTGTTTTAATGAAAATGTTAATTATCATATTAATACCGACATTAAAGCACTCATCTGTGGCAAACAGCTTGGCCATGGAGCAGAGGGAAACGGCATCGGGTCGGTTCTCCTGCAGCGCTGTAGCAGCTTCGCGCACCAGAAGACGAGACGCTACCAACTTGGTGGCCATTTCTGCCAGTTTGAACTGAAGAAACTACAGAGGCAGACAGAAAGGAAGAAACTTCAGGATGGCTCCCCCCCCCCCCAAATCACTGGCAGGACCTAGATGCTATACATTTTTGGAATTTTGGTTCTCTACTCACTTGATTGTTGGATAGCGTGTCCCCAAACTGTTTGCGTACCAACAGGTGATTCCTTGCTAGCTGTACAGAGGCATGAGCCGCCCCGAGCGAACAGGAAGCTGTGAGCAGAGTGAGTAAAGGAAAACTGCTGATGGGCGATCAGGAGTCCAACAAACACAAGATATTCTCCATGACAAGGTGAATTTTACAGCTTATTAATTCAACTTTGAATTTATAATGATATAATGAATGAAAGTTATTTCCTCTATGAAAAAAGATACAGTCTCACGCTTTACACTTTAACTTCTTCAAGACTCTATTTTGAATGTTTACTATTTTATTTGTATTTCTGATCAGTTTGATGTAAAATGTGCTTTTCTCACAAAATCAAAGACATTTCAAAGTTACCCCAGGTGTTTGAATGGTACTGTAGGGTTTTGATAAAGTGGTGAGAAAGTGCACAGTGGTATCCTCCTCACCAATATTAATCCTGCCTCCATTCAGGCCTTTCATGGCAATGCTGAATCCTTGTCCTTCCTCACCAAGCCGGTTGGCCACTGGGACCGCACAATCCTCAAATATGACCGCTCTGGTTGGCTGAGAGTTCCAGCCCACCTGAAGAACACATAGAATGACAGCTGCCTGACTGTGACCTAATTCTGCCACCTAGTGGCTCCCAGAACAAAATCATTCTCCTTCTGTACATCGGTGAACTCTACCTTCTTTTCTTTTTTGCCAAAACTCAGGCGTGGTGTTCCCTTCTCCACGACCAAGCATGAGATGCCTTTGGGTCCTTTACTTCCCGTTCTGCACATCACAACATAGATGTCGGTGTCTCCTCCTCCACTGATGAAGGCCTAAAAAAATCGCATAGAGACAAGACGTGTGTGGCTCAATGTTGTCTTTCAGAAGCACTTTAAAGCAATTTATGTGTATACACGCATTGAGCCGCATGTGAGCGTAAACATGCTCGAACCTTAGAGCCATTCAAGATGTAGTGGTCTCCTTTCCGCTGTGCAGAGGTCAGGAGTGAAGCAGCATCACTGCCACTGCCTAAAGTCGAAGACGATATAACATATGATGACTTCTGCTGATATTTGTTGGAGTGACTTCTTTTCTTTAAGTGTGTATAAACAGACCTGGTTCAGTGAGACAATAGGAAGCAAACTTTTCCATCGAACAGAGATCAGGACAGAATTTCTCTCTCTGCTCATTATTGCCAAAGGTGTCTATCATCCACGCACACATGCTGCAGAAAAAAAAAAACAGGCAAAGAAAATGCATGTCACAGCTATTGCCCAACACTTTCAGTTACAAAACTGGCAACTCATCTCGAAAATTTGGTCAATCGGGCCAACTCCTGAATTTCATGATCATACACAGTCAGTCTCAGGTCAGAATTTGTCTGAGAATATCATCCTCAAACAAGCAAATAATTCATCTTTCAAATTTCCAGCAAACTGCGACCGTACTTGTGGATACTCATGTAAGCTGTGGTGCTGACACATCCTGTGGACAAGGCCTCAAAGATGATCGATGTGTCAAGGCGAGAAAGGCCTGATCCTCCGACATCTGGCTGAACATAAATACCACCAAAGCCCAACTGAGCTGCTTTCTGCATCATCTCCACTGGAAAGATTTCCTGGGAACGAAAAACAATTATTATAACCTGACCAGCACTGGATTAACGAGGAAGATACTGATATTAACACTTCACATGCCATGTCTGAATTTAGTTAGATCTACAGCTCCCTTGTGACATGTTAGAAAGGAAACTAGCAAAGAACCACGGCATTAACAAAATGATGTTGCCTTGCTGCAACATACCTTTTGGTCCCATTCTGCCATGTGTGGACTCATTTCATTGGCTGCAAAGTCAAAGGCCACTTTCTGGAACTCCTTCTGTTCGTCTGTGAGTCCATGAGAAGCTGTCGACACAGAGTAGAGAACACATAGTACAAACAGTGCAGATGATCTAATATCATGCTGGAGCATAGATAACAGTAAATGCGACGGCAATTGTCACATTGCATCGCTGGGTGGCAGCAGACTAGAGGTAACAGAACCAAGCTCATGTGACTGGTAGATCAGGTCTTTATAATTATTTGGATCTATTAAAAAAACATGTTCTCTCTTCAAAAAAGCTGTCATAGTGGTTTTGAACAACCCACAGCTGCTGCAGCTACCAAGCAGCTCAAAAGTACTGTGTGTAATTGTTCATCAGAAGCTTGCTAAATTGGAAACACCAGCCTGTGCAGAGGGGCGGGGTTAAGCTGGGGCGTGTAGCTCACTCTGCCTCATGACTGGAGGACCAAAACTAACTAACAATAACAGCTGGGTAAATGTAAATTTAATTATTATTAAGAACTAAGTGTGTTTCTTTTCCTTGGTCAAAATGTTGTTTTGGATGCTGGAGAGCTGTGGCTACGTTAACATATTAAAGTAAAACATATCATATACAAAGTTACATTCTGTGGTTGTGGTCGCCCGGGGCAAAATTTGACGCCATATGAAGTAAATGTAACACTTGTCATTTTCTGGGACTTACGGTCAATACATGAAGCAATTCCTCGTCTTTGTGAGCTCCTGTTTAGTGTTAAACGATGGTTCCGGCAGATTCTGGACACCAGTCCGCTGACTCTTGCTAGATGTCCGACTGCCGCCATGTTCATCCACCACAGTGGCGCGTTACGTCACTGTTACAGCCGCCACCGCTGCTGCTGCTGCTGCTGGGAAATGTAGTTTTATGACGGCTACGACGTTGCTACATGTAGCTGAGCTAAACGTACTGCTGTGAAAGACATTAGTGAGCGTTTTAATGCAGAATTAAACCCTCTTTGTAAAGATTTGTTAAAGCCTTAAATGTTTTCTATGTTCAGACCAGGCCCTCTAACACAAAAACACACACACATGGGATTAAACCAAACTTTCACATTACTGTGACACAGATATAAAGATATGAGAGTATGTATTTATGTCTGTGTAGTCGAATCTGTTAGAAAACTGAGAAATAGTCGTTGTGTCACAAACGCGAGATGTCGGTGAATAAATCAAGTGCACCAACGAGTTTGTTGATGTCACGTGTTGTGGTTTTTTTTTTTTTTTTTTAGTCGCGGGATTTGGTGGCTGACAGTTTACCTTAATCACTGCCGAGCTAAAGGTAAGATTAATCAGTGTTTATACAGTTTATCTACTGTCTGGAGCTGCTTTATGATCTGTGTGTTAGTATCAAAGCGGGTAACACACGTTTAGTTTACATGTGCGGCTCAGGTTTGTGTAGCGGAGTTAAAGCCGTGTCTGGTGATGCTTTCAAATGCTCAGTGTAACGTCCGGCTGACAAAGCGAGGGAAAATTAGGGAAATTAGATATCTGTGGGTTTTAGAGTTACAACAGTCATAAACTGCAAACAATTAAAACACTTTAAATTATAATTATCTTACACTTTAAACACTTTAGAGCGCCTAAAATCTGTATATCAGGGGTCTATCAATAAAAATGGTTGTAATTCCAACCCAATATTTTTGACCAAACACATAAATTAAAATTAACAGTCTACACTATAAGCACAAATTGTTTAATTTTACATTCATTGTGGTGGCGTCAGTACAGAGCCAAATGATCAAAATAGTGTCACATATATGGACATAAATGTATGTATCATGTTTCCCAGATAACAGAGTAGATGTAAGCCTGAAGTGGTCCACATGGGAAATGGCAAAGGTGGCCCAAATATCTCAAATCAAAAGTGGACCACCTTTGGCAAAGATGTGGCACAGTCATTTCATATGGTTATACCTTGGCTGACGTGGCCCAGATCTGGCAAACAGGAGCAGACCAATTGTCCAGTTGCCATCACAAAGTGTCTGTTGTGGGCCAGATCAGGGCCACAGCATTTTTGCTATCTGGGAATCTTATGATAGATGATGCATCAGATGTGGAAGACTGAGCTCTCTCTTTATAGACTGTGAGAGATGCCACTAAAGAAAAAGACCAGAGTGAGTAAAACGGCAACAAACTCAGGTAAGAAAATGAAATCAAGTAAAACTTATTGTCTGATAATTTATTTTCTACTGAGTGATGATTATTTCCCCAACAACACAGGAAAAGATGACGATGGTGAAAGAGGCAGTGAGAGCAGCAGCAGCACAGTGTAGTGTGTCGCTCTGAGAAGGTGTGAGTGTGGGTGATGTGCACCCATCTTGATGCATCTGGTTCATTCTGCAGTTTGGGATCGAGGATCTGAAGGTTTTGCCTAATCAGACCAGCTGCTGGGACGGCGTCCGCAATTATCAGGTACGGCAGAGCTGCAAAAACTAACTCGATGTCGACATGAAGTAAGGAACCAGCACAAACCACCTTGAAAGGACTGAGTTTTTATTCTCAAGAAAAGAATGAAAGTTTTTTTTACCCTTCTTTTCTCTCTGGGGGTCATCCTCTAAAACATGTATCATCTGCAGGCTCGCAATTTTATGAGACAGATGAAAGAAGGGCAGCTGGCTTTCTTTTACCACAGCAACTGCAAGGAGCCGGGGATAGCAGGAACCATCAAAGTAAGTCGCTTTTTTCTCTCCCTGCTGCTGAGAACACTGATTTAAACAAAGCTGCAAACAGACCTTTTTTTTTTTAGATTGTTAAAGAAGCTTATGTGGACCACACTCAGTTTGACAAGAAAGATGTTCATTACGATGCAACCAGCAAACCAGAGAACCCCAAATGGAGCATGGTAAAATAACTGGACTAATAGATGATAATAATAATAATAATGATAATAATCAGGTGTGAAGGGGGAGTTTGTTTTCTTCTCTCCGTCAGGTGGACGTCCAGTATCAAAGAATGACGAAGCGTTTTCTTCCTCTGTCTGAGCTGAAGAAGTACCACCTACAACACCGCGCCAAGGGAGGGCCTCTGAAGGACATGGCGCTTTTTACAAGGGCCCGACTCTCTGTGCAGCCCCTGACCACTGGTACGTAAAGGAGTGAGCTGTGCGGTCTGTGGTTTTTTTGTTTTTTTTTTATGTTATGAACACTCAGCCTGTTTTCTCTCTGCAGAGGAGTTTGACTTTGTCCTAAGTTTGGAGGACAAAGAGCCACTGTGACGATTTGGACCAGATGATGCTTTGTGATGTGGCACAAATCATGAAACCGCTACCTAGTTTACCATCACATGCAAAGTGTAACTACTATACTATACTGTGGTGTTTTTATCTTATTTCTCAATATGATTAAATGTGTTTTTGTCTAACTCTGGCTGCAGTGCAGATTTTATCTCCCTCTGAATGATCTGCTGCCACATGTAAAGTCAATCACACTTCACATAGCACATTTTGCTTTTATAAGTAAATCAATATTAAATAAAGGATTAATATACAGTATAATGTAGCTGTCAGCAGATTTAAGTGTATAAAAAGGTAAAAATCATCATAGGAGACATTTTTAATTGTTGACAAACATTAGATTAACTCATGTATTTGTACATTAGTTAACACTTAGAAATGTCCCTATAGCTGCTACATTATAGTGTTACAAACCAGTTATTAAAGTATATATTGGTGTGAATGATTGCTAAGTAGAGGGTTTAAAGTGCGCCATACATATGTAATGTTGCCTTTTGCCATCACTGACGTGCACGATACAGTAGTCCTCATTTTTTAAGTGATTCACAAGCAGGTTGGAAAGATTTGGACAATTTGACATGAGGATCAGTGCACATTCAAAATCTCCTTTTGTCTACTCAGTGTGTTCAGGTTTATCATATCATCACATACATTCATTCCTGAAATAGAACCAATACAAACGGATTTGTTTTTCATTTGGCATTAATTTATTTGACTTCTGGGGACAAGGAGTAATTGATTAGCATTCTGCAAAAGATAGATAGTTCTACTGTAACTTCTCTCTGGTTAAAAGACTAAAATTATGTAAGAGGCAGGAGGATTTAATTTGCTTGATACACTTAGGCACAACTTTCAAGTCTCTAATAAAAGGTGACATAGAAGACTTTCAGACCTTAATACAAACGCTTTGACACCCTTTCCTAACACCACTAGAATGCTGAGGTAAAGCACATGAACATGAAAAGGTCATTCTGTGGCACTGTGTACAGTATAATCAGCATACACAAGCTGGAACAGGGAACAGGTTTTAGCTGGTCTTATATACAGAAATAAAATGTGTGAGATAATACTATATAAGGTCAAAAAAAAAGGAAAACAATTCCAGTTTTCACTTTCACCATTTTTTGTGCAAATAAAGTGAAAAATGTGTTCAGCAAGATATAGCAGTGCAAAGTTATCTCAGATTTCTTGACCTTAACAATGTAAGGAATGCGTCCATGAAACGTGGAATGTTGGAGATATAGGTTTAGATGAAAGTTCATCACTACTCAGTTGCGTTCATTAAGAGATTAGAAATGAATTTATCCCCAAGAATCGTTAGAGTGTAACAAACAAAAGGCTTAAAAATTCAATTCACATGAAAGATTTTACACAGTGGATACAGCAACAGGTGATTAGTTTGATTCCCACAAAGAAGAAAAAAAAAAGCATTAATGAAGAAGGTCAAGACCAGCAGCCTGAAGTCACTCTCAATGCCTCATGCAAACTGTTTCATTGTTCACACACTGTATTACTGTATGTCTGTCTCCCTTCTTCCTCCCTTTACCTGCGGCGGCTAACGATAAAACAGCTGTCGGACCAGATGTTGTACAGTCGGCAGGTCGACTCCACCACGCAGACGCCGATGAGTCGCGTGAGAGGAGGCTGGAGGCTGGAGGGCAGCGGCTCTACCCGCTCTCCTCCTCCTCCTCGTGTGCAGCCTGTTCCAGCGCGCTCTCCGAAGCGGCCGAGCCCTCGAACCTTTGGGAGGCAATGGCCGCCTGGTGGGACATGCTCTTCCTCACCACGTCGCCTTTCCTCCACAGTGTGATCTCCTACAGAAGGAAAGAAGACTCCTTTATGTTTATGTGAACCGTACAGAAAACTGTAATAACCAAATAATATATCTTCAATGGCAAACAAACATTTGACCTTTCAGTTTACTTTTAACATTAAAACTAACGGACAAACCCTGAATTTATTTGAATGCGTTGCAGCTCAAAGCTTCTTACAGTTATTATGGAGCATAGAATTGGGACAGAACTACAATGTGTTCACCAATTTACTATACTTTGATTGTTTCTCTGCCTATCTTGGGTCTACTGTGCATATACAGTCAGAAAAGCAGCCAGGGATACTGTACATGGCAAAGTAACATTGTGTCTCCAGCAGAAATACAACTGTATCCAGGATCACGGATTATGTTTACGTGGATGTTTCTAACCTCACAGCCAGATGCAGTGAATCTTCAGATTATTATAATGGATGTATTATGGAAACATCATTGGAAAACCTGCTGTTTGAAGTAGCGTCTCTCCTCCTCATCTATCAGCACCAGGTTCAGGTAATATCGCACAGAGAACTTCTTGTTAATGTCTCGCATGGTGGGAGTCAGGTCATAGCCGGCCAGGAATAACCGGATGGGAATGGATTCTCCTGAAAAAAGGAAATACATTTTAATAGGTTGGGAAATATGTACCTCAGCTAAATAACACAATGTTTTATGTTTGAAATGACTAGAATATTATGCATAAGTGTTGCTTACCTCGGACTGGAGCACCGTCCATGATCTCATATTTGGCAATAGTGTCATTTTCATGGTACACGCTTGGACCAGTGCCTGTTGTCTCACGTTTGATTATGTCAATCTCCATGTGCTTAATCTTAATCCTCACCAGCAGGAAATAGATTTTTCCCACAATTACGTCTTTCAGATGGTACCTGTCAAAAAAACAAACAAATGAACCTGTTTGTTTCTTCAGTGTCTGGATCTTTACAATACATTGGTTGATTAATCAATTAGTCAACTGAAACTAAAATTAATCAGCAGCCACTGGATGAACAGGTTAATTCTTATTTAAGCAAAAAAGGCAAACAATGAGACGTTAATCATCCTGCTTTTCTTTGCCTTCTGTGATGAACTGAACTGAAGATCTTTGGGTTGCTTGGTCACTAAGATTCTGTTGTTTGCTGATTTTATAAACCAAATGATTGATTAATCAAATCATTTTTCAGTAATGCAGATAATTGTAAGTTTCAGCTCTAAATTCATGACTGATGCTGAGGCTATTTGCATGTTGTGTTTAATTTGTGCTGCACATTTACTAATGTCAGACTCAACAGAACTGCTATAAAACACTAGCACACCACCAACACTAGTATTTCCAAAGGACTTTGATTTTAAATTTGACGTCTTTGCTGCATCTCTGTAACTGAAATTGTAATTATAATCCTTAGATTTTGTACTTAAAAAAAAACAAAAACACCATAACACTAATAATGATTGTTACTTGACACACTGCAGTTAACACAATTTATCAAAAAACAAAATAAACATCTTTTGGTTTTGTTGCTGGAAAATAAAAAATACAGATGGATTATAACAATATAATAAACAATATCCGTTCGTCACAACCCTACGAGCTTACTTGGATTTGTTATACTCAAACTCGATGTGGAGACAATCCTCAATTCCAACTTCCATTTTAATGGAGGAGTTGAGCTCAGGGTAAGTGCTGAGTGTGTGGACCACAATGTCCATCTCTTTAACGACGTCATTTAGTCTTCTGATCACTGTGGCACGAAGAAAATATCTGCAAATGGAACAAACAGAGAGTGTAAACGGTACTGTCCCACGTTACCACATGCAGACACACAACATAAAGTATGCTGCAACATAAACACACGACAGACAGGTTAAAGACCAGTCACTTATTTCACTGTCTGAGAAGTACAGAGAATGATCAAACCAACCTTAGCTTGACATTCTGGCCTGTGTAGGACTCGTAAGGTTTCTCGACATGAGTGAACTCAAAGTCAAACGTCTGTGACTGAGTTATTTCACCCGGTCTCGCAAGATCCTTCACCAAGGAAACAAACTCATGGTGGTTTCCTCTGTCGTAATACAGCTCTACAAAAGAAGAGTGTGATCAGCAGAGGCAAAAAATGATGAATCCATATTGACTTTAATGTAATAATGTACATGTGTGAATTTTTTATATGTTTCAAAAATATGAAGAGAGGAATTAAGAGAACCGTATATAGTTAGTAATAACAATAATAGTTATTTTCATTAACAATATAGAGTATCTAACAATTATTTGCTTTAATACTCAATTAATCAATAATCCTTGAAGTCCAACTTAACATATTCTGATGTCTGGTTTTGTTTCCTCAACAGTGAAAACAACACAGATCTTGAGCTTACCATCAAAGCCAAATATATCTAGCAGTATTTAAAATAAAACACTTCAGTGCTGTATAAAGCATTGTCAAACATTCTCTAGCCTTTCAAAATGATTCTCTGTTTCTTGGTCATGTACTTTTATAAACCGACTTGTTTTGGAGACTTTTGCTTGATCCAAACATTTCACCATTAGCTCTGCTTTTTTAACAATTATGTAAGTCATCAAAAACATAATCAGCAGTTTAATCAATAAAGAAAAGAATGAACACATCGATGCAATGTTTCTTGATTATTCACTTATCAAATAACTGTCGACTATTTCTCTGTTAATTTACTAATCAATTAATCGACTAATCGTTGTTGCTGTAACACTGTGGCATTGCTGCTTTAAAGTGATAAAAGGGTCTATGTAACTGTGACTGTGCAGTCATCGATGAACATGTATGAACCAGTCTTCTTTGGGTTTAACCTACCTATTTGACCAACAAATTCAATTTTGATCCCTTGGTGCTCCAGCCTCTTTCCGGGGTTCTTCAGTGTGACATTCACCTTCCCACTGACAGTCTCGCCATCATAGAAAAGAAAGTATTTGTCTTTCTTTCCATCCTCAGTCTTGTGTTCAGCTTTCTTCCTGGTCTCAGCATCATTCAGGACCACATCAATGTCTGCACTTTGTCCAAAGCTAAAGAAACTCATTGTAACGTTAACTCTTCTCTGTCTGACCTGTTAGCAAATGTTTCAAAGTAGAAAACAAATACACGACACAGGCCTGCAGGGTGTGTGACCTCGGGTCCCTCTCTGAGCACACAACACACTTTTACACATGAAAAAGTCGACGGTATTTTTACAGAAATCTCCCCATGTAGCTACATGTCCATGCTCATATCCAGCGATGAAGCTAAAACAACGAACACGCACAATAAATCGTCCATAAGCTAATTTTCCTTCTGTTGACTTTAATGTGACCAACACAAAGTCTGCAACGCCAGAAAATTAGTCTTAAACGGACACAAGCGTCACTGTGTAAATGTAGAGATATTACATGTTTGTTTTCTAGAAGAGAAAACGGAGAGTGTTGTCAAATGATCAGGAAGTACGCCACCTGCCCTGGAGCAAGTGCTTCCGGGTGGAGTTTTTCAAAATAAAATAGAGAGCTTGGTCTTCTCTCCCGTTTAGTGTTTCCTGTATCGCCCCCTCCGTGGTTAGAGTTAGGTTAATGCAGTGGTTCTCAAACTTTTTCTATCATTCCCCACTTGGCAGGAAGAAATATTTTCACGCCCCACCTCAACAAAACAATGACAGAAAAGCCTATAACATCACACTCATTAACATCTAAAGCTGTGAGGAGTATGATCTCCTCTGCTATCCTGTGTGGTTTCTTACACTGGTCAGTTCTGTCTGTAACTTTGTATGATTACATTAGTGCTTTGTTGTTTACTGATGCAGATTTGATTTGATTTTCTGGGCAATATGAACAAAAATCCATATCCCGGTATGTCACGATAAACCTTTTATATCCTGGTATTTTCGTGTACAAAACGTTTCAGGTGCAATTCAAAGGCATTATAAGAATTAATTATAAGAACGTTATTACAACAGACTGTCGTCAGAATTTATAACTGAGACATGTTTTTTTCTTGTTTTCAAACAATGACTGAAGTAAAGAAAGTCACTATTATGTCAATTTAAAAAATGAAAGAAATTGCCTGATACTGAGGGAAATAGCTCGTTTGGAGACGTGATGTTTTTACGTCTTCTATATAATGTTCATTCTCATGTAAGACTCACACGTCTGAAATGTTTCACATTAGTGAGTCGGTCACTAACACTTCCAGACATTCATGTACATTTCTGGCAGCACCTGTCCTGCAAACTACTGACGAGTGAACAAGTGGTACCGATCAAGTGTTTCTACCAACTTTTTAAAACCGTCTTTGCCGTGTTTGTATCGCTGTGGGGACCGTGTCTTTAGTGATGTTAGCATACTGCGTTTGTTATCTAGCACCACTAGACACTTCTCTTTTTATAAGACACACCACAGGTAAACGGTGCAGGTTTTGTGTCTGACACGTTAGCAACAGACTGAAGTTTAACTCACTCTTCGGGTCGGAGTTTGTGGCGCTGTTGTAAACGGAGATAACGTTTTGACGTGCTTTTACATTTGGATGTGAGCTCTTTGTGACATACTCTACAAAGTATGTTTTTTCTGCTGGAAATCTGAACCACCTCAAACTATTAAACCGCTGGTTTTCTTTTTACCAACCAGATGAAATTTCTCATTACTGTTGACTGGAGCCTGTGGTTCTTCTACGCTGCTGACTGAAAGATAGAGCCGACTGTCTGCGGCCGCATGCGCAGTGGGAGAGTGGGGTGTGTGTGTGTGTGTGTGTGTTTGTGTGTGTGTAAGAGAGACAGAGAGAGCCTGATGAGAGACTCTGCGCTCGGTTGTAAAGATCTAAACGCGAGCACGATATAAACGGTATACTGTCCTAGTTGAAGTCGTATGACATCACGTAGACAGCAAGCCAAACTCCTTTCATAACCACACGTGAGTCAAATATAGCTTTTGAAGCTCCAAACGTTCAATGAAGACTCGATGTGCATGAGGTCATGGTGGAAAAGGTGGAAAACTGAAAAATACAAAGAAAATATACAGCACAAATCAATGCTAGTTACTGCTATGTCATTTACATGCAGGCAAATATACATTCAAAAGGAAACAACAAAACATTTGCAATAAATTCTCCTTTATATCTTTAAATTACCTCTTAATTTAAAACTATAAAAATATAAAAACTTACAGGCATTGCCTTCATGAAGGAAGCAACAGGATGGGGCTGGAAAAACTCCCAATCTTCACCTCTAGCTGGACCATGTGCTTCTGGCTATCAAGCTTAAATTGACTGCCTAAACCCAAATGACACTAGAGGGTGCCAAACTAACACATGAACAAACATTTTTCTGACTGAAAGGCAGAACACTCCCCGCCTGGCATCAAAGAGGTCACTACTCAGTCTTAAATGACAGCATTGCTATTAGTCTTCTTTTGGGAGAAGTAAAACAGTCTCTGAAATGGGCCTGTGAAATGACCTTGGAGTACCACTGGCGATGGTCTTGATCTACACTTTGAGTACTTTTCCAATCTTGTCCTGCGAAGATAGAAGTCACAATGCCCATAGGCCATTTGTTACGAGCAACTTGACTGTCCTTTAGTAGCACGACATCTCTTGGCTGCATATTCCTACGAGGTGTAGTCCACTTTTGGCGGCTCTGCAGAGTTGGAAGGTATTCATGTCTCCAGCGTGTCCAAAAGCTTGTGGCAAGTGCTTGCACCTGTTTCCATTGTCCGCTGAGGAGGTTCTTGTCCGTAAAGTCCCCTGGTGGAGGAGGCACTCCTACTTTTTGAATCAGTATCATAGGGTGTCAATAGGAATAGTGATTCAGGGTCTGTGGAAACAGGAATCAAGGGTCTGGCATTTATAATTGCCATAACTTCTGCCATCAAAGTGCACAATACTTCATGAGAAAGGCGCACATTCTCCTGGAGAAGCATAGAGTCGAGGATTCTTCTTGCCACTCCAATCATGCTTTCCCATGATCCACCCATATATGAGGCATGAGGAGGATTGAACTCCCATGTGCAGCCTAGTTGACTCCGGTACCTGTGCACAGTAGCACCTTGCTGTTCTGTTCCCATTCCCAGTTCCTTACAGGTTCCTATGAAATTTGTGCCGCGATCTGACCTAAGTTGTTTTGCAGGTCCATGGATGGCAAAGAAGCATCTCAGTGCATTGATACAGCTTGAAGTATCCATAGATTCGATTACTTGAGTGTGAACTGCTCTTGAACTGAACATCACTGCTTGACCTCCTCTTGTACGTCTGGCGGTTACTGTCCAAGGTCCAAATACGTCTAACCCTACATAAGTGAATGGAGAGCAGGCGCTGAGTCTCTCAGATGGCAGATCTGCCATTTTTTGTCCTTGAAATTTGACACGAAGACGTTGGCAGGTTACACATTTGTGCAGGATGGAATGGATGAGCCTTTTACCTCCTATAATCCATAATCCTGCTGCTCTAATGGCCCCTTCTGTGAAATGACGGCCTTGATGTTTCACCTGATCATGGTAGTGTCGTACAAGCAACACAGAGATGTGACTGTTCTTAGGAAGGATAACAGGGTTCTTTTCTTTTGTGTCCAGATTTGCCTGTTTTAGCCTGCCTCCAACACAGATGAGACCATCCTCAAGGATGGGATTAAGCTTGAGAAGTGTGCTATTCTTGTTAATAGGCATCCCCTT
>JAUMHL010000005.1:21581021-21633697 GCA_032362345.1 Sandelia bainsii
ATTCCTCACAGTAGTGTTTGAGGCCAAAGCGATGTCACCTAAGGTGGCAATCTGATCGGATAGCTTGTCTCTCAGGCCTTGAGGACCAAATAGAATAACTTCAGTCTTGTCTGAATTAAGGAGTAGAAAGTTACAGGACATCCAAGCCTTTATGTCTGTGTTTAATCCCTAACAATACATCATCATTTATTAGTTATTATATGTATATATTTATAAGAATCTACATCTGCAAAAAGTAACTAGTAACTAAAACTGTCAAATAAATGTAGTGGAGTAAAAGTAACACAAAGTACTTCAGAATTGTATTTTAGTACTTGACTAATCACCTCTGCCTTTAATAATGCATCAATAATTATATCCAGAAATATAATATGCACTATTCTGAAAACGGGCCATTCTACATAATGAGTACAGTATTTTTACTTGTAAGTATATTTGAAAAACTTACTGTTTACTGTTATTTAAGTACAATGTTAAATGGAGACCTCTACAGGTAGATATTTCTACCTTCTTTAAATAGACCTTAGTAGTCCATGTCCTCCCACTGGATACTGTTGAATTTAAAATAAAGGTATTTGAATCATTCTTATGGCACAGAGTATGACACGTTAATAACAAAGTGCTCCCAGGAGGTTAACTATATTGTCCAAGGGCACTTTGACAAACAGCCAGGAGGAGCCAAGGATTGAACCATCGACCGTGCAGTTTGTGGATGACCTGTTCTACCAGCTGCAGTGGTCTTGATTTACATTCCCATATTACCCCTCTACTGCCTACAACCTTTAGTATGATAACACTTTTTCTTCAACTGTCACTTCCAGCTGTGGCATTGTTTTGTAATAATTTTTCACCAAATTAAAAAAAAAAAACATAAAACCTGTGATAAAAACACAAAAAATAGTTGAGTCTCCACAGTATTTACAGTTAATGTATTTAATAGTAACAAAATAACATGAACATGTAGCATTAATATCAAATGAACAGTGGACATTTACAACAGTTCCTGAGTTGTTACACAAATCATTGACACTAATGTTTGAAATTATATACCGTTAATACTGACAGGCTCAACACCGCAGGTACACACAGAACAGCAAATACTGTAAGTTTGATCCCAGCAAACAGTTTATTGCTGTTTTTATAGTAAGGTATGCAGTGCAATGTATGAAAATTAAAAGATAAAAAACCATATGTATTTATGTACATTAAACATTGAGTCAAAGCTGGACAATATGTCCAATACTCACAAAATAATTAGTAAAGCACAGAAGGTCACTTATACACAGAAACAGTACTCTACAAATCATACTTCACCACCTTTATAGTACATATTGACTTTGCAGCATAGTGGGATATATATTATTCAAATTCTGGAGTAAATCTGTCCTCTGTATTGTACTTGTTATCATCTGTAAATATAATAAAGGCTTATAAATTGTGCCTTATGAATTGAGCTCATCAACCTTGTACAGTCAGCTACTTAATGCCTGTATAACTACATTATATACAAAGCAGGTTTCTACACGTCTTTATGAGAAACAAACTAAGAACATATTTATGTCATACGAACAAAGACAATGAAAAGGAGTTCTGTAAAACAATTTCAGTGTACTCGGTAAAAACTGTTATAAAAGTGGATTTGTCCAAAAAACCATGGAGGAATGTGGCTTCCAGCATCTTTTGCAATGATACACTGGGGCAAATATTTCACAATGAATATCACAGCTTGAAATTGTTTAAATTTTATTCCAAAAATTAAATGAAAAATGCTGGAAAATGAAAACAAATAACAAAATGAAAATTAATACCAACAGCATAGAATTAAAAAAAATGCTGTTTCATTATAAAATTAAATAAAAATGGAGTAACAATGACACAAAATGATAGGAAAATTACTTTGGCAAGTTGGTTAATTTGATACTGATGTGCGTCAGAGAATAATGTGCCATGTTCCACCTCAAACTTTACCATCATTATTGTTGCAAAGTAACCTCAACAGTTTTTGCCTTTTGTCTCGGTTCCATCGTCTGTTGCAGCCGTCAAATGACGAACGAAGACTTATGCCGAAAATGGCCCTGTGGGAAACAGAAATGAAGAAGTGTGTCTATACAGGACCCCTCTGTTAACAGCAAAGAAGACAAACAACACATTTCCCGTACGTATCACCGATTGTGTTTACCTCGTCTGCATCACGGTAGTTAACTCCATCATTCTGTGCTGGCCAATTGTAGCTGAAAAAAAGAAATAAGAACATATTAAAATACAAAATGTGTTGAGTCAAAGACAGAATAACCTGCAGTACTGCCTGCTGCCTTCTTCAGAGCTGTAGATCATACTCACTTATTTTCATTGTGGCCTTTTTTGTGGAAACATCCACGTTTAAGGGAATGACAAATGGATGCAGCCAAACAGAAGAACACAGCCACAGCAGCAAAGGACTTGAGGAAAATTCCCAGGATGTCGACGTCATCTGCAACAGAAAACACAGATGAGATATAAGCAGATTTAGGCGGCCCGAGAGATACCAATGCCTACGTTTTCTACTTACATCATTACGGCATTATAATTTGGTGTTCTTGTACATTTTGTTTGTTCTGTGCATATTTCACAGTGATGAAATCATTGCGTTGATCAACAGAAGAATCTGATAATAGATAAGTAGTTTATGGAAAACCTTTATGACTTTCTTTTCCGTTCCAGTACTGCCAACGTACATTGCAGTAATCAATATGATATCATTTTTCCTCAGAAAATCCTCTGAAACTGTCTCAAAGATGTACAAGTAAGTTTCAAAATTCTGCAGATGCAGGCGTGTCACTCACAGACTTCCATCATTTGTGGAGGACACTGTGCGTGTCCCGCATCATTCAGTGCTTGGCAGTAGTACTCCCCTGCGTCCTCCTTCTTCACCCTTCGAAATTTCTGAGGAGACATTTTTAGAGTTTTTTTGTCAGTGCGGTGACACATAGCTGCACAGTCAACAAAAATGCTGAAGGGTGTCTGCCTGTGGAGAAATTCCTACCATGCTGACAGTCTTTATTTGTGCTATAGCATTTTATCTAATGGACTTAGTAATGTGTTTAATAACATGCTTAATTTTCTGCCATGTTTAAAGTCATTATATCCTTGTAATAAACCCTTAAGATATCCCGTTGGCTTCAAATACAAAATTGATCCTTTCATGTGTGTTAATCCTGCTGTAACTCATACAGTAGTTTATTCAGATTTGTCATTGAGAATTCTTGAACTTCTTTCACAAACAGCTTCCTCGTCATTAAACTGAGACAGATAATGGGAAGAAGCTGAATAGTACAGTAACAGAATATATTTATTATTTCCATTGTTTTTGGTGATAGAACAGATGATTCAAACAGTAAAACACTTTTCTTACCAGGCCTCCAGTGTCAGGGTTGATGCTGTAGGAAGAGTTGACAAACTTGGGGCTGTTTTTGGGGTCTTGAGGAAGCTCCTCGTTGTTGTGGAACCAGCGGTACTGGGGAGCAGGAAAGCCCTCGTTCTCCAGACATCGCAGCTCGGTAGACGTTCCCACTGTGACCGCCTCTGGCACACTGCACCGTGGTACAACAGGTTTCACTGCACACAGACAGAGCTACATCAATATACTGCAGGCTAGATCACATTTACAAAGCCAGGCTTTGTAAGATACTGGTTACTGTTTGCATGTATCTGACTAATCAGCTGTGGATAAAATGTCCACATACAACAAACAACCGTTAGAATTTAACAGAGCTGAATTTTAGGAAAGTCACTTATTTACTTTGTTGATAAGAATTCAACGAGAATATTGATACCATTCCCATATATGTCTCTTAAATATTGTATGAATCTGCAGTGGCAAAGAAAGCAAATGCTCTGTGTCCCTTAGTCGAGATCTGGATATATCCAGTAGACATCAGCTAGCTGAACAGAGAAGTTACTATACATACAACAATTCAGAATTTAACTCAGAGCTTTAATAATGTACATCCTAATAGATAATAATTTAAGTTATATTGTGCTGAACTCTACTGGACATAGGGAGAACTGCTAGTTAAGACTTGAGGAAGTCACTGTAAACCGGCATAAAAATATTTCACCATCCTTTACACAGTTTTCACAGGGTAAACCAGGTGTAACATGTTTCTTAGAGTTTGTTATCTTAGGTCAAGTTAATTCATGGTATGCTAGTAGTAGTTTCTTTCAGCTGCTCCCTTTCATGGTCACCACAGCGGATCATCTGCCTCTACATACTTGATTTGGCTAGGATTTTACACCAGATGCCCTTCCTGATGCAACCCTCCCCATTTATCCGGCCTTGGGATCGGCACGAGAACTACTAACTCTGGGGTTCTTAGACAGTTACCAATTGCTGCCTGCCCCCCCCCTACTGCGCCACTGTTGCTGGTGTTAATTGCTAGTATGCTAAGCTAAGCTAATTGGCAACCAGCTGCACCTTCATGTTTTAGAAACAGGTATGAGACTGGTATTAATTCTTGGCAAGAAAGCAAATAAGTGAATTTCCCCAAATGTCACACTGCATCTAAATGAAAGAAATGCAAACCCAAACCAAACTCTTAGATTTCTGAAGTGCAGTATAATATTCTGTTGTTCTGTATATACATTAATCTAGACTCAGGTCAATCATGGCCCACTCATTGATGTGGTATCTCAACAAAGCACACGCTCACCATACCTCTTATTGCAAGACTAATAAGTATCTCATCAAAATCCCTTTGATCATCGATGGCGGCCACCTCGCAGCGGTACTCTGCAGTGTCTGACCGAGTGGTGTTGAAGATCAGAATGTTGGCCGGCTCTCTGAGCTGAGCTCTGCGCTCCAAGTCCCCTTTGAGAGAGAGAGAAAAAAAAAAACTCTTCACAAATGCTCATTCAAATACACAACATGACTTCACCGCTCAACAACAGAACTCAATGCCAAGTTCTTTCAAGGTACCATTCATGCAGCTAAGCTTTGAGCTCTGAGACACTGCTTTGAAATGCTGTGGTCTACTGGTTGATGAGGTTTTCAAAAAGACCAGAGTGTCCAAGAGGTTTACCTGCTATCTTGTTTTGAAAGTACACATAACTGGGGACACCGTTTTTAATCTTCTTCCATTCAATCCTCGGGTTGTTTGTTGAGATGGACTCTATTAAACAGGTCAGTTCGATGGCTGCGAGGGGAAACAGGACGCGTGAGTGCAGCAGGAGGAAGAACCCAAATCAGGAAAAGAAAAGCTACTTTGGATAAATCTGTTAGAACGCTTTTCCAGCAACTTACGCTCAAACTCATTTGCCCACACAATCTTGTCCGTGGTTCGGAGGATTACCGCGAGTGATGATAGAATGTGGCCTGTGGGGGAAAAAAAGAGGAAAAAAAGACACTAAACGCTGAGTAACACTGATGGCACACACAAGCTTTTTCATTAGCAGACATTATCAGCTGGGCATGTTGCCTAATAAACTGTGGATTAGAGCGATAAATACAGAAACTAAGACAGCGTGAAAGCCTTGGAATTTAATTTAGGGTAGCCATATCTTATTCATTACTTCCCATTTCAGTTTAAGAAGATTAACACCTGGGGTCAAAATGTGTAAGTTGTACATTTTTAATGAACACGTGTGTCTCACAGCCTCTGTTGGTAAAAATTGACTATTCCAACCACAGTTTTTGATTTGGTTCCTTCACAGGGGTTAATTGTATAATAATTTGGCTGGTGATGAATCATCATAAGAGAAATAGCCTCTAAATGTTAAATAGCTGTAATAAAAATATTAATAGGGTCATGTTCTGGTATCTTCAAGAATCTGGACAGTGGCATATTTTTTTATTGTTCTGGCTTTGCTCCAGCACGCTACCGTGACTGAGGGTAAAGTGCTGACTATCAGTTTTCTGTTCAAGGGTTTTAACATGCACGCTGTGTAAAGTGCAGTCAGCTTATTCTACATAGTCCCTCCAGTTTTAGCACAGTGCAGCAGGACAATAACAATAAGTACAATGTGCAGACAAGGCAACCAAGGAGTTTTCTTTTTTAAGGGCTAAGGTCAATTGGTTTCAATTACTGAAGACCAAGACTGTTGGCAAAAAGATCCTGGAAACATGCAAAGAGGCAGTCTTTATGCTAAGCTAACTGGCTACTGGCTGCAGCTTTATATTTAAAGTATCTAAAAAATATAAGAGTGGTATCAAACTACTCATCTAACGCTAGGGACGAAAGTGAAAAAGCAGATTTCACACAATGTCAACCTACTCCTATAAGCCTGTACAGCAAAGTTTGGTGGAGCTTTTCCAGGAATAACACAAGTAGTGTCGTTTGTGTCACAGACTTTGAACACAGGATCTGCTGAGTGGTTTTGATACAAATATTAATATCTGATGAACTAATGAGACTATACTGAAAAGTAGAGCCTGGTGACGTTACAAGATGAGCCTCCGCATCAGTAGTTCACTAGATCCAACCAGTGTTTGGGTGACGATACGCCTCTGAGGAACAGCTGGAACAGAACAATGATGTATCACTTATCACAGCTGAGAGCTTTTCTCAGACAAATCATTCCAGTATTTGGGCCAATGTGCTACTCAATGTGCATTTATTAACTGAAGAAATATTATGGATTTTGTGAAGCACTATTCAAGTTATGCACATAGTTACAACAAATTTGGGTCAAACGGTTGTTTACCCGCCTTAAAACATTACAAGATACAAGAGCTTCTTTGCTAAATTGTGACACTAATTTACACTGAGGTTTACAGAGTAAATAATTTATCAAAATCCCTAAAACAAATCACAGACACAAAAATAACTTGACAGTGGGAATGTGCTTAAATCTGAAGCATATTTAATCAGCCGTCTTGGTTTCCCTCTGGCACAAACAACACATGAGATGTATTTATTTGAAGTTCCTCTGCTTGAGTGAACTCCTTAAAGCAATCAGTGTTATTTTGTAAATGTCAAATTATAATGGCAAAAGGCATAATTCCCAAGTTTTGTCGAAATTGGGCCAGTGGAATGCCAACTTAAACGGAAAATGAGTGAGTATGGAGGGGATGGGTGGTCCAGAGTACAGCAACAAATTAGGAAAATGTGCAAATTACAAATGAAGATGTAATTCTACAATGCTGAGGATAAATAAGCATGTTTCTACCTTCCACTGGAACCCTATACTCAATCTACTGTGTCTGTGCCACAAGTAAGTGTAGTAATTGCTGGGTACATGTGAAAATAACAGCACCCATGCTGGGTAATGAAGGTATTCCCGCTCCCAGTAGGGGCAGCATGAAGGATTTCAACTGAACACTGAAATAAGACAATAATCATCTAAGCAGGCTACTGAATACAGTAAGACATCCTCTCCTGTGTGCCAGACGCAAAGCAGCCTTGTTAGCACACGACTGACCCTGAGATGTACAGTAGGACTGGGAGCCCAAGGGAGCAAGCATATAGCTGAAGCTCGGCCTGGAAGTGATGAGAACATGGCTCCTGCCAAAGCGCCCGGTCATATAAGCAGATCTGCGGACACTGATGAGATTTGACTCCCAGGTCTCAGCTTCCATCTCTGTTGCTGACTTTCCCACCCTGTACATCAAGAGCTATTTTTAGCCTAGCTGTGACTGGACATCCTCAGAGACACAACCGAGAGCTCGTCCAAAAGAAAATAAAAAAATAAACAAAATGCTCCCTCGGCATATGCACATACTCGGGGATTCAGCATGGAAACTGCTTCTTCCACGGCTAAGACAGCGTGGAGCTGAAAATCGAAAGGACAAGATAACTCTTACAAACTTTAGCTGTTTAATAAAACCTGCTACAATCACACTCAGCAAAGTATCACGTCACAAAAAACAACAAATACAAATTAAAAACTCATAACACTGATCAGTTCAGGGATTACAACACAACAGTGTGTAATGTGTTATTCTACATTAACAGGAAATGATTAATCTAATTAGGTTTCTGCTGAAGTCTATTTGTTTATGTGAAGCATTCTGTGACTGATAAAGTGTCCATGGAGCCGACCTCACCCTGCCCCCCACCTCTGTCTCTTTGGCCAAAAATGTCCAAAAAATAATCCCCCCAAAAAATTCTGACTTTATTATTTGCAGTACACACAGCAGTGCTGACGTGATTAAAGGTTCTTCTCTCATCTTCACCCAAACAAAACAAAATGTAGACCGTGGGAAAGAATACCCACGGTCAATTAACAAGACAATAGGTAACTAATTACTAATGCGAGCTTAGAATAAAAGCATTCACACAACAATGCCTGGTTCCCTGGTGACACAATGCAGGCTTAAGAGAAGATAATATTTTTGATTTATGGAAATAATGCCAGCGCTTGTGGGAAAGCAAAAACAGGCTCGCTTTAATCCCTCTGTTTTTGTAATGCATAGATGAAGTAGGTCTATAGCCCGTTCTGAGAGAAACACGCTTTTAAATAGCCACATTCTGCAATCCTCTTATGCACTAAATATGAAAACAACCACCCATCCCCATCCCCGCAATAGAAGTTGTTCATCCAGTGCATCTATAAAAAGCCTTTTTCCCAGACATTCCTGTGCAGTCACTGCAAATATGCTGAAGGCAGAATTAGCTGCAAGCAACATGGAACAGACTGTGGACCAAGGACCAGCTGAATTCACGGCATACTGAACAGAGTGTGTAATAATAACTGATCGCATTAAACTGAGACAGTCACGTTGTGCTAATTACTTGAGGGAATTTTAAGAAAACTGTATTTCACCCTGTTGTTTTCTAAGGCACACACACGTGACACAGGCCCCTACACTGCAGGATCCCACAGTGAAGAAGTGCTAGGATATAATGTAGATCAAGCAGGTTGAACCTCTGCAGTGTCACTGTCGCTCTGATGCACCACACTGCATGGAGTCATCATAAAACATCCTACACATGTTCGCCAAACATTTTGAGGAAATTGCAAAAAAAAGACATTTTTATATGCTGTTTGCTTTGTCAACATGATGTCTAGGCTGCAAGTAGTTAATATAATTAATCTGCACTGATAATCATGTGCTTCATTTGTCATTTTAAATATAATTGTAAACTCATCTTTGGGTTTTAAACTGTTGGTTGAGCATTTTTTTGTTGCTCTGTGGGACATACAGTATAATAGGCATTCTTCCACCAGCTTCTGACATCAATAAATAAGTAGCATCAGTTAAGAGCAGGAACAAGTATATAGGTGATGCTGTCTGTGTTGAATAACATGGTTATCCAAACTTTAAATCTACTTAGAATAAAATGAAGCTAGGTGTTAAGGGACTAATATCTTACTCCAAAAATCTGAAAGGAAGAAGGCAAAAATGTTAATTTAGTCTTATTTTTAAGCAAACAATTCCACTTTATGCAGCAATATGTCCTAGTTATATGAAGCATGAATTCAATATTTGTAATTCATATTCATTATTTAAACCTAAAACAGTCTAAAACCTAAAGGCAGAATTTAGATTCATGTATTATCAGATGAAAACTTGATCTCCTCCTACTATACTTGTGAGTTATACTTAGTTACTACATCAGCTATAAGGTCAGTTATACTGTTTCACAACAATAACTGTGTCAACAGTCTCAGAAATGGAAGCTCTGCTTGTGGCTTCTCAGCCACTTAGTCATTTCACATGGTTCACACTTGGAGATAACCTGGGTCAGAAGTTCCACACTTACTGATGCAATCTGCCTTTTGGACACGAGCGACTCCTCTGCCGACTTTCACTCAGCAGCAGCAGCAGCACGGTGAGCTCACAACAAAAGCACACCGGGTTGGATACAGGTTGGATCACCCGGCATCAGCTACACTGACCAACCCAAAGAATCAGGGACGATGAATCATGTCAACTCCACCGTGTAACTTTACCACAGCTCACTCACAATTTTAGCTGCTGCCCTCAACTTGCTTCACTAATAACACACCGCTGACCATCACCAATCGCTAAAGGTCAATACACACGCTGTCTTATTAAATCCACCACTTGGATGAGGTTTAAAGGATAAGGCCGGTGATTTTCTACAGTTTTGTTATTGTCAACAAATCCCATAAAAAGACTAAAACCAACAATGAATTGTGTTGACTCGCTGTCTGTGAATCCAGAACTTAATTTTAGCGTGTCTGTCTGTGCCATAGAGCTCCACTGTTGTTCAAAAGCTATTAAAAATACATCAGTGGGTCACACTGCTGCACTGGATTCTTCCTCATGAAAAATGTGACTATGTATTTTTTAGCAAAAGAGCTCTAAAAGCTAAGAACAGCCATGACTTCTTTATTGTTACAATCCATTAAAAAATGATGCTCGTTCTGAGCCTTTGGAGCTTTTGTTTCCATCACCCAGTGCAGCAGTGTTTGAGAAGGTGTTTAATTTAAAGCTACACTATGCAAACCTTTGGAAATCACACTAGCGTTCACACGAGACTTGAAACAATCCATCTTCTTACAACTAACTACACCATTTATCTGTCTTGATTAGCACAACAGCAACATAAAGGTAGCATCCACAGAGAATCAGCTGCAGTAAATGACCATAAAACTTCCAAAAATACACTTCGATAAAAACCAGTAATACGTGCTTAACTATTCTCAGCTTTCAAGCATAAAATTAGGAAACAATCCACTTTGTTTCGCCCTTCAGGTATTAGTCATTATAACATTAAAATAAATAAAAAGCTACAAAGCTCACCATGCGGCTCATCACCTCTGCATTTTAAGATATGTCTTAGTGCATGTTTGTACAGCAGGCTATTTTTTAAAAGTTACCACTGCAGCTTTAAAGTAACAATTTATAAATCTTCCAGCACAGAAGTTTTATTTTCATCATCTATTTTTCAATCTGAGCAATTTATTTAAAATAAATTATCATTATTTAGGACAGAGGTTCCCAAACCTGGTCCTCAAGGCTCTCTGGCCTGCTCGTTTTCCAATGAACTCTGCCCTACCCACTGCTGATTACCTGGATCAGGTGTGTTTAGTCAATTAGAAACTGGAAGATAGAAATTCAATTAGTCTTCCCCCACTCCATCCTCATCTGAGATGGTATCTTCCAGCTTCAGATTGACTAAACAATCTGATCCAGGTAACCAGCAGTGAGTGACTGAAACGACAGACACATGCACATAAACACTGACTATATTGACTGGAAGTCAATATGTGGTGGTCAGTGCGAGCCGTCACGTCCGCATGTGAGAAATGTTGTAGCTTGTCGGCAGATGAATCGATAATTATACTTATAATTTGTTAATTTAATAGTTTGGTTTGTATTTGTTAAAAAAACAGGAGACATTTAAATTTGAGAAGCTTCTAAATATTTTCTGTTTAACTTACAGATTAATACCACCGAATGGTTCCTGGGTGCCTTAAGAAGTAATGAAACTGCTGTGTATAGTGGGGATCAATAGGGGCCTCACTAATAAGTCTTTACCCCAGGGACCCTGAGGAAGTTAATCTGGCCCTGTTGACCACCCAGGGTTTAGTAACTTATGTTTATTAACCATTAATAAAGCCATTATTGTCAGAAGGTGGTATCATTCATCATGACATTTTAAGACGTGTGGACCTGTAGTGCTGCACAAACACAGACCAGGTGCATTTTCTTTTCTCCTGCAGGCCTGTGATCTGTGATACCCTCCATCTCAGGACAGGTCTCCCCCAACATGTTTTCTGGCTCTGGCTTTTCTTTTCTTTTATGTGTCGCTTTGTTTTTTTACTGTGGAAATTTCCTCACACTGACTCGCCGGTCACATAGTAAACACGCGATAAGGTCGAGGCTCGGTTTAATGTCAGTGAGGATAAATAAAGAGGCGACACCTGACTGCGCTGATGTGAATTCACGTTAATATCATTTCATAGCGAACAACGTGAAGGACGCTGTTACTACTAACTGACGTTACGTCTCTGAGCTTTGATTAGCACACGACGTGACGTTAGCGTCCGCGGAGAAACAGCTAAATTAACACCACACTGCCATAAAGAACGATAACTGACTGTTGTCCACCTGCTTATATCAAACTAGCGTGTGCTCTTCTCATTTGACCAACTTGCAGAGACGTTTTGGTTGTAGCACCGTGAAACATTAACTTACCCAGGCTGCTGTACAGAACCAAACACGCTCCGAGTCGCACAATCGCCATCTTGCAGCGTCTCATTGAATCGGTCCAGTCGCACACAGTCAGCACCTCTGAGAGGTATGACTCGGAGGATGGGGGCAGAACAGACTGGTGGATGTTGCCATCGACGAGTTTCCATAGCTACAACCCAGGAGGGGGAGAGGGGGAGTGCCAGCCCTCAACGCTGTCTGACAGGCGATTGGTGGTGCCAAATATGTGGGCTGCTACTCCTCCTACAAGACGCACACACAACCCTCAACGCGGAGAGTGTGACTGTAAGCCCTCTAGTGGTTGTAATTGAATATGGGAGTTTAAAGGGGCCTCACAGTTGTCAAGACAGTTTTATTAAAATCACCCAATGTAACAATTGTCCCTGAGGAAATGTACAATCTGCACAGCGCACAGCACCCTCTGTCAAAAATGGAGCCTAAGAAACCAGAGGAGGAGGAGGAGAAGGAGAACTCGGAGCCTTTAGAATGATTTGGTTTTCTGCATTAGTTGGTCATAAAATGTCATCTAATCTTAATATAAATAATTTTTAAAAAGAAAGATATAAGCTCTTCAAAGGTAAGTGTCCTTAATCTAGGACTCTACAAGGACACTGTAGCATCCCAGCCCCTTAGATTCCTGTTGAATCTGACACTCAGCTTTCAAATTGCACCTTGATATTCTCTTGCCCCTTAGCTGGACATTATACTGACACCACACCATCATCTGGAGCAGTCATGTTCTGTTTTTTAAGCAGTGCTGGGTTCATATATTATCCTATCATCCTACCTTCTCGTTGTTATTATGGCATAATTGTTTTTTGATTTTATGTGTATTGTGATTCTATGTGCTTGTATGTTTGATGCATTATCTTATATTTTGTGTGCCTTATGTTACACCGTGAACCGGGAGGAATGATATTTCAGATCCATTAAATATTCAAAGTGCTACTGGAAACAGTAAGTGATTGTTGAACATCCTTTGGCAACAATATACTTCTATGTATCTGTGGCAAATGTTTGCTGCCTGTAAGACAATACAGAGGGCTTACACAGTACATATTCATTGTTACAAGGGCATCAAGGCAGAATTTGGACTGTGCACAGACAGGAAATGCGTGCACATCACCGTGCGTTTTGATCCCTAAAGTCAGCATCAATTTCACATTTGGACCAATATGTTATTGACAGATCTACATCAAAACATTATTATTATCACCAAGCCATCATTCAATCACTGGTCATGTCAGGGAAGAGTAAAAAACATACAAGTAAAACATTTTGAAATATCTCAACGTAGCAGTATCTTGTACAGACTGACATCAAATAGACAACTGAATAATTCAGTAATGTAATTGTTTTATGTAATGAATTACTGACTTATTATTAATATTTTCATTGCTTGGATACACTGAAGCTTCTGTAGCAGCTGCTTGGGCTGCTAAAAATTAACAGCAGGTGGCAGTGCTAAACCATACATTATTGCAGCTGTCAACACATCAGATGCATTCAAGTAGCAGCACCATGTGATGTAAAGGTGTGGACAGTAATGGCTGTATCGGCTGTGTAGCCAATCTCATGACTCCTCAGAAAACCTGTTATGTTCTACAGAGCATATATACAATTACTATCGTTAGTCATTGAAAAAACATAAGCTGACTGCAAAAACTGTCACTCCCAGACTGATATTTGGAATTAAGTGTGTGTCTTCATGATTACCACCCTCTGATCAGTCCCACTTAATTACAAAAAAGAACAAAAAAAACACAACAAATGAACTCGCTGCCCTGCTTGCCTTCCATTGCTGCAGTGATGCTAGTATGCAGCAGTGATTTCTCTGTTGCGAGGTCCCTTCTGGCTGCTCTTTGTTGCATCTCATAGAAAACCTTTCCATTGTTTCACAGCTGCAGTGACACAGAGAAGAAATATACTTCTCGAGAATCAATTCAAGGTGTGTACTTTTGTAATTACAATTCCCAAGCTGAATACCTGTTTATAGGCTATTTCTTGCAGGAGTCAAATGACAAAAAAGAGATACAGAATGACCACAAAGAGAGTGAAAATACCTACAAAGACCTGCTTATCAGCAATGTACTTCAGCCTGGAGGGATTTTAGTCCGTCTTTTCCTTACAGATTTTTTAAGATAAGGTTCCTGTGCTGGATTGTGTGTTTCTTGAGTAATGCTTGTCATTCAAGCCAAAATAAATTCTGCTTTGGTCTCATTTGTCCACAGAACAATCTTCCAGCAGCCTCCTGGCTTATCCACATGCCCTTGAGGAAAATGTAGCAATGCTCCTTACAACTCCACAACAAACAAAGGTGTTTCTGAAAATCAGAATGAAACACCTGATTCATGATTTCCCCTTCAAATGAATCCTAGAGGTTTGCATACTTTTGCCACACAAAAATATGTAAGATTGGATCATTTTCCTTAAAATAAATAACAAGTGTACTTTTTGTGTCATTTGTTTAATTGGATTTCCTTTATCTAGTTTCAGGACTTGCCTGAAGTCCACACATTTTCAAGCATCACTGTGTCTGTAATCAGGGGCTAACTGGCTCTTAATCCAGCCATGTGCATAAGAAATTGTGATATTCAACTCGTTCATACTTGCATCAACTGAGGTGAATCTCAGTCTGAGTGAAATTAGTGACACTGAATCACTGTGAGTTAGGTGTTGTTTGTTGGCACCTTCATTTCCTGTGGTATGTGGCTGTTATATAAGGAGGTGAAAGTCAGTTTGTGGCTCTGTGCACCGTTTGCCCCGTGAATGTATACTGTACCTTGTTTTTTACATTTTACATTACATTATTTCTTTTTTTATTCAACACACTTCATCTATAGTATATTGACTATGGACGGATATGCAGTACATCACTGAACTGTTAGGGAGAAAATTATAGTGCAAGCAGTGAACAGCAAAAATTGATAGATTTTCCTGAATTATTTCACAGAGTTCTGTAAAGCACCCAAAAATATTTCATGTTTATGTCAATGCAAACAATGGGGAGAGATTAAAGAACATACACTGTGGCAAAGTAGAAGTGCAAACTTGTAATCTAAGTAGAGACAGCACAAATTCCACAAAACACAGCCAAATGTTGATGTGAAGTTTCAAATTAAGTAACTACTAAGTATTACGAAGTAACCTTCTGTCAGTGTCAAAAACCTGCTCTTTGAAGATACACACAGAGCTCCCACCCCCCTTCTTGCAGCTTTTATTAGTGTGCTTGTGAGGTTAGACATTTCTTCTCCTAATATTTCCATCAGTCTACATTTGAAGTTAAAACTGTGGACGTTCCTTTGGATGCGTGTGCTATTGTCGGTAGTTTTATTTTACATGCTCAATAGTGCAGCTGACACACATTGGGACTTAGCTTTCATTAAAAAGCTGCAGTCGCAGTGACAGCGGGGCTTCTCAGAACAGGAGCGGGATCATAGAAGCAGCTTGAGGTTCACAAATGGAAGCAGCTCAGTGGTGTTTAAAATACTTTGTTACACTGATTTGTTCTAAATCAACTGAACTGATGCCCACAGAAATGAGTTTCTTGATGGAGTACTTGTACTTTTTTACTTCAAATTTATTTTACAATATGCACTTAGTACTTCACCTTGTAATGGAGCACTCTTAGGCGTATGCTTGCACTTTTACTTGAGTATAGAGTTGTACTTCTGACACCTCCCCTCAGCAAACATAAGAGCTGAACAGGTTATGACCAGGAACTTGAAAATAGCTCCTTATGTTTCATCTCTTGTAACACCAGATGGAGATTTGACATGTTTGGTGCAAAGCGAGAAGCTAGGTGCAACGATCAAACAGAAGGTTGATATAAAAAACACCAATTATCTCTTTGGGAACCAATTAAAAAGGCAAATAATCCATCAGGTGTGGTCAGATAAGCTTCGCAGACTCTGCAGCTAAAATGCTTTTTGACCTCTTATCAGACATTTCAAACATCCAGGTTAGTAACCTTCGCTCACTCCACCTTTAATTTGGGTTTTGGGGATCTCATGTTAAAGATCTGAAGTTATGTGAGATGAAAACCAGCATAGGAAAGAAGAAAATACAAAATTGTTATATACTGTATAAAGTCACCACTGACATTTTTTACTCTAATGAAATGTTGAAAAGTTATTTTGTCCTTTGAAAACTATTAAAACAAACAATCTAGAGAATCCCTTTTGAGTCAGACTCTTCCCATCCCACATGGATACATGTGAAGAGGACTTTGAGAAAAAAACATTTTTCAAGGGCTCATGGACCCCAAAATTTTGGGAACCAGTGATGCACCTCCATAGTATTTGTATTATCCTCATCAGCAGCAGAAGGTTTTAATTTGGCACAGGGTTTGTGTGTTGTTGCATCAGTCCTACAGATGTAAAAAGTGTGTACTGTAATCTCTTGTGAGATGATAATAATAATGTAAATTGATTATTATTATGCACTTCCCAACATTTTGAAAGACCTATGTAAAGATCTCGATTTCTTGCTTTCATTGCTTTTTTGACTCAAAACGTTTGGTGTCATTTTACGAAAAATTAGAGACAAATTGTATTAAGTGCTACAACAGTAATTAATCATTGAATAATGACTATAACTGTAAGGGGGTCGCCAAAGTGGATCATCTGCCTCCATCTCACCCTATCCCTAGCATCCTGCTCTGTCACACCAGTCGTCTGCATGTCATCCTTCAGTACATCCATGACCCTCCTCTGAGCTCTTCCTCTTTTCCTCCTGCGTGGCAGCTCCATACTCAACATCCTTTGTCCAATATATTCACTATCCCTCCTCTGCACATGTCCAAACCTTCTCAACCTTGCCTCTTTAACTTTGTCTCCAAACTGCTCAACATGAGCTGTTGTACTTATTTCTAATTCTGTCCATCCTGGTCACTCCCAATGAGAATCTTAACAAGTAGAAATACAAATAACACATAAAAATACTCAAAAGAAAGTCCTGCATCAGGAAAATGGTTCCTCTTTACTAGCAGCATAGTTGGAGATGGAGCTCATTTTAATTACATACTGTACTGTATGATGATTATTGATTATTACACTATAGATCAATCTGCTGATTCTATTCTTGATTAATCGACTGGTTTGTAAAATATACGAAAACAGCCAAAAATACCACCTCAGCTGCCTCCTTGGATCACATGGACCCCCGTGTGATAACTTTACAATAATTGTTTTGTCTCACCAGTAGTGCAAACCTCAAAATCAACCACAAAAACCTATAAAATACTTAGAAGAAAGAGCAGTATTAGTATTTTTTATTTGACATAAAGTTGACTTCAGTCAGAATATTTAATTTCATTTTCAGTAATTTAGCATCAACTGAATCAGTGAGTTCTAATCTTAATCTCTGTTCTGTAATATCATGCATCAGGTATTACTAACTATTATACTACTGAATTTAAACTCTTCATGTATTTTGTGAGTCAAATACTAATTGGTGAAGTATCTAGAGCTGTAGAGAAGTAAAAAATACAGTATTGTTGTTAAAAAGTAAAGTACAGTATAAAGTACAGTACTCGAGTAAACGTACTTAGTTACTTTCCACCACTGTGTGTGAGTAACAGTCTAACCTCTGCAGTTGCGGTGATATTAAACACTTGAGAATCGATTGTACTGATCAGCTGTTTGGCAGGTTGAATCAGCTGCGTTGCCAAACACTGCAGCTGGTTTCTCTATGAGCTGCAATGAGATTAACTTTCTGAAAGTCATCACAAGTTGTACAACATCGACTGACTCTAAATCTTCCTCTGCCTTTCTTTAACAAACACACTGTATATACACCTTCTCCCCCCTCAGCCACAGTGACATGGACCCCTTGTTTCCTCGTGCTCATCAGATGCTGTCAACAGAGTTTCAGCCACAGTGACGTCCCTCACATCCAGGGAGGCTCGATGGGACTACAAAGTGCACGGCAAGAGGCGGGAATTAGCAGGCATTGCATCTACAGCTCCCTTAGCACTGTGGTATTAATAGATTTCACGAGCGAGCTGAAAAACGGCATGATGCACAGGAGGGAAACGTTTGATGATTTCAGTGTGATAAGCAGAGCAGATGACTTTAAATGAAGATCTGAAAGGTGCAGTGCCTTTACGGTAATGGTAGCACAGATATTGTGTGAAAATAGCCAGGAGCTTTTGCTGGAATCTCTGCATGTGAAGACTTAATGGGCGAACATTAGACAACTTGACCATCGAATACTGAATACAATGTGCAGATGTGAAGGGTACTGCTGTGAGTCGGTACACAAAAGAAAGACAAAGGGTGGCGCTTCACCATTTGGGTGGGTTCTTCACAGATTCTACTGATGACCACTGAACATGACAAGTGATTCTCATCTGAGGAGCACTGCAGAGAATGAAAGTGACTATGAGGCCCTAAGCCCTGCTGCCAGTGCAATGCGTGTGTCATTCACATCTGCTGCTGCATAGATACAGAGAGGAAAAGACTGTGAAGGCTGTGAATTGGACTTTTTTTGTTTGTGATATTAGAGTTTTTATTTAACACTTAATGACCAGTTCAAATTACACTTTGACTATATACAGTAATTTCTCTAAATGCTGCACCATCTCTGTCAGTACATGCAAGAAAAATGTGTACTACATCAAGAAAAAGGCAGAAAAGTTGAAGATACAATAAATCACAGCAGAACTTTCTGTTACCTGTTTAAAGTGTTGTAGCTTTAATGATTTTTAATGCCAACTATAATTAAATTAAGCTGTAGAAATCACATACATTCACATGTGACAGTTGGGAACATCTTGCTGTGATCAAGTTTGGCTGTGGATTTCACCTTTGATTGCTGCAAAGGTGAAAAGTATCTGATTGTTGACGTCAATGCAACCAAGAGAAAATAAAAATGTACTCAGAATAAGGAGACATAAGGATGACGTAGCTACAGTATCTGGTAGGTATGATAGTTCAAGGATTCTCAATCATTTCATGTTGCACCTTCAGTTACAAACAAAGTGAACCACACACCCTCTGATTCTAGCTGAAAAACGTCCTCTAGACCATATTCTCTGATGTTTTTCAGTTCAGATGATGGCATCTGGAAGAGCTCTGAAGGAGCAGATCAACCAAGACGACAAACTCCTCCAGATGACTTCACCTGGACAGAAAGACTAGAAGCACAGACATATTTTAACATAGGAAAGGCAGAGGAAAGTTTAATAGCATTCACGTACAGTATATGTACATGTACCCCAACAGGAATCACAGAAAGCAAGTTTAAAGTTTAGTATGGCATCAGATGTCACCAAGGCACTAGTGACTTCTATCAATGTCTCTTTCTAATAGTACAACTAGTACATATGCATGTACAGTACATGACATGAGCATATTCTCACATGTGGAAAAACTGGAAAATCTAATGTAGATTTTCATTGTTATGTCATCAGCTGCATAAATAAATGAACTGGCTATTTGGTCAGAGGTATTTTAAGATTTAAAGAATCCAGCAGAATCAAATTTATAATTATACATAAAACCCACAAGGAGGAAGTCAAATAATATTAATAAATACAAAAAAAAAAAAATCACACATTTTATCTGCTCCAAATCATGTCACTTAGGTTGTTTTAAAACAATAAACCTACTAATAAATGCTGTGCTCCTGAAAAGCGAGGCTAATCTGAATTGTAAAATGCTACTGACCACTACTGGTCAAAAGCATGAATTATACTGACAGAGTGTGTGAGACTATATGGACATGCAGAGCTCCTAAAACACCATAAACAGACATGCAACAGAACATCTGTTCAGCAGCCGGTGTGCTCGACATCTTGTTTGGTGCAGGCAGGTTAGTCAGCTGCAGGCTGACAGACTGATGCTGCACGGGGCCCTCAGTGTACACATCCATATGTCTCTGTCACTGAAGCATCTGAGTGTGTGTGCAAATATGTGGAGCTATTTTTAGTTACACTAATGTACAGATTTACAGTACATGCCAATAAAGGAACAATGTCAGAATTAGCCTTGGTTTGAGTTATGGATTAGCAATAACATAACTGTATTCTTTTGTGTTTAGTTTTTATTTTCTTTTTTCCAGTTTTGGAGGACATAAAATAAAGTCTGTACTACTGCAGACATAAAAAATACTCACATTGGTGACAGACTGAGAAGATCCCACTGGATAACCCTTAAAATATACTAGTCCTGTTCTTGAAGACAAATATCTGATTTTTCTTTTCTTTATTTTTGGCAGGGCTCCTGGCAGAAACAGGGATTCTAATCCTGCCTTGTCAGAAAAAGAAAAATACTGTATTGTTTCCTTTACTGATTTCTGCTCTAAATAAGACTACAACATTTAATTATCCGTGATACTTTAAGTATCAGCAATAAAACCACGTAAAATCACCTTATTACATATTGAAGTGCTGCACTAAAAATCATACTTCAGTAAAACTAGAGACGTGTTTTCAGAAAAGTTTAAAAAGTGAAAGTAGTTGTCCTGCAGTAAAATTATGCTGTGACCCATATACTGTAATATATGATATTAGGTAATACTTAATAATAGTTAGTAGTAAATACTGATCAATCATCATTGATCACTGATGCTGCAGCTGGTTGAAGTTGGATACAGTATTCTGTACTACTGAGGTAGTTCTGTCCAGTGTCCAGTGCTTTCAATCTAAGCTTCAGAGCCCTCTTAAGATTCACAAGATAGTCTGTGCATTCAGACAGTATTTACACCCCCTTCACTTTCTTCGGGTTTGTTATGTAGCAGCCTGATACTACAATCATTCATATTCATTTTTTTGTCATTAATCTACACTCAGTAACCCATAACTACAAAGTGAAAACAACTTCTGAAATTATTGCAATTGCATGAAAAAATAAAATCTAAAATATCACATTGGCATCCTGTAAGTATTCAGACCCTTTGCAACAACGCTTCTTCTTCAACCCATTTCTCTTGATTGTTGCAGAGATGTTTCTACATCTTGATCAGAGTCCACCTGTGGTAAATTACATTGACTGGACATGATTTGGAAAGGCAAACACTGCTCTATAGTAGGCCTCACAGCTGACAATGCAAACTGTATCAGAGCAACAACCATGAAGTCAAAGCAACTGTCTGCAAAGCTCAGAGACGGGATTTATGCAAGGCACAGATCTGGGGAAAGCTAAAAAAAAATCCTGCTGCACCGAAAGTTCCCAAGAGCATAGTGGCCTCCATAATTCTCAACTCAAAGACGTTTGGCACAACCAGGACTCTTTCAAGAACTGGTCGCCCCACCGACCTGATGGTCACTCTGACTGAGCTCCAGATATGCTGTGTGGAGATGGTACAAAGATCCACAAAGAAACCCATCACTGAAACCAGGCACTGCACATCAACTGCCCAACACCATGACAACAATTTCAAGCACACAGCAAAAAGAACACAGGAGTGGCTTAGGGACACCTCTGTGAATGTCCTAGAATCCTGATCTTTGGGAGGTTGCAAACATCCATGTGAAACTCAGCAAAAGAGGAATCTGATGAATCATACACTCGGCCAGGGACATGACTGTTTTCTGCAGGAAATATTACTAAAGTTGTTTTTTCTGGGCATTGCCACTAGTCCCTGGAACATTTATAATTAAAAAAATATTTCATGTTCCCTCCCTGCCCTTTGGCAAAACTCATCCACAGTCTCCTTAGACAGATCTGTAAAACTAATAGTTTTGTTGCATAAGAGATTATCTTAAGTGTTCTTATCTTTTCTCTTGGCTTGTAGAAAATCTATCATGGAGAAAAACAAAAAACAATCTCTCTTGTGGCTTCATGAAGCCAGATGCTGTTATGTGCTGAGTGTCAGTGTGACAACGGAGTTCATACTCGCTGAGGCTCCTGAAAGTGGAGGCCTTCAGTCTGTCCTGGGGTTGCATCACCACTACTTGAGGTTTAGATCATGGTTGGAGAAGTGTATGTAAAGTGACCTTGTTCTGCTATGCGGCACTCGCAGCATCGCACACCTCCACTGACAGTAATTGTGACAACGTGTGAGAACAGAGACGGATGCTCCAACTTCAAATGCCTTGGTCACTGTCTGTACCAATTCCTCTCTGGAGCCTCTGTGGAGGAGATGTTCGGTCTAACAGCTGTATGATTAAAACAAAAACTCCCTTGCTGCACAGCTATTGATAATTAGGATTCATAACTTACTGTATGACTCACAGCTTGAGCTGTACAGTATACTGTATGCTACTGAGTCTTGTGTAGAGTAACGCTTTCTCTTCAGTAGTCATGCTGCTGTCTTACTAGACTCACCATAGCAACAACAAACACTGAATCACATGCATACCTGCTTTCAATGAAACATATACAGTGCTGTGTTGTAAAACTAGCCAGAATTTCACAATAAAAGCAGAGATTGGAGATGAAATTCTGATGGGGTTGACACAATAAAGAAGAAACCTGAATAAATGAGTGAAGAAACTAATGCAAATGATTCCACATATATAACAAGAAGAGATCACTGAGTGGTTTGAGTTATAAACTATGACGTTAAACTTCCACCACCTCCATTAAAACATCAAACGGGGAATATCTTTTCCAATGTGTACCTCTCCATAAAGGTTCCAGAGAGTTTAGAGAGAATGTGCAGTGTGACAAACAACACTGCAGCTGTGGAAGCTATTTCGTATGCTTGTGACGCCATGTGGAAATCTAAAGATGAGACACTTTCTGAAATGCAATAAAAATGAAAATGTATGATTTTTTTTCATTTGCTTAAACATTTATTTATCTGACGAAAAGCACAAATAAAAGATTTTCAGTGTTTTCACTGACCAACTTGTATTACTATTTTTATAGCTACTATTACCTTTGGGTACATGCTTTCAGGTGGATTTTAAAAAAATATATCTATGTAGGGTATTTGGCAATTGATTATACTAATTTTTGCAGCTTTGCAAGTGGAATATTTGTCCATTCTTGCTGGATACAAGACTTCAGCTGCTAAACAGTCCGCGGTCGCTGTTATCTGATTGCCTTGATGGTAGCATGTCTCTCTAAAATCCCCAAATATGCCCCTGCATTGATGGTACCTTCACTCATATACAAGTCACCCACGCCGTGGGCACTCCTGCACCCCCATACCATGACAGGTGTTGGCTTTTGCACCTTTCGCTGCTAACAGTCTGGATGATCTTTTTCGTCTTTGGCACACAGAACCTGACATTTCTATTTCTGTCACATTTGTCATGAAAACAAGCTGAAACATGGACTCGTCTGAGCACAGAACACATTTGTACTGTCTTTTAGCCCATCTGACATGACCTTGAGACCAGAGAACTTATCTGTGTTTCTGCACAGAATTATTGTGTGGCTTCCTCTGTGCATAACAAAGTTTCAGGTCATATTTCTGGATGCAGTGGCAGACTGTGTGAAGTGAACCAAGTATTCCAGACCCATGTGGTTATATTCTCATGTAATCCCACCTGAGGGGTTGAAGGTCACTGACCCTTGACAGTGGTTTCTGCTCTTGGAATTTATGCACTGAAATCTGAACCTGAATCTTCTCACAATATTATGTAGTGTAGATGGTGAAAGACCAAAGTTCTTGAGAATGACGGAATACCATTTCTTAAAGTTGAATGACGGACATTTCTCAAACAAAGTTTGGCACTAAGTGATGAGTCACAAGCCATGTTTACATGCAAAGACTGATGCTTTGGTGGATGCTCCTTTATAATCTGCTAATTCTGGAATAATCCAGAACAAGGAGTCACAGGATATTTAAAATATTTTTAACTTTTCAGATTTAGATTTCCTCTCTTCAATTATGTTGGTCAGTGAAAACACTGAAAATCTTTTCTTTGTACTTGAACTGACAAATGCCAGATTTTAATTTTAATTGCACTTTAGAAAAAGTCCCAACTTTTCTGCAAATGTGGTTTGTACATAAGCCTGGTGCGATTTGAGAACACAAAATTGCAAGCATTGAGAGATTTAAAATTACACTGCATCCTTTACAGATGAAGACCTCTCAGAGAGACTCGGAGAGAGTGAGGGCTGGTAGAAAAACTGTGATAAAAAATGTTCAAATATGTTATAGAAATATTACTCAGCAGGATTTTACTGCAGAACAAAAAATGGTCTGCTGAAAGAAATGGAACATATCTTTGGCTTTCGGTTACCTCTTTGATTTCAGACAGGGATATGACAGTCTCCAAAAAAAGATGGGAGGGGGTGAGACAGACAGACATAAAAGCCGAGTCAAAAAAAATGTGACAAGGTCTGCTGAAAGAGCAAGATTTAAAAATCCTGAGTCTATAGTCTGCACCGAATTCCACAGATCTGTAGCCTGTGTGTTTATATAGCAGTAACACTGAGCAGCAGCAGCAGCAGACGGTGTGAGCGGGATTATTTGGGTGAGATCTGAGCTGATGTTGAGCAGCCAGAGGCGCACAGGCGTTATTATGCCTCTGCGGTCATGCATGTAGGGAAACAGAGGGAGTGAATCTGAGGCAGCCTTATCAGCAGTAACCATGTGTGCGCAGTGGGCAGCGTGATGGAGCTGCATCCTCGCGGCCGTCGGGTAAACGCAGGCGAGCGAACAGTCTCGTAGCTGTCGCCACACCCATCGCACAAAGCCAGACACGGCGCGGTAGCGGAAAAGAGAGCGTTTCATGTCGGTGACAGCGACATGACAACAGCCGAAGGCTATGGGTGAGCGACAGATGAGTCACACATTCACCAGCTCCCCCCCCCCCCCTTTTCAACGCAGACACACTAAACCTGCAGCATAAACAGCTGGATGGTGCCAATACTGATATGACGAATAGTGCAAAACGCTGTGTGTGTGTGTGTGTGACTGGATGATGGGCGGTGATGGTGCACGTGGGGCCCGTTCAGGAGAGGTATTTAAAGATGTGGACACGGCTCTCTGTCAATGCGCATGATACTGCGGTTCCACTACTACAGCACGCTCCAACTCACCTTGAATCGGCGCACGGGCCGCTCTCCTGTCATTCGGGTGCGGGGCGTACGGAGAACCAATACACGCCCCAAAGCCTCAATCAGCAACCAATCCAATGACAGAAGAGGCGGACCTGTGGCTGCATTCTCACACTTGGTTTCACTATGCGCTCGTAAAACGGGTCCGTCTTCTACAAACGCGGCGGTGCAGGTGCTCTGTCTCTTTCGGGAGAGGATGCGGATGGAAGGACGGGGGAGGGAAGGGATGAAGGGAAACGCCACGAGGAAAGAAAATAGGATATGAAAAGGGGCTTTTGCTAAGAGATCGTGAGGTGCAAGGTCGAATATGAGAGATTGGTTGAACGGGGCACTTTGCGTGGTAATAGCTGGTCGGCAATAGTACTATGATTTGGTATGTGGCCACTCTGATAGCAAGTGTATTCAGCACCAGAGGAACGGCCGCTCAAGGTGAGTTGAAGTGCAATATATGTTGTGCCGCACATAGCATTTGATTTCTGCTTCCTCCGTGTGCGCTTGGTGCTGCTTTTTTGCAATCGCATGGCTTCTTTTTTTTTTTTTGCTTTTTAAAAAAAATATACGTTAGGTCTTGTGAACTGTGGGGCTATTTCATTCTAACAAATGGCTGCATATCTCATATGTCACGTGAAAGTTGTCTCAGGGAAACAACAATTGCCCTGGAATGGCCTGGCTCATATGCATGATATCTGAGATGGGACAATTCACGCGCCACTGATGTAAAACGCTTGTGACCACGGCAGAGATAAGTTGATTGATACGGCAGTGGGTTAGGCCTGTATTGTGACAATGTGTGAGGCTTGTTTTTGTTATAAAACAACGAGCAAACTGGGGGGAAAAATGACGTTCCCGCTGCTGAGGCGGGGGGGGGGGCGATGTGTGCAATGTATTATAGCAAAGCAGTCCCAATTGAGTTCTCCAGAGAGGGGTGTGACCATCTCAGCCTTCAAGATGGAAAAGTAACTAAATAATGCATCACGTGTCAGATAAAATGCACCTTTGAGTTTGACAGAGCCCAATGCTGCATGCATGGGATTCATATGTTGAATTTCACGTTGGATATGGATGGGGTCACAGTGTGTACATATAGAAGACTCTGACATACACTGATCTAAGTGGTTCATAAACTAGTCATTCCTGCAGCTACAAACTGCACAATCTCCCTTTTGTTCTTATCTTTTTTCTGAGCACTCTGTACTGACCCATGTACTTATTTAACCTTGCTTTTCCACTCATGTCCAGATGAGGGAGACATGTGCCATGCTGTCGCCTGGTAACTGATCCCAATGACCCCGCATACCCAGTCAAAACTGGTCTGCTCGCAGGTCTGGCTCCTCCTGCCATGACAGCCAGATCCAAGCTAAGCACAATCTGCAAACGTCCTCGGGTGCAGTGAGACACGTCTGATTTAGCAACATCTCAGAGGTGTCATTGTTTAAGGTGCAAAATCTCCATTTTAGGAGGCACAGTTGTGGCTTAATTATTTCGATTCAGAGGTGTTGTCTGGTATTGGCACTGCACTGAAGGTGATTTATGCAAGAATAGGCTACAGGCTGCACCAGACAGTCACAAATCACAGTACAGACTATTAGTAATTACAAAGGAGAACTGCTTTACATCTATTACACTGTCTCAGAATATAGTGTCTGAACCCAGTGTGGTGCTTCACAGAATCACTGAAATGCATGTTAACACCAAATGTGACTTATTTTTCGTCTCCTTTTCGTTATTGATAAAACAACGCGGCACCTTGTCATCAGAGGTTTATGCTTTATATGCAGCTTTAATGTCACAAATGCTCATTTATATACATTAACTGCAGGACAGTTGTCTGAGGACGTGTATGTAGTTTGCAGCTTTGAATCCCACAGCAGGTGTATTGGTGTGTATTTAACTACCATTTCTTAAAGTTGAAGTTCAACATTTTGGGAAAAATGCTTATTCACTGTGTTGCTGAGAGTCAGATGATGCGACTTAACAGAATCTGTTTAGCTTAGCTTAGCACAAAGACGTGAATGAGGAAACGTCTATCCTGGTTCTGTCCAAATATTCGCCTAGCCGCGCTTCTATAGCTCACTGACACAAGTGCATAGTCATGTAAAAACTGAAGTCTAAAAAAACTTATATTTTTCTGGATTTTCAGGTTGTTACTTTACTGTGACTTGTAACTGAATATAGGTAAAGTGTTGTCATGACTTTGACTAATTCATCTCTCCACGCAATAAACAGTGCAGCTTGTAACTCCTTGCAGATCTTCAATTTGTGTTTTGAATGGATTAAACATTTTCAAGGTGCTGCTAGGCTGATTTTTTTTTTATTGTTGAACAATTCTATCTGTTTTGTCATTTACATTATTTATGCTAAGCTGAGATAACCAGCTGTGCACTCAAACTTGTGCTACTTGTCTTCTCACCTAACTCTCGACAGTGAGGAAACGTATTTCAAAATTTGTCAAACTTTTCCTTTTCCTGTGATACGAACATACAAAGTGCATACATTTCTGTTGGAAACAGAAGCCCTGTGATGTGATGCCAGTTGTTTTAGCAGCAATCCTCACAATTAAGAATTAGTCAGATAGTCAAAAAATGGTGGTCAGTACCTATCCTTATCGGCCATTTAGGAGATACTATAATTGATGTTTAATGGATTTTCCATGTTCAGGAATAGATGTAAGATTGCTGATCATGTCATCCATTAAGTACCTTTTTCATGTATAGGAGATGCAGGGCAGATTTCTGGACACGATACATGAATCAGAATAGAAAACTTGCTCTAAAACAAACAGAAAAATATTAATGGTGCTTTAGTGGCCGAGAAGAATGTGGAATCATCTGCAAATATGGGTAGTTTGAAACTGTGACGCACTCAGGCATCTGTGTAAATGCAACAGAAGAAGTTGAAGAGCGCACATTTCCATTTAATCGTGCCATTAGCAGTTCATCAATCCCTTGGACATTTGTTGGAGCATCAGATTACTGTTCTGATATGTGCTCATAGAGAAGATGTCTGACAAATTGTTTCATTTGAACACAGTAAATGGGCCAAGTTTAACTGGGATTATATAAAGTGATGTTTTAATTGAAAGGTGACGCCAGAGAGCAGGATTTAACATAAGTCCAGGATTTTAAGATTTTATCAAACTATTGGATCTTTCATTAACAAATGGACAGAGCCAGAGGTAAGGCTGTGTATTCATATGAAAAGTAAAAAAAAGGATCAAATGTTTGCATGATGATTGGTCTGAGTTCAAATAACCATGTCTGTCTTTTGTTTTAAGTTGTATTGTACATTGTAAAGTGTAGCATCAGCAACACGTTAGCAGCTGTCCATTCAGGCACAGCACTGAGTGCAGGTCACCATGTTTTGGCTGTACTCAGTACACAGGACTGTTGTTGTATATGTAAAAAATATAGAAGAAAATAGGTTTGAAATGAAAGAATAATCGTCAGGTCGATGTTACGGTAGAAACTCTGTTTTAAAACCACAGTGGATGCATGGAAAACATGAAGCAGCAAAAGTCTAAGACTGAGCCATAAAAATATATATTTTTTTATTTGTCACTTTGTTGTGCACTCTGTCCATATTGAGATCCTGTAGGAATAATGACTTCATGATTTTAGTAATCTGATCTGGTCAGTATCCATTGTTGACAGGCTTTGAAGTGGTCCTAATGAGGTAAACTGCTGAGGAGCAGGTTAGTCGTGCAGCATAGGTTAGCTTTGTGAACCAGCTTCGTGGTAGCGGAAAACTTAGACCAGTTAACTGCATCAGTCAGTGGTGTACACAGAATAGCTCAGATATAGGGAATCATTCACAGTAAATGGACGGTCAAAGAAGTTTTCTAGTGCCAAGTGCTCATCAGGGAGGTAGCATATGGGCAGGGAGACTCGAGGTTAGTTCAACAAAGTCAACGGTGACTTGGCAACCAATCAAGGTGAAGCAAGAGGGATGCTGAAGGCAATATAGAAGTAATTAAATGTCATTGGCAAGAGTGGGGGAGTGGTATATTTGAAGGACTATTTTCAGTGTGAGTCAATGATGGCAGACTGACTCCTCTGGTCCTGTGCTGGGACTTTGGTGGTTTTAAGCGTTTGTTGAGCTGGCTTTTGGCCAGATGGTATTCATCTGCAATTCTCTTCTTGTGAGCCGGCTCCTTGATGTTTCACAGGATCCGGAGCTCCCTCGTGAACCGTGGCTTGGCGCACTTGTTCTTGTTGCTGGGTTTCTTCAAAGAAAGAGATGTATAGAAGCAGACAGGATTTGTGAAGGTGTCAAAACTGTCACTCATCTATCTGAGGCCTCCCAGTAGTGCTGAGTTAGTGTCTGAAAGCCCTCCTCCTGCCTCTGCGGGTCCGGATTCAGATTGTGGTTTCGATAGACTGGGCTGTCTTCAGCATTTGTCTGTAGGTTGGGACTGTCTGGGATGCTGTGTGAGGCTGCTTTCCATGAGATGTTTGAGGAAATGTTTTGACAGCAGTGTTTTAATTTGTCTGACATCTGCAGTGCTTTCAAAAGTTTTAATGATATGGGTAAGGGACATCTTTATTAAATATCCCCCTCAGTGCATTTTAATGATGTTTTTATGACTCCTCTTCTTTGTTGCCATCTTACCATCTATAAGAATCAAGATCTTTTGACCCCTGAGAGCTCTTGCAAGCACTGGCTGTATAACAGTCTGGTGATGGACAATAGATAATACAGTGGCTCTTAGAGACTGGTTGTTTGTATTTAAAATCCATCAATGCAGCAAACAAATTAAGGAAAAACAACATTTGGGGATTTCAGTTTGATGTGGGCTTTAGGTGGTTGTGGATTTGACATGTTACAAGTTTGTATTGTTGTTTCTGCAGAGAGAGATTTAGTCCTAAATGCTGCACTGGCCTGTTCATGAGCTGCTACTGAACAAAACCCTGTGAATGTACAATTTACCTCAATGTACTCTGTCAAAGTAGGATAGATATTTATAAGACATTTTAGACTCTAATTATAATTGACATGTGTTTCTGTAGTGACAAGAGCAATAATCTAAGTACATTATGTTAGGTATGAAGCACAATATACAGATTTTCTTTGCTAAAAAATAGAAGGAATGGATTCATGGACAGTATATTAGGTTGTACTGGTTTGTACTTTTATCCCTTGCCACAATGAAATAAGTATTCAGAGCATTTATTTAAATGTATATCAATACAAATACCAAATATCAATACCATACCATACAAGTATTCCATTACAGGTAAAAGTCCTGCATTAAAAATGCAACTTAAAGCTACAGTATGTAATATTTTTCTAATATTTCTTAAGTAGCAATATGCTTCAAAACATATGTTAACATGGCAAGGTGCTGTCAAAGGCTTCTTCGACCCAGAGTCATTGAACAGCCTGGCAGCAGTGCAGAGATATTCCTTTCTAAAGGTTTTTTAAAGGGAGTCTCACATTTTGAACCAATCAGAGGAGGCAGATTATTTCTACTCCACTGCTTTTCTCAGTGTTTTTTATTGTGATTTCATTCAATAAGACTAATGCCTGAAGGGTTGAGCGGAGAGTAGAGGAGTGCAGGGTGGAGTGGATCGATTTCGAATCTCATGCTGCTGCTGGCTTGATTCCCAAAAGTTGCATATTGAAGCTTTAATTAAAAGTATAAAAGTATTTTCAACAAAATGAGCTGAAAGTACGAACCCTTAAAAGCAGGTCGGTTGAGGTCGAGATTATTTAAACCACTTAATATGCTGTTATAATTTCATCTAATACAAATACATTATGTTTTCTAAACTGATATGACTGACTGTTTTCAACCTAAAAAGCAACCAGTGTCACTGACAAGTATTTTCCATTGTCAGTTAATCGGCCACTACATTTTTTGATGATACGTTTAATCTAAATGTCAAAACTGCCCATCACAACTTATCAACTTACCAATATCCACTAATCACTAATCACTTTAACTCAAGCTGTCAGATGTAGTGGAGAAGAAAACTTGCAGAGTAGCAGTAAGTAAGGCATGTAAAGTGATGTTAAATGTACTTACTCATCCCATCCCATTGCCTTATCTCACAGATTAATCAAGTTTTTTTAAAGAGAAGAATGAAAAACTAGGTCACTATAGAGTTTAGGATATGAACCATATGAACCAGGACTGTGACAGTGCTCAGCAGCCCACATGCAGTTTATGCAGATCTTACAAACTGTACCTAAAACAACCTTATCAGCTAACCATCAACATACAGCACTCGCTCATTATTAATCTTCATTTTTAGCAGCATTGTGTTATTTGTGTTCTCCCCTTTGAAATGATTGTGCATATTGAACATATTTGCGTGACTGAAGCTTTAAATTGGCAAGCCATTCTGACACGATCTCCCCGTGATTTTTTTTTCCTGCAAACATACAGTTCTTCCTCTCTCTGATTCTTTTTTTTTTTTTTGCACTGCTGTACTTCCTCGCTCACGCTCACAAACACAATCACGCGAGTAAAGCTCAGTAATGAGCTTAGGAGAGGGCCCGTGCTCAAGCTGTGGATGGCAGACTCTCAGTACTGGGCATGTGCCAGCTCTTTCTGGTGATGCCCCCTCCTCCCCTCAAGCCAATCCAGTCCCAGTGGAGTCTCCCTGCAAACAAAGCCTACAGCATTCTGGGAAAGCCAGTTTTTCAGATCATGTGGTTCTGGTTAACTGGACTAACACTCACAGCAACTAGATTATCATCGCTCTGAAAAAAATACATGTGGCGCTGCTTATTATTCAGTTAAATTATCTGTAGACCAAAGACATACATGTGCAGTAAAGTCCGTCTCCACGTGCACATGTATAGAGCCACGATTAATCAGACAGTCAGCCATTAAATGTTCTTAATGATTTTTGTGAAGTGAGAGAAAAAAAAGTCGTCTGTGGATCACTGTAGTTTAATTCAAGCTACTTATCATAGTTCACGGAGTCCATGATTCCAGTTTTTATTAATCAGGTATTAATTTGATTTTCAGTATGCTTATTTATTTCACTTTACCTTTGTCCTGTTGTCTAGTCAGTACAATTTAGCTTTTGCTATGATATTGGCTGGTTCATTGATAAATGTCTGCAAGGGTCAATTTTCAAATTGGAAAGCTGCATTTTAAGTCGAGAAGGCTGAAGGAGCAACGATCCAATGGGAAGAGAGATGTGAAGAGAAAGGGGTGTCACCTCTCGTGTCGTCCTCAACATAGAGTAGTATTTTTTTTTTCCAGGTAAAAAATAGCCATACTCAGTATTGTGTGTTACTTCTGGTAATAAAAATATTGAAAGAAGATACCTACTGTATCTTTAAAGAGAAAGACTGCGGCCTGGTGTGATTTGAAGACGATTTGAATGTTTTGTTCTGCTCTGTGTAGTAAAGAGCTTAACAAAAGACAATCAGATGAACAAATATGGCAAAATGAAACAATGGTAATGGTGCTACTGAATTTAAATTTATTTGCCTTACAGTATAATAATACCGACACGTAGAAGCATAAATAAGAAACCATGATACACTGATATAGTAATCATACTCTAAACTAAACTAAACTATTTTCATCTTTCCTCGAAACACCACTAAACCTTCAATCAAGGACATATTCTGTGGTTGTGAAAGGAACTTTTCAGTCCTGAATATGCCACGTCTTCCCTCTATTTGGGGGAAACACAAACACCCATCTGCCCAAGAAGCACTTATTTCCCTGAGATAAGTGTTGAATCCTCAGTGAGCACACTCATGTCGCTCTGGACTGCAGCTTGAGTGTGTATACTGTATGAGAGGCCGTAGAAAATAGAAGTGCAAGTAAGAGAGCGAGGGAGCGAATGGGGAATTATATGGAAGTGGATACTTACTGATCGGAAGATATGTGCAGCTGATGTTGCGTCGACGTCTGGGCGGCTCACATGTAATATACAGTCTGAGCTCTGTGTTGCTTTGAGTTCTTCACTCACCCTGTTGCATGTGATTTACTGATGCTGAATAAATAGTCTCATAACCAGCTTTAATCAGACAAGCCACATAAAAGCACTAATAAGCTCTATTAGCAGCAGTGTGCCTCTTGGGCTAAAAAATTTAAAACTTGTAAAAAAATTCTGGAAGTGACTCTAAAAATGGCTGGACTGAGGAATTTCTATGACTTACAGCACCTGCTATAGCTGCTCTATATTGTGAACCTCTGGCAGTGCAGCGCACAGCACTGTAGGTTCGCCCATTGTGCCTTTGGTAAGCATTTCACACATCTCTCTCTCTCTGTCTGTCTTGCTCTCTCTCCTTGCTGTGTGTTGGAGCAGGTGTCAGCACATCCATCCCTGACTGAGCATTGTTTGTCCATGAGGCAGGAGCTTTGCCATTAAAGAAGGCTAAATAATGAAGAGACGAAGCCTATCTGGGGATTGTTCCTGTAAAAACGTGAAAGCAGACACTGAGTGCAGTCCAGTACAGTAGCTAAATGGTTACAGCTCGTGCCACATAACCACAACATCCACGATTCGATTCCAGCCGGGAACCAGTAGTGCATATCACACCCTGCTCTCTCCCCTCTTGTTTCCTATCTTAATTTAAAGAGCAGCAGTGAAACCTGCTTCCAGACTGTCAAACACTAAAAGTCAAATGTTTCATGTACAATATGTCATGATTTTTTTTCACTATTTCTGTTTTCATTGCACTTTGTCACATTATGGTTTTTTTTTTTCCATACACCCACTTTTTCACTTCAGCCAAATACAGTATAAAATCAGTTTGTGATATTTTAAGATTTTTGTTCATTTTTGGCATTTTCACGTTGTGAAATGTGTGCTTAAAACACACATTTCAGCTGGACTCGAAATAAAACGTCTCCAGACAGTGGAATGTGCACAAAATGCTTTAAATTGCTTAAATTTACGGGTTGCTAATGGAGTCATGCGGTTGAGTGTTTGTGGAGAGGTGGCGTTACCTGCTGCGTGTGTACAGTAAGTGAGAAGGAAGAAAGCTGTGGAGAAGAGTGATGAATGTTTCTCTCACTATGAATGTTAGAATGTACGGACCTGAACCTGCTGCCAGTCTGAACCTAGCTCAACAGGAAAAAGACATGTTTTGTGATGAAGTCAGATCCCTGACATCAATCAGAGTAACAGTGAACAGGTCACGAATGCTAAGTCAGTCACATGTCACTTTAGTAAGAGGGCAACAACTATTTTACCTTGTGCAAATGTGCAGCATTGAAGGATATTTTGTGTTTTTGACAAATCATGTGCACTTACTTGTATGTGCATTAGTGATTGCGTTTACATGAACATACTGATACTAGTTGCAGTGCTGAAAAGTAAATAAGTACTGTACTTAAGTATGGTTTTTAGGTTTGATTAGTTTATAAAATAATGACAAAAATCAGTTGTTGTATGTACAGTAGTACAATGTGTTCAATTACATGTTTACACAATAAACATCTTGTGCTGGTTCAAAAATGTGGACAGGACCTTAACCTGGTTTTGAGAATCCTAGCTGGGTTACTCAAATAGAAACTGGATTATTGTGGCTTTTCTGTTGGCATTTTTAGTAGAAAGGTGACAAGAAATAAGGAGAGGAGGAGACTGGAGGACTCAAACAGTGGATGTTACAATCACACCACATGATTGGCATCTTTACAACTAACCACTATGCCCCCCTTCTCTTGTATGATTATTGTCTTATTATAATAGTAAAGGTTGTGATGCATTACTTAGAATATGCTTTATATATTTCTTATACTTTGTCAGAAAGCCCTACATGTTTCTACTTGGTGCAAATGTGGTTTTTGACAGAATAACTGGAACACCATTACAATTAACTCAATTAAACAACAAGGCAAATTTAATTAGGTAAAAGTGTACATTCAGTTAGGCTGTTGCATATGTGAATTTTACAGACTCAGATTAACCCTGATACACAAATGTACAGATACACACAGACATATCCCTAACATCGCACATACACACACACACACACTCTGATGTGACCTTCAGCACATGCAGGCTGGCATTCAATTACCGCCCTGTCAGTGGCCCATCTAGCCCAGCGTCTGCACGTCCTTGAGCTCCTTGCTCCACTCTCCGTCCAGTCTATATTCCATTACATCCTCCACATCAGGAGCTCTGTCCAGCATAGAACACAGCTCATATCCTCATTGCTGTGAAGCACAACTTTTCAAAACTTGATGTATCCTTTACAAAATCTCTAACTGCAGTGAGCAACAGTTATCCCTACTCATACACTAAATCAAATCCAAGCACGAGGCAAATATTAGATTTTCGTTTTGCTGGGTGAAATATTGTTCAGGTTTCCAAAAAGAGGTTTAGGCACCACAGACCAGAAAATCCAACCACTGCTCATCTCAAATTGTCTCTCACTGAACTCCCTCAGTTTTCATATTTTTCCTCAGTATTGTTATGTGTGTTATTGGACCTCATTACTGTCAAAACATTGCAGCAGCTCTGCTCTGCCTGATTATTGCCCAAAATTGCCTGGAGAGTCTATTTACTGTACAAATCTGTGATCATTACTGAACGTATTACTGTAGTGTGCTTTTCGTGCAAAGAGCCATTTTCAGCCATTGCCACTTGAAAAACACTCTGAGCTGAAATCTTGCAGACTTAACCCTGCATGCCCCCACAGTTCTGTTGTTATGATGCATCTGCTGGTCTGGACAGCTTTGGATTGACCTCGAGCAGATGTTTGTTAATGGTTTATGATGTTGGTTACATCACATTGTGTATATCAGTCATCATTTTTTCTTTGGTTGTTTAACACATTTGTGCTTTGCTGATATGTTTAAAATTAATCTGATAAGGCGCTTTGATAAAACACCTCTTGGACTGGTGCTCTATACTTTATACATAATACAATGAACAATTATGGACTATACAAAAGCAAAGCTTTGACTGAAACTACAACAACTTTTACAACTTTTACATGGTGTACCTTTAAGTCATTTTTCAAGCCAAACATTCTTTGCAGTTTCAGTCACTTACAGTACAGTAAAATTTGCTGCTGTACTTATGTCAGCGTTTCCAAACCTGGAGTTTGAGTTCAATTGAATCTGAAGGGTCCACCTTAATGTAATAAGGACCAATGTTACACTAGATACATTTTGCCACACTAATTTGAATTAAAATTTCTCGGGCTGTCCAGACTACCTTCTTCTGGGCTCTGGAGCTTTGATGATACTATTAGTCAGAATATTTGGAGCTTTGGTCCTGGGTATGATAGGGAGGTGCCCACGCTGAAATGTAGGCTATGTATTTCCATGTTTTAAATGAAATTACTGATTACCGATATCTTATGTTTATTTTTTTTAAATCAGCAAAAGAAAAACAAAAATCTAAATATCAAAATGGAAAACTATTCGGTGAAGGAATATTTCAATATCAAAATATTCAGTCTCTCAACCCCATTTGAGACTGACTCCTCTGCTGTTTGGAGACAGTCTCAGAAGTCCACTGATCCTCATCTTTTCTCTTGTAAAACCAAAAAATATGTTTTGTATCTGTGGTATGCTAAATCCTAATGGGCTGATTACTGGCCCATGAGTTCAAAGGTTGGAAACACACATATGATACTTGACGATTTGTGAGAACTGCAGTTGTAATGTGGGTTTTTCCACAATGTCCACAAGAGGCAACAGTGAGCCCATCAGATCTTTGACAAGCAGCACAAAGGTGAGATTTGTGTTTTATGAGAAGCACAAATATTTCTTATGATAGCAAATTGATCATTTAGAAAAATTTTGCTTTTGAACTGTTGGAAGGACAAGATGTCAACGTGGATGACAGGTGATTGTAACAGGCATTTTGACTAACTTGCTGTGGCAGTGCCTCTTTGACCTATGAGGAGTAATATCCCCTGCATTTTACTTTTGTACATGAACTGTCTGTCATATAGGTGATTTATATGACAGGTGGCAGAATTGTTACCCTTCAGGAATTCATGATCATAGCAGTAAATCCACTGTATGCTGAGAGTAGATAACACATGGTCTCCAGGATTTATTAGGTGTGTGATTTATGCAGATCTTACTCAACAGATTTCTCCCTCTGTGTATTTCAGTCTTCACTCTGCAACTACAGTTAAGTTGATATTTACAGTGCCAAACCAATTCTGATTTGCCATCATCTTTTAACTGTATTAATACTTTTATCTATAGTGCTGTTTATTTGGAAGGTCTTAAGCATGGACCCTTGCATCACATTTATATCTTGTTGAGAGCATAAATATTTTGGCCTGAATAAGCTCCTATAAACCCTCCTTGGTCACTGTGTCTCCATTAAGGAAATGAAAAAGACAAATGCTATGACCAAGCTTGTGTTCATTGTCCCCTCATGAGGATCTCATGAGGATCTCATGAAGGAATTAGAGAATTGTTAGTCCTTCAATATACAGTATTATATCAAGCCTTTAAAGTCTCTTATCTTCCAAAACATGTTCCCCTCCCCACCAGCATCCAAAAATAATGTCAGCTAGAAACCTGAGCGGCTAAACTTCTGCAACATGAACTGTTTGAGGAAAAACAAAGGATCTCAGCAGCATACACATTTGTGCCACCAGGTTTGAGCCTGTGCTTCACGTCAAGTGACTCTACTTACTCAAACCAAACAATGTAACCAGTGTGTTTCCTTATGGATGGGAGCCCGTTTTCTTCTGAAAAGCACAGAACACAAATGCTGGGCCCATAAGTAAAGGCAAAAGACAGCCAAAGTCCCTCTATAACTTGTTCCAACACCCCTGGACATAATTTAATGTGTGTCAACAACATTCACATTCATGTTCTTTAGTGGAAAACTGATATGTTAAGTTCATCGTTCATTAAAAACATCAGGGAGCTTACTCAGCAAACCTCAGAGGATTAGTTCAGCAGATTTCTGATACTGTTGTGTTTATGGATGGTAAAGGTTTTCTCAGAAGCACATTTGTAGGTCACGATTTGTACTAGTGGTCAACCGATTAGGGTTTTCTTTTAATACTGTTACTTTTTTATAGAGCAGGGAGTCCAGTGGCTGATTTATAATGCCGATATGTTGTCGTTGATGTTTTTTCTCTTTCTCCATCAGATAAAATACAGCAAAAACATGCTGAACTTAAATGAGCATTTAGTGAATTATGAAAATATTTAATCGTTTCAAAATAAGAAAAAGTTTTAGAAACACAGATGACCTACACTCCGTACTGTCCCCGAACGCCTCACAAGTGCTGCTGCTGTGAGGAATGGTCACTTGCGTTACATGGTGTACTCTACACTGTGTGCAGTAGATCGACTTACTATAAGAGCAGAAGAAATATCTGATATCTGGGACATTTTATATCATTTGGAGCTGCTATTATGATGCGGGAGACTCCAAAAACATTCAGGAGATGTGGGATGTTAATGAGTGTTTGTGCTCGTTTAACAGGTGTTCTGATAAACTATTTTATTGGCTTTTTACTCGCTTTTTTGCACATACAGTAACAAGCCAGTTGTAACGAGGTACAGTAGTAAACTAGTAAATTAGCAGCTCACCTGGACTTATTCTGTGCTCCTGTCCGCTCTGTGTGGAGGAGCTGAGCTCTGCCCTCAGTCATAGAGACACTGAGAGAAGACGCTGCAGCATAAACACAGAAACTGTGTTTTCAGATCCTTTAACCTCACTCACTGCCCTCTTCAAGAACTAATAAAATGCATCACTGAGTCACTCAAACTTTTGCACCCAAATCATTTCTGTTGCATGTGAAATGCTCCTCGTGTAGGCTGCTGATGTGTCTGCAGACATTTTTTAATAATCAGCTGGAATGAGTGCAGACATCAACCAATGCTGATTAACTAGAAACGTCAAAGAGTGGCTCGATTAATCGGCTGACCGGTCAATCAGTCCACCGCTAGTTTGTACAGGCACCAGGGCAGTGATGTTCCCACAGAAGCCCTCTGCAACCGTCAACTCCACACTTGTTCAGTCTCATTGATCTTTATGCTGCACTGTGCACGATCAAACAAAGACTTAGCCTCGGTTTCATTTTTAATGAAAAACACAGCGTTATTACTGGCATAATGATAATTATGGTTTAAATTAGCATGCATAGTTTTGTGTTTTCTTTAATGAATAGCCTCTGTGACTTGTAGTTGTCAATTTGTCAAATTGTCAAGTATGCAGAGTTGTGCAACTTCTGTTATTATCCATTTGGTTTGTGTTCAGGGTATGGGTATGGTATGGCTGTTTTTCACTTCTTACTAAAGAGGTGCAGTAGCAAAGCCGATTCCAAGACGGAGTCATGTAAAAAGTGTAATTTGATTCAATCTGCTGTGTTTCTGTCCAGAATCTGTTCTGGCTGAAATGAATGAAATGGATTAACTCTATCACAGGATAATGCAGATTAAAGTGGTAAACACAATCACAAAGTGATGCATATGGCCTTTAGGGGTGGAGTTAAAGCTTTATTTTTCACACAGAAGGAACTAGTGAAAACATTTGGGCTTTCATTTCAGTGTGCACAGCTGAAAAGGCACAGTGCTTGCGGTCATATGAAATTTTCATTTCACACAACAGTGATGATGGTGGAACAGGAAATAGAGAAACATCATTACAGACACCACTGCGGTTCGAACCAATAACAGCTCCAAGACCTATTTGTCCATATTTGTTGTTGCTTTAAAAATTAGCCCAAATAATGCTAATGAAACTGCTAATGAAAGCGTTAAGTTATTCAGCTGGTGTTTCTCTAGAGTGAAATGTCAGCATGTCTCTTGATCCCTGAAGCGATTCTTCCCCTGGGCGAGGGTGGGTAGTCATGCTTGCTCCGTCGGTGGAGATACAGCCCGTTCAATGAAAGCGGGGGTGGCAGCTGGAGAAAATCCATTCTCAGAGTGAGCGTTCTGCTGAGGCAGGTATGCCGACCTTTCAGTCATCTGATAGGTCAACGCTCGGCAGCGTGCCTGGACATTCATGGCTAAACGCCAGGACCGGGGCTGCTCATAGTAAAGCTCATCTGAGCAGCAGCCAGCTATGATCAATGGAACCCTTGGCAGCTCATTTACAGTACAGTATGGCACAGCCACAAAACACTCACCAGCAGATGCAATTGACAGATGACAATGGAGGGATGAGGAAAGGTGATGAAAGGGGAAGGGTTTACCCACGTGCATGGTGACCATACAGAATTGTGCACAGCAATCTCAGCGTTCAGTGCTTCTTAAGCAAAATGTAGTTTTAATGCATTGTACAGTAGTTTAGTTGATCACCTTTAATTCCCACCCAATTATTGTTTGTAAATTAGTCGTGGATGACTTGACTGCAATGAGATTTTTCTGCTTTGTCTGCAGGAACTCCACGTAGAAGATTGTTTGTTGTCCTCTATTGAAAGCTAATTCTTTCTCCTGTCAGGTGCCCACGGAGTGAGAGAGGAGCCCCGGTTTGTGACGGCGCGTGCTGGTGAGAGCGTGATCCTGGGGTGTGACGTGTCCCCTCCCCTGGACGGCCAGCAGCCCCCCTATGTGGTGGAGTGGTTCAAGTTTGGAGTGCCTATTCCCTTCTTCATCAACTTCCGCTTCTACCCTCCTCATGTGGATCCAGAGTACACTGGTAAGATGAATGTGCTTAATGAGCTTAGAATAAACACAGACAAATGTGAAAAGTATCTGTAAAGATTTAGTGTAAAACTTCTTTGGATGCATCTTGGGATAAATCAGGTTCAAGATCCTGCCAAGGACCGTTAATCATCAGGATTAACTGTTCCTGGAACAGTTAATGTGAGAAAATGTCACAGTACATACTGATAAACAGTGACCATATAGAAGGACACAAAGCAGAACAAAAACCCATGTAATCTATATATTCAAAGGGTTTATGGTCTTTCAGAACCAGGTCGTGTGATGTCAGACATCAGAAGCTTTTGGCCGCACTGGAAGACAGAATGAAAACTGGCCATGATGGGAGAGAGATGACATTGGGATCTAGGATAACAGTGGAATAACAGTGGATATTTTCAGTCTCTCCAAGGAGACATTAATAATCTGCCAGTTGGTTGTTCAAATGCAAATAGTCACATAATATTTGTAATGGTACTAGTAAATAATAGCTACAGTAAGCAGTTCAGATCCTATAGCCAACTGCACGTTAATATAGCTTAACATTATGGATGAAAACAGGCAGAAACAGCTAGGCTCTTATTGGACGTGTTTAAAGGTAATGCAGAGGACAAACTACACTTTTTGGTACAAGAGTTTTCAGGGCGTTACATGTCTGTAGCCTCACTGTGATGACAAGATTTTATCCCTGGCCGAGAAACAGTTCAACATATGAGCATTTGTAAAACCGTGAGTGTGGTGCTAATCATCTGACTGTCAGCAAAACATCTAATTAGCATATAAAATCATAATATGATTACATTCGGTAAAAAAACATAACTGTGTTTGCAGTGTAGTTATGTAGCAATGTAAAAAAACAGATTTAACCACACGTATCAGTATTTCTATACAGCAGAGTACTGAGCACATCTCAATCTGCCGTGTGAATCAATACAACTGATCTATTAATTGTATATTACTTTAAAAACTGCATAACTCTAATCATTCTGTAAATATTTCTATGATCATACAGTAATAGATCTCGCTATACTGCTGCAGGCCTATTTATCAGCTTCTGGCTGAGAGCAGAGCCATTTCTGACTGCTAGTTAAATATACTGGAGTGCAAATAGGCTGTGTACATGTACCCCAACAATCCTATTTCATTGAGGAGATTGACCTGCACAGTCAGCATGATCCAGTGTGTTTTCCCTCAAAATGTGTGCTTCAGCTTTTAGGCTATTAAGTATAGGCCATGATACAGGTCACTGAAGCCCTTAGGTTTTATGGAAAAGACATGGCCACCATTGCAAACAGTTGTGGTTCTTGATGTGCGCTTCTTTGTGTTCTAACATGGCACTCAGAGCTGTGCAGCGGCATCTGCATCATCTTAGTGGGTAGAGGGAAAGAACTGTGTCTCAGCAGTTTGTGACTGCATTATACATACATGCGTTCTTACACACTCCAGCAATGCAGTACAGAGCTCACACTGTAGTATAGAGTCAATATAGTAATGCATTACAAAAGTCCTGTGTGCTGTAATATAGAACCTGGGTTTACAATAAAACATAAAAATGTTTGCTTTTATGAAACTATAACTAACAAATGAATTGCATTTGTTGGAAAATATTTATGCCACCACAAACTACAACCTCCAAAATGATCATACAGCTGAATCATCATCTCTTTAACAGTTTCAACCAATCTGAACATTATAACGTTCATAAAGGTTGGATTTGCTGCAGGACATTAGTTTTAGCTAGGTGTACCTAATATACAGGCAACTGGGTTATGTCCTTTTAAAGTGGATACACCTAAACAATAGATCTGCATGAGAACAGTAAAGGTGTGGGTCAAAAGACCAAAGCAGTGAATTAAAAGATGGTATAAACCTCCAAATACATTAAGTGAAGGAAACTGCAAAGTGGGCTGATTCTTCGCTGAGAAACATAGTAATACTCTAGTAATACTCTAAGTATTTTAAGCACCATTGAACTTGATGCTGTTGATAACGTGAATGTACAAATCTAGTCCTGAATTAGTTCCACGTGTGCCCCCTAAATAAGGTTTCTGCAGAAATCTAAAACATTTTAGGCCTTGTTGAGTTTAATTCATGTACAAGAAGAAGAAGTGAACCACTTCAAAAGTCATTTTTCATGTCTTCTCTTCAGAAACAGAGTGTTTAGTTAAGTAGCCTTAATTTAGTAGGCTGCCGAACAAAGAACAGTCTCATCTGACGTGAGCTTGGGCCCAGAGAACTCAGTGGTGTTTCTGCACGGAACTGATGTCAGGTTTCCTCCTTGCGTATTTGAGTTTCAGGTTGCATTTCTGGATGCAGTGGCAGACTCTGTTAAGTGACAATGGTTTTCCAGAGTACTCACAAGCCAGTGGAATTATATTATTGCGGTAGCTTGACCATTTCTCATGCAGTGCTGCCTGACGGCTTGAAATGAAATGAAAGACTAATTTTGTATATATACTAAATAATCAGATTATATTTATTGATGCTTTAAACATCACTAATGTTGCAGCTGGTAAAGGTGGAGCTAATTTTATCCACTATGTTTTGCCTGGTGATTATTCCAAAATAACAAATCTTAATTTATTAGTGGACGACATTTTGTATTAAGAAACTGCATCTGCAAAGTAACTAGTAAGTGAAACTTTCAAATAAATGTAAAAATAATGAGTCAAATGTACAATACAATTCAGTATTACCCTCTGAAATGCAACAGATAATAAGGAAAAGTAACATAAAATAGAAATATTCAGTTACAGTACGAGTAGAGTACTTGAGTAAATGTACGTCTACTTTACACAACCAAGCATCACACAGGGCTGAAATCTTTCTCTGATGGCTTACACAATATGTCTGCAACCGCCTTCACACAGACTCCACATAGCAGGAAATTGGTTCTTCTGATGTTGCTTGAGTGTCTGTAACAAGATGGCGAGCTGTCAGAATGAGGTCAGAATTATCCCTTCCTGTTCCCACCTCTTTAGCAAGTACAAAAACCCTGCCTGACCCGGTAATATGCTGTGAAATAAAGGCAAAGCACAGCTTGTCGAAAAGCTGGAGGATTCATCTCCCTGTGGTGTGAATGTCCTAAATGTGGGCATAACAGTTTTTTCTGTTTTTTTATTTTTATCTGTATAAATAGAGTGAAAATTGAATTTATTGAAAATCCTTCCAGTGGGCTTTTAAAGCAGGGTCATCACTGCAGAGAAGCCTAATGGCAGTGACTGAGTGTCTGGGGAAATCCCCTTTTTGTTTTGCAGTGGCTACAGTAGACACCGGAGCTGCTGGAGCATTTCATTGTTTACTCTAACCTCCTGACTGGCAGCAGCGTATGAGTGAGCAGTGCTTTTCAAACAGCATCACACTCCACTGTGCTCACTGGCGCTCTAGTAGTGGGCCTCTGCCATGTGGCATAAAGTCCACTGTTGAGGAATTACCAGTGAACAGATGCAACATGAATATGGCCAGTCTCATTACATAGATTAAAGTGTATTCTGGGGATTGCATGTGCATGGTGGCAGTGTGATAATGACACTGGACTGTAGTTTATGAGATGCTATTTGGGGCGCTTAATGCTTCCATGCTGTCTCAGAGCTCATTTGGTCTATTCCCATGAACTGTTATCACTCAGTATGAATAATAAGAGTAAATTATTCCATCACATGGCTGCTACAAACAGAGTAGATTATCCATAAATACTGTACTTACAGTACTGTACAGCTGAAGGCAAATATTTTCACAGCACAGCAGAGTGCAGACTGATTTTTTTTTAAATTTATTCCAGGTCTGGCAGTGAGCATTACCACTGCGCATTTTCCAGGCTTTCTAATTGTTAACAGACAGCATATTCATTTTATGAATTAATAATTCAAATGTAAGATCAGACACATTCTCATTACCGCTGTGTGTTTTTTTTCTGCGTCTAATTCACTGCTAAATGAGAAATGGTACATACAGCATCTCCTTACAGACTTAAATCTATCGTGAATCATTTTGCCTGTTTGTCTCGTGGCTATATGGAAATTATAGCGTTTACAAACATCTATTTTTGTGCCCGCTCGAGCAAGGATGGAATCAATAATTCAGATGCGCAGCTTGCAGGATTTTAGAGTCAGATTCTCACTCTTTGTTCTTACTGTTAAAAGAAAGGGTGAAGTAATTATTATACACACGTGTAAAATAGAAAGGCTGGCCTTGAATGGTTTGTCTTTGTCCCTTAGAGGTCTGTTGCAAGCAAGGTAGCACTTTAGCATCCAGTTAGTGGTAAGCTTGGTATTACCGGTTGCAACAGATTTTTTTTTCATATTGGAAAAGTATACTTTTATATACTTACTTGGACTGTAAGAAAAAAATTCAAGAAACCAGTGGCAAAATGACTGCAAAACTAACCATCGCTGGCATTTACATCTAAATAAAATCCTCTTTATCAGTTGATTCAGCTAATTCAAATAACTAACTTGTTTGGTTTCAGTTGTGAAAAAATACAACTATCACTCATTATAGATGATCTCATATCAAAATAACACAAAGTTTTCCCATTCTGCCAACAATACAGGCTTAGCTTATTAAAAAAACAATGACTACTTTCCACGTAGGTGTTACAGATCAGGAAACTTGTTTTAGGTTTCAGTTTTAAGTGTCTGCCAACTTTGCCACTCTGGATCTTAAGTGTTTCCTTTACAAAACATTCCTATTGGAAGCTTGTGATGTTGTCTGAAGAAGGTGTCAGGTCCTCTGTTTTCACAGTGGACACGACCCCTGTGCTGTGTAAGTGGTGTATGCCCAGGGGGATGGTCCTGATGTGGATACAGTGCTGTTAACTCTGTTTACAGCGTAACCGTCTCACTCTTTGACAAATGAGAGTGGAGGTTGATCCCTACCCTTCATGCCAGCTCCCACCCCACTCAGCACTTCAATGCTCAGGTAAAAATAGACTTGACTTTTTAAAGACAAGCTACCTTTTTACTGCAAGGCTGCAGTCCTTACTCGTCTCCCTTCCTGTTTGCTGTATTGATTTTATGCTAACAAAAAAATCCCGGCACTTTTCTACCCCAGCTGTGGCAGCAATCCCATGGTCGGGGTATCTATCTATTGCATTTATAGTGCATTTTAGAGTGCTGGTAGAGCAATTCAGCCCACCATCAACGTCAGTACATTTGCCTGACAGTCTAAAGTAACAGGAAACAGGGCTTACAGTACATCTATACATCAAAGTTTGGAAAAATGCTCCATCTGAGAACACTCGTCAGACAGAGCAGAAGCGAGTGTTTTAGTCTGTTGGGCTGTCAGAGGCAGCCATGTGAGCAGCGGGCTGCAGGCTTGAAGACAGACAGCTTAGCAGCTGAAGATTTCACCATGCCTGCTTCCCTGAACTTCTCCCATCCCTTGTGATTTCCTCCTTTTAGAATTTCAATTTATCCTCCGCCTTGAAGAAAAAAAGAGGTTGGGATTGAGAAGTTTTATAAGAAGTAGATGATTTCTGTGAAGTAGAAGGCTGGTCTTCCTCCACACTGACACCAAATGCTTAATTTTAAATCAGCTCAAGTTACGTCTCACCTAGGCAGTTTTTATGTATAAATCCAAGAGGGTTTTCCATTTCTGGTTAAATATTAAGACTTTTGATGGGTTTAACATATATAGTTCAACATTCTGGGGAATTTGTTCATTCTCTTTAGAGTGCTGTGAGACAGGAAATAGGGGGAAATAACTTGCCTGGCTCAGTTCAGTCTGCCTACCAACACCTCTACAGCTCATTAATTAACATGTTATATACTGTTTGTTTAATTTAAACCAAATTTTGTATTTTATATGGGTTTATGTGCCATTGAAATGATTTGTCTTTGTCTTAAAGTCTACCTGCTACTACCTGTACCATTCATTGCTATATGCTACATATGTGCACTAAATGCAGCAGCTGGCTCGCTTAGCATAAAACAAAGTGCAGAAACAGGTGGAAAAGGCTGGCCTCCCACTGAGCTGTGCTTGAACAAAATCTAAAGTCCGCCTAAAATTCAAAATCATTTTTTTGTATAAAACAAAAGCGTGTTCCTCAGGATTTCACCACAGCAAAATCTATTCAAGGTTGAAATCTGAGTTTAATAAAGTTAATTAACTATTTAATTTTTAGCATCTGAAAAACTACAGCTCCCAGGAATGCAGCGTAGCCCGTACTTAAGTCATCATAGCATGGTTTCATCCATAAAACTCTCGTGTTGTAGCTGTAATCTCTGCTGTGTTAAAACATCTACATCATCCAGTTATTACACACACATCTAAACTCACTGTGAACAGTCAGCTCACTCATGAACTGGCCCTTTTTTATCAAGCTGTAAAGTTTTGCCCGAGAATACCATGGGCTCATGGGAAATATGGTTCTTTAAAGACTGCTACAAACCTTAATATTGGATGAACAACAATATTAGAAATATGTTTAGTTGTTAGGGATGTTAACACACAGAACGTCCAGCATCTCTCATTAATCACAGAGAACACACAACCTCCCCTGTCACATTTACACACATGAAATCCTTCACACAGAGCCAGGCTGGCTGTTTCCACATGCTTCGCTTTAGAATTTTCTTACTTTTGAACAGCACCAGTCTAAATGTTTTTATGCTAAACTCTCTCCTGGCTGTAGCTTCAAATTATTGCGATATCAATGTTCTCACCTAACACTGGGCAAGAAAACAAACAAGCATGTTTCCCAAAATATGAAAACAATTCAGTTAAATCTACAAACAGAATCATTTTGCCAATAATCCTTCGTATTTGGAGATACTCTGTGTAGGGTCTGCATGCTTTATAGCCATTTGTGTTTCCTCCAGCAGTCAAACGACTTGGAAGTCAGGCTGATTGAAGGCTCTAAATTGCCTCTAGATAGAATGTACAGTAAGTGTTAAAGATTGTCTGTCTCTGTTAGCTCTGGGAAATACTGGCAACCTGTCTAGGGTGCTTTCCTGTCTTCCATGCAGAGCTTGGACAGCCTCCAGACTGTTGTACTCCCTGAGTAGGAATAAGTAGGTTAAAAACAGAACAAAAGAGTGAATTTGCCTGGATTAAAAAAGGCTTGTACTTGTGCTTATTTTAATAACTAGTAGTTCAGAGTCTGAGTTTGCAGAGAAAATGAAAATGAGAAAAGTGGAGATTTATACGCTCATGTTTGTTTAGGTACACCTACCTACCTGTATCTAGAACTAATGCAACTCTAATACAACAGCACTGCAATAAATCCTCCCTTCATATAGATGATAATGAAAAACTGAACATTATCACCTTCATGAAGAAGGATTTATTACAAGAGTCGTGTATTGCACTGTTTGCCCCCAGCTGCTATGATGGATCTTTGTGGTGATCAGCAAATCTACTAGGTGTGAGTTTAGATGGAGAAGCTGGAAAAGAGCATATGCGAAAAAGAAAGAACCAACACTGCTGGAATGTTTAATTCTGGTGTTTCCCTCTCTCTCCTCTGTCTGCAGGTAGAGCCTCTCTGCATGGGAAGGCCTCCCTGCAGATTGACCCAGTGCGCTCCGAGGACCAGGGCTGGTACGAGTGCAGGGTCCTGATGCTGGAGCAACAATATGACACCTTCCACAACGGCAGCTGGGTGCACCTCACAGTCAATGGTGAGTCACCTGACCACACGGCATGCTCTCTGTAATGGCATCGTGTTTGTGGGTGTGAGTGAAAAATAAAAATGTAGCATTCAGTAGAGGACATTTTGGACACACAGTGTTGAACAGCGAGTGAGGCTCATCCTTTTAACCAATCAGAGAAGGTCAGTTATTTCTGCTCTTCATTAGTAAGTTTTGGTGCTTCTTATTGTCATTTCATAACGACTACCTGAATCTCTGAGCAGAGCGTAGCAGTTCAGAGCAGGTAGTAAGAAGCTCGAGCTTAAGCTGCATGTTGTAGCTTCAAGATTTAGCTGTAAATGTGATGCAATACAGTAGTTGCATCTGGTATAATGATCAAATGTGGTATTTATATTTGTATTAGACATCATTTCTCACATTTTTAGCTTTTTTTCAATGTTTATTTCACATCCGTGCTTGGTTTTAGTTTAAAATTGTAATTTTTACAATTTAATTACTATACAATTTTTTTTTGTAAATTTTGCTTTTACGTTTCCTGTTTAGCATTTATAAGCAATATATGAACAAAAAAATAAAAGTGTTTGCGCTATAATCATATAATAGCTCATTTAGGCCTATTTGTATTAATCAGCAACTGTAACGTAAGTGGAGGCTGCTTTATAAGTAGATAAATTACACTGTGAAACACAGCTGTAATAATATATGTCTTTATATATATGTATGATAATGTCATATAAACCATTTAATAAATGTTTGTGTACAGGTTTTAAATTCACTAAAAAAAAGAAACATCAAACATATTCTGGTTTGGCTTCTTAAGCAATTTATTGCTTTTTTACTTAAATTTCTTTGGGTTTGGGACTGTCGCTCAGACCAAACAAGACTTTGGAACCATATAAGTTATTTAGCCACTTGGCTATACAACTTATACAAATAAAGAGATCAGTCAGTTGCAGCCCTACAAACAACCCCTCAGTCACCCTGGTTGTTCTGGGTAAAGAGTTGACTCTGTGTTTCAGTACGCTGCTGATGGTTCATGAAGTTCTTTACAGGCCTATTTGAATGAGCGGCCATTGGTTTGAGTGTCTTTCATTGTTGCAACTTCTTTTCAAAAAGGCCTGAGGCAAAAAGGGATGAGAGGCTGGTTAGAGGAGAATTGATTGTGGCCTGTTTAAGGCAGTTCCAGCAGGGATTGTCTGTGATAGCCTGAGAGCTATCAAACTGATGACCGGGCGGAAAAAAAAATCTGCACCTTTGCATTTCCCAGGAATGCCCCAGTGGCTTAGACAATCCTGTGTGAAGTGTGCCTTTACATTGTTGCAGAGACTACATAGACAATGTGTCTGTTTCATATGAGGAAGACACAGAAAATGAAACTGCTGTTTACAGATGCATGACTGCAGCACATTCATGTGTTGGTTACATTTGCAGTGTTATTACATACCTCTGCATTTTTTTGTTACGTTTTCTGTAACTGATTAATATGAGTGGTGGAATATTTCCTAAAACTGAAAGGTTTAAGCCACGAGTGGTGATTTTCTTGTGTTAAATCTTCACAGGTCTCAAACTTCAGAGAGCTGTAATCCTCTGTGTTGTTAGAGACTTTGCGAGCAAAGTACTGTCAAGCTTATTCACATGTATATTTTTGGTCTGTGAACTTATGAGCACTGTGTGAAACTCATACATATTCGATTTGATCATGCATATGTTTTACAGTGGATGCAGCTCTGGATATTGAAGAATGATTACGGTGCGCTGCATGCAAAACACTGTGTATAGAACCATAAAGTCCATTGCACCGTTTAATCACTTTGGAATAAAAAAAATGCTGAACTGTATAAATGGTTATTACTAATGCAGAAAACAGTGTTTTCTTTTGTGTGTCAGGGTTTGTTAGTGTAGCACACACTGCAAATTACTTTCTGCACTGTGTTTCTGTGTGTAGTACATTACATCAACGTTGACATGAGAGCGTTTCATTGTGTGTGTGTGTGTGTGTGTGTGTTCGCGCGCAGCTAAAGGAGATCTGTGTCTGCTGGTTGCAGTTGTAGTTGAAGAGTGAATAGGTCGTACTCCGCTGCCAAGTGTCACCTGCACACTCTTGTGATGTTTGGAGTTTGTGAACATCTGTGGGCGTGTTTGTGTGTGTGTGTGTCTGTGTGTGTATGAATGTCTTGTTTTGTAGGCATACAGCATCTTTGTCGCTTTCCTCATCAGTATTCACTCTTTAACTGTGCCCTCACTCTTCTGCTGCTCTCCACTCCTGTCAGGCCTTTCAACGGAAACCGAGCTCTTCAAGCTGTAGCACAACTAATAATATCCCAGGATGCCATATGTATATTTGGAATTTTAAATTATGCCATTTTACATTACCCTCATATATGTAAATGTGTGTAGCTAAATAGATGCAGAAAGCCTGCACACACTGATGCACTACTAGATATGTAGACAGGCACAACATGTAGCTTTTCTGGGGCTGTTATTTGAATAATACAGAGACTTTCATGGAAATCAAAAGTAGCAGTTCTGTTAGTGTCTAGACATCTAACAAGGGAATTTATATGAAGTCTTTATGCTACTGTTGTCCTCTAAATGGGAGTCTGTGAGGGATGCAGGTGCCATTTTCGTCTGGCCTCCACACAAACACTAAAGGCATCCATTTCCTTTGGCTACTAGTGTTTGCATACACTCCTCCTTTGAGTTCCTGTTTGCTGGCCTTAACTTCCTGCCAAGCGGACAGGGAATCCATGCCCACTCAGTGGCAGGTGTCAGATGGCAAGGCCTTGTGCCCGAAAAAGACACTAAGGCCACTCTCTCTCACTGCCCTCCCTCCTCTTCCTCTACTCTCTAGTCTTGTCTCTTCTGTCCTTCCCTCTTTTTTGCTTTACAAGCATCAGTAAGGTTTTCAGGAATAAAAAAATACACAGGCATTTTCACATGATTTTAAGTTAATCATCTGTACTGATGATTAAAGCTTAGACCCTGTCACTGTATCACTGGGTTAGTGATGGGTTGACATTTCAGTTGTTGTCCAAATGCCAGCCCATACTGTGTATTCATCAGCTCTATATATTCTAGTTTCATCTGTCACTAATGGGCTACAAGAGGGGCCCACCTGAACAATCATCCTCAGTATCATATGAGACCTCAGGATGCAAATTTAAATAAGAAATTAATATTTCTTTCCCCGCATTTGTCCCCACATGGGCTGAAATGTCAGCCCATAAGGAACCCACGTGGGCCAATGGACAAAACTCTTATATATCATTATTGTAACGCTATTGTAAGATTATTGCATCACACTGATCTGATATAGGGCTTGGTAAATAAAAATGTTGTTCTAACATGAAGAGTAGCATATAAGACATTTGAAGGCATTTTATGTTCTAGTTTGACAACTTCCAACCTCTACATGTTTTATGATGTTGGACCAGAGGAGCAAAGTGCAGAAAACACGGTAAAACAGAACAGAGCAAAGGTAAAAACAGCTCAGTGCATTGTAGAGTGATGAAATGATGAGATTTTGAACCTACAACAATCAGCACAAGGCCATTAAAACAAATTAAAGAGCAAACTAAAGAGTAACTTAACACCAAGCTGGAAATCACTGCTTCACTGCTGTTGTAACCACACCCAACAGTGATGTCACAGTGTACTGATACAACCTGGAGTTACATTTCTCTGACTTGGCACATAATAATATAAAATTACCTGAGCAAACAAGCAATAATAATGTTGTTCTGTTGAATTAAAACCAAATTTAGCTATGTCAGGACATTATTATAATTCTTACTTGACCAACTGTGTAATCATTCAACTTCTTGATGACCTGAACATTCACAAGTCCTTAATATGAAAATCATTTTTTACCATCCATCCCATATGACATGAGCTCAGGATTTACTTTACATATGTGTTGTGCAGACCCAGAAACTCACCATCTTTGCAGGAAGTGGTAAAAAAACAAAAACATTTACTCAAGTACTGTACGTAAGTATTTACAAATTATAAGCTGTTTTACTAACTACACTGCATTTCATGCAATTCAATGCAGTTTAGTTAGAAGTTATGGTAAAAGTCAAGATTTTATCTGCAAAACATATGAAAACTTCATTTGAAATATCATACTTTTTATACACAATTATTTATTTTTTCTTTTCATAATGGTTCATGGTCACAGTTTCTTTACAATCAAAATGTGCTGCTTTTCCTTTAAATTATTTGACATTTTTAAATCTATTTGTAATAATTTTGAGGTTTGTGCTGTTGGTCAGACTGAACAAGCATCATGAAGACGTCACTTGAGGTTATGAACCACACAATCATTCATTTCTCCAAAAATATAATCAGGAGATTAATCCATAAAATCTATCAATTAATCATTACATTTAACCCATTCAAGCCCTGGCTACACAGTAGTTACATAGTTTTACTTGAGTAACATTTTCAATGCTTGAACTTTACTTGAAACA
>JAUMHL010000005.1:21633797-21647657 GCA_032362345.1 Sandelia bainsii
ATTCAAGCCCTGGCTACACAGTAGTTACATAGTTTTACTTGAGTAACATTTTCAATGCTTGAACTTTACTTGAAACATATTAGTATAACAGTATTTTTACAGTATAATTTTATTGCTATTATTTCAGTGAGGGATTTAAACACTTTCTCCACCACTGGAAGAGTGAAGGTGAACTCGGACACACCAAACATTTCTTGTACGTTCTGTAAAGTGGAAGACTGATGTTAGTAAGCAACACATGATTGGTCGGGGTCTAACATGTAATCTTCCATGTCTATCGAGTCTACCAAGTCACTGCAAGAAAGGATTATTCTCTGGTCTCGTTAATGTGTCCAAAGGGAGGACTGGACTATGGCACTGAGGAAATTAGTCCATCTTGTTCTTCTCTTAATTACAAAATATTATAATCCAGAATCTGTGGAGCATCTTGAATATGCTGACATTAGAAGCGGGAGGAAAAGTCCCCTTGAGCGACGCTTTCTTTTTCTGTAATAATTTACGTGGAAACGTTTGAGGCTCATGATGTGAAATCAATGAAAAATGTGTTCTCTGCGTAGCTGTATTCTCACAGGAGCAGAGGCAACAAAAGAACGGCCAAGCAAGAGAATAAAATGATGCCAACACGCTCTTGAGTTAGTGAGCAAACAACAGTGAGAATGTAAACCTTCAAAGAACAGGCCTGAGTCCTCTGAGCATCCAGGCCATCTGCTGATGTGCTGTGTGGTCTACAGAGAAGAACAGTGGGAGTGCGGGCTCCGCGAGCATCTTTTAATGTATATAATTGATGAAGAGCTGCAGTAAGTAGGGCGAGAATCTTGATGCTCAACTTACTTTTTTTGTAGAGCAACTCCCAGGTTTCCCAGCTATGTTGACACTTCCTCTGTGATGAGCTGTACCTGATGGTGTGAAACAACTCCCAGGTTGACCAGTGTATACCTGCTGCTGATGCTCATTCCCCAGAGAAAAATATGAATTAAGACTTGAGTTAATAACAGCACGTAGAGGGGTGGAGGAAGATACGTAAGATTAGTACCAATATTACGAAAATAAAAAGTGGTAAAAAAAAAACACTTGCTCAAAAGCAAATATTTTGGATTCACACTAAGTGTTAAAAGTAAAAGCAGAAAATCCACAGAAAATCAGCTCAAGTGATAAATGCTGTTATAAAACTGAAGACATTTAGGTTTACAATTAAACGATGAATATGAGGTGAACAAATTCTGATTGATATAAATAAAAGTCAATAAAACTCATATTTTGTATCGCTATAACGGTATCAAACCTGTGACTCACTGACATCACAAAATGTTGGTTTCTTCTTTTGATGATCTTCCAAGCTTTTAATGCAGCTGCCTTCAGTTGTTGTTCATATGTATACCCACATGTTCGTACATCTATTACTACACAACTGTGAGTTGTAAGCACGCTCTCCTATAGAGATGTGTTTTAAGGCCTCATTTAAAAGCAGACACTGATTTAGATGACCTGAGCTCTTCTGTTAGTGTATTCCATAGATGTGGGGCTCAGATAGCAAAGGCACAATCTCCTTTGCAGCAAGATGGGACCTAGAATAGTCAGTAAGCTCCTGTCACAGGAGCGCCGGGAGCGTTTTGGCTTATATCGTACCAGCAGGTCTCTAATATAATTTGGTGCAAGACTATGTAAGGCTTTAAAAACAATCAGTAAAATTTTAAAATCAATACTGAAACTGACTGGTAACCAGTGAGGAGAAGCTGGGATGGGGGTTATGTGGGCACTTCTGTTTCAATTTGTCAGTAGTCTTGCACCAGTATTTTGAATTAGTGGGAGATGTGTAATAGACATTGAGTGAATGGAATTGCAGTAGTCTAGATAAGAAAAAATAAGGGCATGGATAGTTTTCTCAAGGTCTGAGTAGGAGGAAAGCTTTAATTTTACTGTCTTGTGTTGTTGTGTTGTTCAAAGCACAGTTGAACAACAGAGTAATCATTTAGAGCTGGTTATTATTTAAAAATCAAAGAATAATAATCACACAACACACGTTGGAAAAGTATTGAGGGGCACATAGCAAAGCAACATTCATCTTATATCCATCGTTTGATCTTAAACCCAAGTGTCTTCTGTGCACAGCAAACACAAACGAATTAAGCTTGTCGTTCCAGTACTTTTGGAGGGGACTGTCCCATAAAAACTCTCAAACCAGCAGCTACCGGAGCCTGATTTCATCGTATATGTTTATGACACAGAGCTCCACTGTTATTCAAGGACTGTTATAAACACATCAGCGAGTCACACTGTTGCACTGGGTGACCACTTTCTTCCTCATGAAAAATGCGACTAGTTTGCTGATTGACTGATTCATTCTTATTATTGTGTCATGCATTTCAAATGCCCAGCCCGCACCAGCTTACAAGACGCCGCTCTACACAAACAAAAACTAAATGTATGTTTTCATCTGACACATTTTGACAGTAAATCTTACCAACTAGTCACAGGCATCTAAAATGTTAAAGGAGCCTCAACTTCACTAGACAGCAGGGTCATAAGCAAACAATGTGTATGATGTCTATAGTTTATAAAGTTTTTTATGTAAAAACTTTAACTGAAAAGTAACTTTACCATGACATAAAAGTAGTGGAGTAAGAGGAGGACACACGTATCAACAGAGCAGTCCCAGTGGTTAAATAATTAGCGTGGGTCAGATGTGATGAGAATCAATACATCTTAAACTAAAAGCTCAAACTCATAACTGCACAAGGTTTATCGTTAGTAACTAAAATGATGCATCATGATCCGTTTAATGTAGTCGTTGACCTGTCACCTACATGAGCGAGGGAAACATAAACCAGTCATGCATTTTATTAGAATCTCTATTAATCTACAGTATCATCTAATGTAATGAGTGTTCGGGAGTGAGAGGGCAGTATGGACAGGCAGATGTCTAAATGTGCTAATTGGGCGTTTTGTTTACTCCATGCCGGGTGCTTGTGTGCAGTCAGAAGCATGGCAGCACTCCCAGCGGCAAGCAGTGACCCACTTGTATGGCAGCACCTTTTTTTTCTTTCTCTTTAACTAAACACAGTGCCACTTTTTCTAATCAGAACATTATGTTGAAGCAGGAAAACTACAGTTGAAGCTGTGGTAACTACAATTGTTAGAAGGTGAAGAGCTCGCTTGCGGCTGTTAGTGGAGCTCAGAAATGCAGTGATGGAGCTGAGACGTTTCTTTAGGGTTTAAAGAAGAAACGGCAGCGTGCCGGGGGGGCACAACACAACAGCACTGCAAAGAGTCCTGTCTCAGCAGTGGCCATAAACATGATCGCATTTATTGCAGGATTGTTGTGTTTGTTTGTATCTGCCTATAAGTAATAAATGAACCTTATGTATTTTCTAATAACATAATTTTTACTACCATGTTGACATTTAGCAGATATAATGTTTATTGTAGTTATTAGCATGCTAACACTTGCTTCAGTAATTATTGCTAATCATAAGGTAAAGTGCACCTTGGCATTAGTTCTGCAAGTCTCTGCAGCTCTAGTGGAGGGATGGAACTTTTCCAAAACATATTCCCTCATTTGGTGTTTGGACGATGTTGGCGGAGAGTGCTGTCAAAAATCTCCCAGTGGTGTTCAACAGGGTTGAGATCTGACTGCAAAGACCATAGAATATGATTCGTATAATACTCAGCAAGGTTGTTTTATTACTTTGCTACAATATGTTAATGACTGATGTGTCCCTTTCGCTCTCTCCGCAGCCCCACCTTCATTTACAGCGACGCCGCCACAATATGTGGAGGCGAAGGAAGGGGGAAGCACTCTGCTTAGCTGCTCTGCCCAGGGAAATCCAAAACCAATGATCAGCTGGCTGAGGGAGGGGGAGGAGCTCGCAACCAACGCAAAATATTCGGTAAGAAAAAAAAACAAAAAACAGATAACATAATTCAGATTTATGATTGTGCTTCAAAAATAGAAGCAGGGTTTGTGCACAGATGGTGTCATCCACTGATCCCATCTGTACTGAAAGTATGTTATGGACTATATCTCACTCAGGCTAATGTCAGTGTATTGTGATATTCTGCAGCAGTACACAATACTGCTGCAGAATATCACATTTTTATGTAATAAAACCTGTGTCAATGGGCCAAAACGTACTTTAAAATGTACAGTAGTAAGATGTAGTGATCACAGAGACCATAACTGATTTCTTTATGTACAGTATTTAATGTAAAATAAGTTGCAGACAGTTGGTTCATTTACACCAATTTATGATCTGCATTGTGCTGTCACCTCTTTCAGCTCCTGTTGTGTTTTTAGTAAAAATAAAAATACACCTTGAATCACTGACGGTGCAGCTCACATTTCTGAGCCCTCTTTATTGTTTGGTGATGCCTGATTTTCATTCCTGTGGATAAACTCCCCAATGTAGACAGCCTGATGTCATGAGAAGATATTTCTGGCACAGCATCACATCAGTGTGGTTTGATAGCAGCGAAACGTCTCAGCTTACAGCATCAGCATAAACCATCAACAATAAACATCAGGTCTGTGATGCAAGTAGCACAGAATCAAAGACTTTTCTAACGCACCGTTCCAGCACAGATGACTCAGAAACACCAGAAGCTTCATCAGACGTTGAGGCTTTGCAGCCACAGGATGTTGCACATCGAGTAAAAGGTGCAAATGTCACTTATTTTGCAAATGCTCTCAGTACACCATCACAAGTACTCTCACCACTTACATGTGTAGCTGAGAGCTGAATGCAACAAGCTCACATCTGAGAGCCAATATTGCAAAAGCAAGGAATTAAAAAACAGGGAGGTCAAGGTAAGCAAAAAAAAAAAAAAAATCACAAAAAAGTCACAGCAGCTTGTTACAGAAAGAATTGCTGGAACGCTTTGAACACAACAGAGAGTTGATTATATAATATCAACTATCTGGTATGTACACTAGCACTGAAGGAGGTCTTTCATACCACTTGTAATTGTTTTGGAACTTTCTGAGAATTTGGATGCTTCCTCCCTTTTCTTGGTTCGACAACATTGTGATGCATTATTAATCTCCTCCTTTTGCATCAATGTTACATTTGTCCTAATAAGAATGTTACACCAAATGTATATCGCTAGTGAGAGCCAAACTTTATTAGCTGCACTGCTACATGCTGAAAAATATCAGAGGCAGTGCATTAATTGACTTTCCTCATCCATTTTTCTGCAGCCTCGGACTTGGGAAAGCTCCTTCTTGTGGCGAGAAGAGAGCTGGTGTGTGTTTGTGTTCGTGAACCAGCATAGGGGCATATTTGTTCATCCACATGCTCAGATCCATGGAGACGTCCTGGAGAAAGGGAGGAATGTGACAGACAGGGCTAGAGAGGAGAAGGATTCCTCCTCCTCTCTTTGCTTTTCATCACTTTTTTTTTTTTTTTACATGCACAGAAAAAAACAGCTATAAAATACAGACTAAACAAAAGAGTTGTGCAGGAGAGGACAGAAACCAGCAGGAACCATCATGTGATTATAAGGGTCGTCTCCAAAGTGCACTCAAATCACAAAGAAAAAAGATGCAAGCAGGAAAAGAACAGCGACCTCCTGCAGTTTTAGATCCCAGTATCGGTCTCTCTGGATGTGTCAGTGGAGCGCGTGTGACAGAAATTAAGATTCTGCCTTCATCTCACGCCTCGTCTTATCTACTGCTTCTGTCCCTTTTTTTCTTCATCTACTGCAGACTTCCTCCTCCTCCCCCCTCTTCCTTTTCTTTAATCTTCTCTCCCTTACCTTGGATTGAGTTCAGCTAAGGCACAGAAAGTACTGAAACAGACTGATGACCACTACGTATCATCAGATGCTGTTAAGTATACGTCTGTTACAATCACGACTGCAGCTGCCGTCTATGGGGAGTGATGATTCAGATTTACATTGTGCAGGGTTATAAAAAGTAGTAAACTGTAACTGTGTGTTTGGACAGACTGCGAGGCACAAAATGAGTCGTTATCACACACAGAATGAATGGAATCAGATTTGCCCGAGTTCAAAATGTTTCAACCTGAGTGAAAAATTAGCAGGTGTCTCCGAGCTCAATCATAAATTCATAAATTTACCATGAACCCAAGTTTCTGCTGAAGAAAAACATAGTGGGACATACTCCCACAGCCGGTGTGTCACATGCTAGGGAGCACACAGGTGACCTCTGTATGCTGTTACGAGAAGCATTAACAGTGAAGACAAATTGCGTGACTTCTCAAATCTCAGTAGTCCTGCAAGCCAGCGTGTAGCTTGCTCAATAGCAAACACGTATACTGTAAATACGCAACCTGCACTTTCTCTAACAATTCATGTTACACAAAGTGGCATTTTCATTTTGTTTCCATTTCTAAGCCTGGAGACCAGTGGTGTAGAAAAGAGGGATTCCAGAAGGTACTGTCCTCCACAGCAGGTAAAGACTTACTGATCCACCAATGCACTGTTATACTGCAAAGCCTCGAGTCCCACATCGCTGATCAGTCAACATTATATAACTGTAACAGTCAAACTGAGGCAAAGCGAAAGTGATCTTGTATATAGAGAGCCGAAGTCATTACTACATATCTGGGCCAACCTCTGTCACATTAGTACCAGCAGCTCAATGCAATCATATTCATTTTCATTTTGCAGGACAAATTGCCAACCGCTGCAGCACAAGCTATTACAAGTTGAAACCTTTGTGATTGTAAGTTATAGTAAATAAAGATTTTAGCTTCTAGCATCTGAAAAACTACAGCTCCCATGAAACAGGACTAAAAAAAGACAAAAGTCATTATTTCAGTGTTTAGCTGTCTCTGCTGTCTAAAAGTGTTTACAAAGTTCAGTCCTTGCTCTCCTGCTGCAGACATGTCTGAATTCACCGTGACCTGTCAGCTCCCCCGTGGACTTGCATCTTCTGGCAAGCCGCAGCAATAGACGATGGACATATTATGAGAACTGGATAACGGATGTCGCCCATTTATTCCTATAAAGGTTGCTCAGTGGGATTTTAAACAAGGTTTTGTTACTCATGGAGCCAACACAGACGTTTTCACCTCAGCACTCTATAAGAGTCAAAAGTAATACATATGATATCGCAGTAAGTGACTATGGCACAAATGTATTTATCATTTTAGACTTTTGACAGTAGAGAGGCAACATGGGGGTGGGGTGGGGGATGTAACATGCAGTGAAACAGTGTGCTCCTCTCTGGCCTTTATTTTTAAATCATATAGCTCAAGTGGATCAGTAAAAGTTTGGTACATGGTACATGGTTGGAGGCTGAACTACAAAGGAATCCATTCATCTGTGTAACTGTAGAATTAAAGTAAAGACAATTTTAGTCAAACTGAATCCGTCTCAACTTTTTAAATCAGTGCAAATGGCTTTCCAGGCCTCAAATCGATGCTTCACGACACATCAGTGTTTAGTTAACACCTAGCTCTCAGCGCACCACACATGTTGCACGTTGCTGCAGTGATACACAAAGTGTTAGCGCGCGATCTGAGTGATGATGATGATGCTACAGTTTGCCAACAGGCTGACAGAAGCTAAACGTTGCTCGTGCTGGTCTACTAGTAGCGTCCCTCCTCTGTAAAACATTTGAGAGACAGATGAAGAAGAAGAATTCTGCAGGCGTAGCAGATTCCCCCTCGGCTGCATGAATGGACAGACTACATCTGTGTGTGACTTGAATGGACAGAGTCTCTCGCAACCTGTTGCATAATTCATGAGGGTATTTCTGTGAGGTTTGGTTAATGTGTTTCTTCGCCACTTATTGGTTCTCATCAGTGCCTGCACACAAGGACGTGCAGCAACATAGAGTAAGATGTTTCCACGGTTACCACATGCAGGAATCAGACCTGGAGTTAATTAAAGCATGGCACATTGATGACTTTTAAGTGTTTGATGTGTTTTCTTCTTCTTTCTAGTGTAGATTCTCACCACAAACTTACTTTAAGTGGTGTGGAGTGTGGGCGTCCAGTTACATTTACCACCCTGCTTTAATTCATATTCATACTCAATGTACTATCAGAGAAGAGAATAGAAAACTAACAAATACACACTTCAGGAGCTAAAAACTGTGTTTAGATTTCCCAAAAAAGTTTTCTGTCAATCGATAAATTGATCAGTTTTTTGACCTGCAGCACTTTGTTCATCACATTGTTTCACTGTTCGTATCTATTTGTTCTACTTGTGTTCACAGGTACACGATGGCAGTCTTACCATCCTTGGCATCACTAGAGATGACAGAGGGGCGTACACATGCCGAGCCTACAGTGACCAGGGGGAGGTGCTCCATACCACCCGTCTCTTGGTTCAAGGTACATGCGCTGTATACATTTGTGACACACATAGAGCGGCAAAGCCACTACACTGTTTATTAATAAGTGTAACTGACAAATGTACTGCATTTGCACGGATCAACAGATTTTGAACTTTCCTACTCTACCTGCGGCTTGATATTGCATTTGCTTCATTAAGTAGTTTCATTATTTGTACCTGAAGGCATTTACTGTAGCAGGATTTAAAAGCAAAGCCATGCAACTCTCTGGTGTCCTGATGTATGTAACATACCTTCTGGGTCTGTATCAGTCAGTCAATAACTCAGTCTGGGGCCTGTGTTTGCTCATGTGTGTGTACAACAGGATCCGTCTATGAGAATGTCACTGTCTATCTCCGGTCCATTAACCAGGCTGTCTGCTAGACACAGATCAGATAGATGGTTGTGATAGCAGCCTCCATCTCCTCTCGGTCTCTTGATACAGCAGGGCTAGGGGGGAGTGTGCAGTGTGTATTTAACAAGCAACTGAGCGAGTTGATTTAACGGTGGAGTTGGTGTAAGTGTAAGTGTCTGTTTTAATACTTGACTTCTGTAGGTGGAAGCAGCAGAATAATTATTCTTCTCTTTGCTCTCAATACACTGTAGTAAATAGAAGCACAAATACACACACTGCAAACACGCATTTAAAAAAAATTCATTTTAACCTAGTAAGGAGTGTAACAACGCAGCCGCATTAAGGCTGCAGGCCCCCACTCATACCAGCACATACTGCAGCAGTGATGGTGCAGCAATACAAACCAGATTATACAGTAGTGCTGCAACTAAAACTAGGTTTGAGTTTGATACATTTATTAACCACCATAGATTTTGCTGTCATACTGTGTTAGCAATCAGCCAGTGTTTCTGGGTGTAATGGGCCATTATAGGTTATCACCAGGCATAATCAATGAGCAGGCAGGAAAACTGAGAATAAGGATGAGAACAAAGTTAATCTCACAATTATGAAGTAAAGGTTGTACAGAGAACTAAATTACAGTATATTGATCATTAGCCTATTTTGCCCCACGTGTATATGTGGAGGACAGGATCTGAGGACTGAACCAGACAAGGTTGTCCACCCCCGTAAATTACTGTGATACTTCATACAGTAATGCAATCATGGCTAATCAAAACAAGCTATTTGACTTGACATATATTCTATGTGGGACAAGCTCAAAATAAGTGCAACAGGGTTTCCTCTTTTGTTTTGCATCTATTGCAAAATGGAGACATTGAAGGCTAAACTTTGTGTAATAAGTGTTAGGGGATTTTATTGCAGCGTGTTCTCAGATCTGCTCTTATTCACAGAGCTCTCACCTGCCGTGTGCGAAGCTGATGTTTGAAAATCAGCCACTGCAATAATCCTATTAAACTCTGTCATATTAATGTCAGAATAACATTAGTTTGGGTTGGTGTCACCACTGACTGTATATGCACACAAACAGTGTTACATTTATACTTCATAAGGTGTAATAAGAGAACCACACAAAACACAATTCTCTTCTTGATGTTGCGCATGGTTGAATTTTTGGCATGAAAAACAGAGTAAGATATGATTAGGACTCTGATCCAGAGAAACAACAAGCAGATATCTGAGCAGTCGTAATTTCACTCTGGTGATCTGTTTTTAATTGTTATGTGAGACACCCGTGCAGCAGCGTCAGTGGTTCCACCTGATGTATAACACTGCACACTGAGAACAAAATAACCCAGAGGTTTGTATCTGGGCCCACTCATAAAAGACAGCTTACCTCTCATGGCTTTCCTTTCATGACCTACTGTGGAGTACCTCAGGGAATAAAGAGGTTACAATGTGAAGCGTGCATAAGCTTCAACACCGACTACTATTAAGATTAAAATAGCTGGCTGCTCACTGTATGTTATCAGACTGTGCATCCTCATTATCACGCTGGGGAAAAAAAGGCTTTCCAAAAGTAAAACAGTGAGGACTTGTATATACTTTATAGCATTTTAAGATTTAATTACACCTTTGATCCTTCTTCTTTTCTGTTTTCACATTTTCAGTTGTTGAAATATGTGCTGTATCTTAAGGATTGTACTGTTCTGTCATTTTAAAAAGCTGGATTTAAGCAGAAAGACCATTGGGGAATAAAACTCACCACTTGGAGGCAATATGATCAAACGTCTCATGACGAAAAGGAAATATTCATTTAAGGGGACGTTAGTGGCTTAAGGTTAGAGAGTCCTGGGACGAGCAGGACTGAATCTGGATGAGACAAGTGACGAAGCAGATGTTCCAGCTGCAACACGAACTAAAATGCTGTTTCATTTCTCTTAGGGCCTCCGTACATCGTGTCACCGCCAGAAAACATCACCGTAAACATATCCCAGAATGCACTCTTCACCTGCCAAGCGGAGGCGTATCCTGGCAACCTGACCTACACCTGGTTCTGGGAAGAGGATAATGTCTACTTCAAGAAGTAAAGTTATGATCAAGTTTACTTCTGTACTGTAGCGGCAGTAAGTCTCGGTGCAGGGAAATGTCTTAGTTAAGCACGTGGATGAGGTTAAGACTTAAGGGCCCCTTGAGTAGAGGCTCAGTCATTTAAATCACTACCAGGCCGGCTGCATGAGGCTTTTATCCCCAAGCTTTGTGATGTGAATGACATTGTGAGTCTTCAAGGTCTTTGCTGTGCTGTATTTTGAGTGACTGTCAAAGGGTATTTGGTATGTGTGTGTTTGTATATGTGTGTGTGTATGTGTTTGTGTACCAATGCCCTGTCCTGCTGCGGCCCTAGAGGCAGTAAGAGCGGGCCCGGCGGGGGTCTGTCTGGAGCGTGCCAGGCGCGTTAGTGCACTCTGATGACAATATCACATGACTCCCGTCTTGTGTCGTCATATGCTTCTCATGCAGTGATGATCTGAAGCTCGGCCAGGACCTCTGCGGGCTCCCCCGAGCAGGTCTTTAGAGTCTGAGAGCGTTTTTACAGCGAGCAAGTGACAGACAGAACAAGTGGGGAGGAGGAAGAACAAGTGAATGGGATTTTGACTGGCAGTGAAAACAAGTGCCTGGGGGACTTTCATAAAGGAGGTGCACTGAAGTGTCCAATCTAATTTTAAACAGCTTTGGTGGCATCAATCTTGACTATTTTTTTCAGGATTTCCTGCAGTTTGTAGGACTGTGATACTGTGCAAAATATTTCAGAATTATACATGAGAAATTCATGGAGCCAGCATAAGGCCCTTTTAGACTGGTTGTCCTACATCATACTGTGAGACACATCTATCAGTGGCTGACTTCAAGTTCTGGTGATCAAAGACAGCTGGTGGTAAAATGAAGTATCAGAAACGTAGGACCAAGGTGTCAGAGTGTAACATGTCTACAAACCTGCCAATCGTGAATAACACATGTTAAACTGGCCGCTGCAACATGTATGTGCAGTTCTAGAAAAAATAGTAGGGTAAAAAAAAAAAACACCAGAGACCAGAATGATTTTTTGGAATAACTCTGGCAAAGAAAAAAAAAAAAAACGGCAGCACAGATGGATGACATGAGCTGATGACGTGCCTCTGCTCTCGTTTACTTTTTTCTGTTTACATCATAGCGCTACAGTTCCCCAGGCGTTCATCTGAAATGCCTCAAAGTGATATTATACAGTCTGACACAGATTGAGACCAAGACTTTAGTAGACCCATCTTACACAGTGTGACACGCTGCAAACTTACACAACCACTGTCTGGCTGTACAGTACGTTGGGCTCATCTCTGCATCAAAGATCTACAGACAACCAACATCAGAAACCTCTGGAGCTCAGTTAAATTCAAAATATTTTTAAAGTCACAAATACTTTGAATTGTAATTGAAGGAATTTTACTTGACCAGTTCTATAGTTGTATAAGTGTTGAGTCTGATGACTGTAGACTCTGCAACACACCTGCATATTATGACTGATCTTATATTACCATTTAATTTTATTATATTACATTTATACTGTATATATACAACACTATAACATATAGTATTTATAATTAATGTATTACTGATTTTCCCATATAATGTAATTGTACACATTTTCCTATGCAAACCAATAAAGATGATCTAATAAGGAAACCATGAAGAAAAATACATACATATAGATCTTATAAAAACAAACTGTAATTTCCACCCTGAAATTTTGTAATAATGTAACAACTGGCGTTATTTATCATTAATATATAATTAACCAGCACACTAATGATCCATTATAAATTGTTAAGCAAGGTGTGGAAAATATCTATAGTATTTTGGAAACAATTATTAGTTATAAATTAATCAGTTAACAAATATTTAATGGATTAATTGACTTAATAATTACTGGGAGTGATATAGATTCTGTACATCCTTTTTCAGAATTTAAGGAATTTTTCACATGCAGTTTTGATTGATCTGTAAATCACTATTAATAAAACATTTATCAATAATTAATACATGTATTAGTTATAACCTACACACTTGATATGAAAGGGGTCTTATTAGAAAGTGGTGCCACTTCATTTAAAGATGTATTCAGTTTGAGTTATAATTCTGTTGCACGGTAAAATGTTGTGTTACAGTGGAGACAAACAGAGCGGCTCCATTAAAAAAAGAAAGCACAGTGAATATGTGCTCCATCATCAGGGTGTTTAATTTTAAATGGTGTCAGGGGGTAAAACATGGAGACTGTACCATTTGGTGATTATGGCAATTAGGAGATTAGTTTGAATCTCTTGCTCTGTACTCTGTGTTCTTTGGATCCCTCTCAGAGCTGGCTGCTGCTGTTTGACTCTCTGCTGCTCTCTTATGGCTCCTTAATGTAACTTAGCAAAAAAAAAGATGTCTGCCCTGTCCTGTTGGTGTGTTTTAGCAGCACAGTGTAACATAACGTCTGTGTCTTCTTGCAGTGATCTGAAGCTCCGAGTGCGCATCCTCATCGACGGCACCCTCATCATCTTCCGGGTCAAGCCGGAGGATGCTGGGAAATACACCTGCAGTCCGAGCAACAGCCTCGGCATCTCGCCCTCAGCATCGGCCTACCTGACTGTTCAGTGTGAGTGTTACCGTAGCAACAAAGTGGCGGGGGGGAGGGGCGGTAGCGAGCAGCGTGAGGAGAAGGGAACAGCAGCAGCACCATGGAGGCTGCTGTATTAATCAGCAGCACTGCTCCACTACTGTAACACAAAGTAACCCTTCTAGAATTTCAAGGTCACACGTTACAGAGAGGGAGCAGAGATCCCCCCCCCCTCGTCATTTCAACTGAGCCTCTTCTTTCCGTACTCTCAAAGGATTTTAATGACTGAATTAAAATCCAGATGGAGACCGGTTTGTCCTCTGTCTTCTTTGAACCTGGCTCCACTAAATCAGACTGTGACCTTCCTGTTCATCAGCAGTGACTGATGAGACACAAACACCTCTCCTGGCCGTCTGACGTTTCACTGTCAGCTCTCGCGTGTGGAGCTAATTCGCTCCTAAGTTGCGGCTGATCATTGATTACTGTGCAACACAGCACTGGAGAGAGCTGGGGGATTCACAGCACTGCAGGCACTGATTTCATCGCAGACACACAGCAGCAGACACACAGCAG
>JAUMHL010000005.1:21656579-21692845 GCA_032362345.1 Sandelia bainsii
CCTCTGGAATGGAGGGTGAAACGTAGTCAAGGAACTAAAACAAGTCCAGTTGCCATTAAAAAACCGTTTTTTTGAGTTTTTTTGAAATATAAAGAGACACAGAACGGCCACAAACAGATACAAAACAACTGCAGAGATGCATACTGGTGGCATAACGAGCACAAAGAGCTGCAAAACAACTACAAAAAGATAGCAGAGGAACACCAAAATGCACAAAGCAACCACAAAGAGGCACAAAACAAATACAATAGATACAGTCTATGTACAGTATGAGGGGCCTGTTGTTTCATAATCCGTCCATGTGTCTGACTTCTACTCATGGATTCCAACAGAAGAAAAGCTAAATTTTAATATCTTTGTCCTCTCAGATCCTCCCCTGTCGGTGACACACTTCAGGAAAAGCATTGAGTCACCGTAAGTAAAGCCAACGCCAGAGCCCCCACAGTCTGCCGGAGGTGTCTACTACTGTGCATCTGCTTTTGCACTTTACTAAAACTAAAACAGACACAATGCTTTTTTAATGGTTGTTAATGAGGCTGCTTATTACAAACATGCATTTTCCTGTGCTTTTAGACAAGAGGTAAATATGGCAAGAATTGGTACTGTTTATTTGTATATTTGCAAAAATGAAATGCATAATTAGCACACAGAACAAGAAGATAATAAAAAAAACGTTGATTATACTGTATGTTCAAACTTTTTTGGAGGGTGTGGAAGAACATGTACAGTAGCAACATCTGGATCATGGGTAGATTAAGCAGAGTTCAAAGCAGTCAAGTCAGCATTTTAAGCACATTACCCAGAGGGCCAAGCTGCAGTATGTGTATTGATTTTTGATCCATCTATTCTTTAACGCTGTCTGCTTTCTGCATGATTCTCAGTGTTTAATAATGCTGTTTTTGTTTAGCTGCACATTTAATGTACAGTGTCAGCTATGTGTGTGTGTTTTTGTCTTTATGTCTGTAAAACGTGTACATGTGTGACTACATTTCAGTCTCAAAAGAAGATCACTTGTTACAAGAATCTGTGTAAATCCCATTCTAGAGTGAATGTTTGTTTTCCTGAGACTTTAGGTAAATCATTATTATCAGATCAATTTTGTTAGTTTTATTAAATGATCCTGGAAGTTCAGAGAGTTCACACTTAGTCCTTCCTGCTAGTTGGCATAGTGAACCAGGCCTATGTCCTTTGTCTCCCGTCGCAGGCCTCCTCTCACCCCCTTGCCAGGGGTAGAGCCCTGCTGGGACGAGCCTGCCAGGAGCAGTTTCTTGCCCCCGCCTGCCAGCCCCCTGTGAGTGCCTGCCTGCACCAAAATACAAAGTGTGCTGCACTGCACTGGCTTGGCTGCATGGTTAATGCATTGCATAGAAATGATTCACAGACAATGACTATTTGATGTAGTGAGGCCCACCGCTGTCTTTTTTGCATGCACAGACTTTCATGCATCATACAGGGATTAAATTGCATTGGCTCAGTTGCATGTACAGTACAATACTCTGTATATGCATTCTTTATAATGTAGATCTACATTATAGGCTGTAAGTGTCGACTATGCTGCTCCTGGTGTGGGCAAATGAGGCCTGGTTAGACGTCATCTGCTTTCCTCACATTACCATTTGGTGCAGCATATTGAAATAAGTCTCCCGTCTGCTCAAAAAAATGTGGATTCAATAGATCTGTGATATTGTTATGATGGTTGTGTCGTTGCGTCTCTTCTCATCTCATCATTGTGGCTTGACTATTAGCTGCTTTCCTATGAGGATGCTTCCACTGTCATAAACTAACCTTTATAATGCTATTCATTATGGCTGCCTTGATAGTGTGCTTTGGCCTGTATGGCGTCATAGACCTTTCTTCTGATTTAAAATTTTCTTTTTTGGGTGTGATCTTGTATGTGTCAAATTGTATATGTTAAATTAAATTGTCTTGTGTGTGTTTTTTTATTATTTTTTTATCAGGTTATCATCGGGGAAGATAAGTCCAGAGAGCTCCCCTCCATCTCGACCCCGTTCGCTTTCTTCAGAGGGTTCCCATGGTCCAGGCCTGTATGTTAGGAGACTGCCCAGCCCTCAGAGAGAAAAAGAAAAAGAGCTCTCCTTCTACAAGAAAACCAAGCGTGCCATAGCCAGCAAGAAATACAGTGTGTCCAAGCATGAGGCAGAAGTCACCACGCCTATTGAGCTGATAAGCCGCGGTCCTGATGGACGCTTCGTCATGGAGACCAGCCCGCCACCCCGCCGCATCCAGGGCTTCCCCTTTGCAGAGGAGTCTGACCTGTACCCTGAGTTCCGGCAATCTGATGAGGAGAACGATTTTGACCCTGGGCCTTTGCCGCCCATCATGCCCATGCTGCGGCCCCAGCTCTCCCCAACGTCCTCCAGCCTGGAATCAACGCAGCCCCCCACCTACAGCCCCCGCCTGCACAGGGCCATGGAAGGTATGAGCTTTGCAGAGAGCAGTGCACTTCACGCCTCAGGGCAGGCCCCAGCCTCCCGCTACAGGGGCTTTCCCCAGGGCCCATTCTATGGGTATCTAGGCAGCCGAGCTGAATCAGGGATACCACCACCATTCTACATGCCTGACATCAGCCCGCGTAGCTCCGCTCTGTCCTCACCCCCAGGCACCGCTGAAGGGCCTTTTGGTTACCCCTCCATCCCCGAGGAGAGTGGAGAGATGGAGCACCATCAGTACACTGCCTCTGGTCATTCTCTTTCTCACACACACAGCCCTCCTCCTCGCTCACCTGAAAGCTGGCAGCCTCATGAGCTACCCTTCCTGGGTCTAGAAGGTCCACGGTTCATATACCCACCTCACCATCCCTTACATCATCCCCAGGATCTCCCTGAACCACCCCCATACCCTCCTCACTCTGTCCCTCCCAGCCGTCTGCACCTCCCTCCCTTAAAGGATCCAACAAGCCCTGGACTCCTGCAGCTGGAGGTCCCTGTGGCTCCCCCAGGCAGAGACAGGCCCCTAGGGCCTCCGGTTAGGCATTTAGCTATGCAACAGGCCCAAAGTCTCGGCCAGCTCAGACACACGGCCCACGGTGTGGGTGTACCAGTGTTGCCTTACCCTGACCCGGCAGCCCGTCTAGGGAGCCCAAGTACAGCCCCCAGTAGTAGCCCTCAGTCCTGGCTCAGCCCGAGGGCAGGGCGCCGGGCAGACCCCAGTCTACCCCCACTAGTCCTCCAGCCCTCCCGCCTCTCTCCACTCTCTCAAAGCCCGCTTAGCACCCAGCCAGGTTCTCCAGATATTCTAGTGCGGCCCCCTCCACGTCCCAGCATCCTCCGCACCTCTCGGTCTCTGGAGATGCCTGAAATCACCCTGCAACCCTCTGCCACTGTCAGTTTCTCCCGGAGGTCCTCCCTGAGCACCTCTCCCACTCAGAGCCAAGGCGCCAAGCAACCCAGCCCCAGTTACCACGCCCACATGTCCTATGCCTCCACTGCAGCCAGTTACCCTTCCCAGTCCCCCTCTCCCCCTCCGGAAGGCAGGGATGTTTTCGGGCAGAGGCCATCCCAGAGAAGGACAGAGGAGGAGATGCTACCCTCAGAACCCTCCCAGCTCCAGATATCAGCCTCAGGGTAGGTGATCCATTCCAGAGATTAGTCACATATTTATTTAAAGAGGAGACTTCACATCTGCTCTCTATTCCAAATTTCCTCAGTATTTATCCACGTTGATGTTTCCATTTATGCATAATTAAAATGCATATTGTACTTTAATATGCAGAAGGCATGTAATTGCATTTAGCACACATTGTATCAGTTCATAATAATGACAGTTCTCTAAATTTAATGACATGTGAATGCACAATTTTTGTATTTTTGTCTTTATTATTTGAAAGCTCGTATTTAATCAGAAACTATTGATCACGATGCAAATTGAACTTAACTATAAAAATAATGACTGGAGAAAGATTTAACTTTTAAGCTACAGAAACCCTCTAGTTTACTGATTTTAAAAGTGTGCCATTTTGATTCTGTCCCCCATTTCAGCATATAACAAACTTTCAAGTATTTCCCATAGCTGGATATAAGTTAAATTTGATCACATCAATTATTTAGTGATTGACTTATGGAATTAAAAACTTTCAAAGTTTTTTTCAAAAGTTTTTCTTGCTTGACTTTAACAATTTACTGTATATTTGATGAATATTTTTACATTTATATTATACCAATAAAGGTACCACTTTCTCTCTGCATTTATACTGTAAGCTTTAATATATGGCTTTATTAATAGTTAATTATAAATTGTTTACTCATACTTTCTAGAACAATTATAATGCATTAGTAAAAATAACTTATGATATGCTAGGTTGTGTTAATTACATTTACAGACTTTTGTAAGATCCATCTATTAATGCCTTAATAACGTATAGATGTCCTACTTGTTTTTTGCTTATTAGTGAGAACGTGTGACCCTTAATGATGTATTAAAATCAGTTTTTGCAGAACTGATTGTGTGTTACCCTTTATAGTGATTGCTAATGTTTTTACTTGATCAGTGACTTGAGAGTTTGTTTGCAATCTGGCAACCCTAAAGAGGTCAAAATCCATCGCAGGGTTCTATCTGATGAATTAAAGAGATAAGAAGACAAGAAAGCATAGGCCCACAATGTGTATATCTTAAAACAAGTTAAGTTCTCATATACACTTAAAGGGGTCTGTAACCATCCCTCCTTGTATATACTGACCATGAAGAGAAGGCTTACTGACGCCTTTTCAGTGAAAGTGATGGGGGCCAACATCTACTGTTACTGTTCTGTTTAAAAATGTACTCAGATGTGTGTGTATCTAATATGAGGGTTAAGCAGTCTTTGTAAATCAAGTGTGTGTATCTCCCAAAGTCTTTTCACTATAAATTCTCTTCTTGTATTTTCCTGCACAGTGGTTCCGGTTTGAGATGCAATAAAAGTAAATGGAAATGGAAAGTAACAAAAAGAAGGAATTTTGTGCGAAAAATGCTCCAACTTTGGGGAAAAATACATGTGATTAATTTGGAAGGTTGAAGCCTCAAGTTATCTTCAGATAAACATTTTCATACATTTCTGGATTTTGGCCCCATCACTTCCATGGGAAGCGTCTTTTGAAGGGATCTCATTAAAAAGTCCTTTATTAACAGGAAGAACGATTACAGCGAGCAAAACATCTGACGTCTGATTTAAGAAATTGTGAATCTATCTTTGAAGATGTTTTGTGAAGCTGAGCACAGCTCCCTGTAGTTGTGGGCATCTCAGCTATACAAAGGATAGCTAAGAAGATATAAAAGGTGTAAAAGAGGTATAAAAGTCAGTGACAAGCAACCCAACAAGAGTTATTTTTAAGGGCTTGTAACAGTCTTCTAAAGTATTAGTAAATCATTTATCATCATTATTAATTTAATGATGATAACTTTATAAATGCCTTGATTGAAAGTGGTACCCATAAGAATAGAGGAGAATAAGCTAGTTTTTCTTCAATGTTCATATCACAATAAGTGTCACTACAACAATTCTGTCCCTTTAGATCCAACATTTCTGATTAGTGCCTCTGTATACAGACTGTCATTGTACACCTACATAAAAACATATCTGAGACTCTTATGCCCCATTGCGACATGTACAGTCACAAGAAAAAGAAATGGCACTGTTTGCAATTTCCTGGTCTTCTGAATAAATTGGTCATCAAATGTGATCTGACCTTTCCCAATGTCAAATATCCAAAAACACAATATTTCTAAGCTAATGAAACACAGATATGATGTTTCATGTCTTTATTACATCAGTGACTTGAGAGTTTAAATATGCATTGAACATGCAAAGTGATGGTGAAAAAAGTTAAGTGAAACACTGGGCTTCTGATGTCACTAAACGCCAACTGAAGTCAGGTGTTTGCAAACCTGGAGTCCAATCAATGAAACAAGAATGGAGGTGTGGTTTAAAGCTATCTTAACTCCAGCTGATGTGAGGCATGCTACTCTTCATAGAATTGGGAGAAGATCACTCCAAAGGCACAACGCAGATACTCAGTACTCAATAAAGTGAAAAAGAACCCTAGTGGAACACCTAAAGACTGGTTAACATCTCTGTTCATAAGTCAGCCTTACACAAAACATCCATGGCAGGACACCACAAAGGAAGTCATTGTTCTCCAAACAGAACATTGCAGCATGCCTGAAGTTTGCCAAAGTCATCCTTGACACTCCACAACGCTACTGGGAAAATGACAGATTAAACAAAGTTAGAATTATGGAAGTGAAGTACGGTAGACAGAGCATGAAAGATTATGTCTGTGTTTTATCGACTTATAATTGTGTTTGCTGACATTTGTGACCTTGGTGAAGATCAGATCACATTTCATGACCAGACAACCAGGGAACAGTGCAATTACTTTTTCATGCAGCTGTATTTTTATATAAAATACTGTACTCCTGTGCCCCCTCACACCCACCTCACAACCCGACAAGCTACAAACATACAGTATATGAGGCAGAGACTTGCTCCTGCACCACCACTGGCCTGTAAGGAAAAGTAGCTTATAGGGCTGCTGCTTTATAGAGGGTAAGGGTCTTACCTGATTTGTTTTTGATTGATCTCAGCTATCTGGGCAGCGTTGTTGTGACCCGGTCCCCTACGCCGCAATAGGTAAGGGTCGGACCCATGTCTGAGAGGGGAGGGGTCAGCAGGGGGAGGGCTCTAATCACTCTCTCCTTTAAAGGGGAATCGCTTTGGGTTGTGCCTCTGTGCTGGATTCAAGTGAAGTACAGCTAATGGTAATAATGACTGCAGGACACATTTGTCAATACAGTTCCAAGGCACAGTAAGCCTGCTGTGGTGTAGGCTACAGTAATTAGGCTTGTGAGCAAGCATGAGGAGCGGTTTTAGACTGTGGAGAAGCATTTAATTTTGTCTCTTGATTGTTTGAATACTGGCGTTTCCCTGCATCAAAACAACAACAAAAAAAGCCTTGAATCAATAGAGGACGCACATGAATGATAGACTGGAGTATTCCCCTTTAAAGTTTTGTTCCATGTGCAAAATGCCATGCATGCATTCTCTAAACTTCTCTCTACGACCAAAAAAATAACAACAATTCTCCAACTAAATTCTTTGTCACATTTGTTGTCCTAAGTGCTTTCGTTTTTTCTGTCATGTGACTGTTTTTAATGGCCATTTCCTCTTCCTGTCATGTGACTTGTTCTTTAACGGCCATTTCCTCTTCCTGCCATCTCCTCCCGTCAGCATGGTGAAGCCTCTGTACGCAGTGTTCATGTTTATGAAAGTGTGCTGTACAGTGTTTATGTCTATAGTAATGTACTATATTTGACCACACTGTGGCCTCTGCTCACAGTTGATGTGATAATGGAAATGTTTTCTATCTGTCCAGGACTGTTGCACTTCTCAGATTTGTCTCCCCCTCCCTGCTAATGGCTCTCAATTTCTCTCTTCACAGTGACAAACAAAATGATGGACAGCGTCTCTAAAGCTTTGTGTTCCTATGCCTTTTGAAACAATACATGTTTGGCGCCACAACCTGACTTAATGGAAGCATTAAGTCAAGTTTTGAAGCTGTTTGTATTCAGTTCTTTGAAAGGCAAAGACATTGAGCCTCATGAACCTGAACTTAAATGTGAAGTTTGTGAGGTTATTGGGATTTATTTAACTTTATTGTATCTTTCTATGAGAGATGGACAACAAAACCAGAGTATTCGGTATGAGGTAAAACTGCATACTATGAAAGTGAAGATCCTTCAACTTGATGTATTCTTTTGCTGATTAAACATTGATTATTTTCCATTCAATTCAGCAAGTATCACTCATGAAATGAAAATAGTTCTTTTAGAAGGACACTCATATTTATTTTCTATTGTGAAACCCTTTTGCACACAATACTGTATTTTGGTGTTAGAATTGGATCTGCATTTACTACAGAGGCCGGCAACCTTTTTTGTAATGAGTGTTAATTTACAAAGATGTAGACACATCATTTCTTATAGATTTACTGCTCTTTACTACTGGTTAAGGGACCTGCTCTGTTGTACGGCAGCTCAAAGATCATTCACTATTACCTGTGCTCTGTAATTGCAAATTCAACATATTATGTCACCATTAATTCATCAGGTTGGTTTAAATTATTCACTATGTTATATTTGTGCCAAATTCCTGAGCACACAACGGGACAGTAAGAGTAAGAGTACAGGAAAATGTTTTTTGCAGACACACCTTTTTTGGTACTATTTCATTTGTAGAAAACACTGAACACATTTCTATGGGTAATATTAGACATGCCAATACTCATATTAATGGCATTAATATACTGTCATAGCGCAGTATATCTCTATCAGCTAATTTACCAAGTAGAAGAGGAAGTATGATTCTTTAATTAAGCAAAAGTACTGTGAAAATACTCCATTACTACATATAACTAAAATTCTGCATTTGATTGTACATGTATTAAAAGTACTACTATTAAATATAGTATAAAATGGCAATGTTCATGCATTAATATGTCACCAGCATTTAACTCTTAATAATAATCAATTACTTGAAGTATTGATTTTTTTGTTGTCACTTCATTTGCTGATTATTATGCCTCCATAATACACAACAACACCCATAGCTGGAAGACATTATGTTTTCAGGTTCATATATTCATCCAGCTCATTCTTGTGAGGGAATATAAGCCTTGAGGGGATTTTTTCAAATTTGGCCTAAATGTTCACTTATACTCCAGGATGAACTGATTAGATTTTGGTGGTCAGAGGTCAACATTACTGTGGCCTCATGCACATCCGATTCTCATCAACACTATATCTCATTTCATCTGGCACAAATGTCAGGATGTAAATTGCAACCTGACTTGTTCGCAAAGGCATACAACCACCCCGAGAAGTGCTTGTTTTATCTAACCAGAAACCAAACCTTAAAAGTATTTTAAAAATTTTAATAATTGAATGGAAAAGCAGGAAATATTTGAGAAGGTGGAAGCTGGAACCATGAAATGTTTGGGGTTTTTGCATGAAAAATTCCTTCATTTATTAAAATAGTTCTTATAGTGTAGATTTTACTTCAGCAGTTTTCTTTATAGATAAATCTATTAAATCTTTTCAGCTTTACTTGTATTTACTGTTGAGTAATTTACTTTATAGCAGAGCATCAAATGTTTAAGTTCTTCATATGCAAATATCTTAATTTGTAAAGTATCTATTAACTAAAGCTCTCAGGTGAATGTAGTGGAGTAAAAAATATAATATTTCTATTTCACCTGTAATGTAGTATAAATATCATGAAAATAAATACTCAAGTACCTAACATTTGTCCTCCTTACCCAAGTATTTACCCAGGACTTGGGCACATGTACTTAGTTACATTTTACCACAGAGGTAATACTTAACAAAGTATAATATCAGTTGATTCATTTTGGACCATGAAGCGTGCACATGTGCAACAGGTTGCTGACCCCTGTACTACAGTGAATATAGAGAATTTTAAAGGACAATAAGACTTCATTTTTAGAGGAACACAATATTTAAAGTTCCAGAAATTATTTTCATTTTATGAGTTTTATACAGCAAAAAGACCAAGTCTGCCCCATTTCTGGAGCAGTCACTTATTTAAAGACCCATAGCTGAATGAGCACACTAATCCATTTTTTAGCATTGACGCTAAGACTACAAAATTCCCCCGATTTTAAATGACAATTCTGAGATTTAGGATTTGTGTTTTGTATTAACAAATACCAAGAATAAATATGTAGTCTTTAAAGAAATAGTTATCAGTCCTGGGCTGGGTCTTTAATGTAATGACTGTTTGAGAACCAACTTATAGAAAAATAAATTCACCAAATCCACTGCCGCCTTATGTCAACTATTTTTTCTTTCACTTTCTTTCTTTCTTTCTTTCTTTCTTTCTTTCTTTCTTTCTTTCTTTCTTTCTGTCTAACTTTTATCACCCATCAATGCAGATAGAAAGTGGAAATTCTTCATCTTAGTGCAAGGGCTCTCAATAGAAGTACAAGAGCTCATCAGGTCATAGCACCTGCAGGAAAAAGCAGGCAAAGTGCCATTGTGATTTTTCCAGTCTCAGACGGGACTTAACACGACTGCTGGATTAATGCACAACAATGTGTGCTGTGCTGTCTCCCCTCTTCTCAGGGAACCTCTAGGTGCGTCTAGTGATCCTGCCGGGTCTGAGAGCTTACCAGCACTGCTACATCACTGTATTACTAAAGCCAAGGGAGTGGCTGCCAACAACAATAACAACACGACCTCCGGAAGGAGAACAGGTTAGTGTGAGGATTAGAGAAAAGAAACTTAAGATTCATTTTAAAATACATGTGTGGGTGGTGTTAAACTTCCTGTGCTTCTCTGTGCTTTCCATTACAGATGTGTCTCCCTCTCAGACCCAGCAGAAATCTCAGACACCCCAGGAGGGAGAGGATCTCCACTTCCACAGAAAGAGGAAAAGGCAAAACAAGAAGAACCCCTATCTCTATTTGACCTCCTTCCTGCACCGGAGGCAGTCTGAGGAGGACCAGACAGGCATTTTGGCCAGTGCAGACTCTGAGGGCCCAAATTACGGGACTCTACGCTGACCTGCGTGCCCACCAAGCCATTGGACTCGACTAAGCTGACCTCCCCCAAATAAAACAACACACACACTCCAGAAAAGAATAGATAAAAAAAACACCTTAGCCCACCACGGTCTCTGTATCAAGCTAATATGTTTATAATCTCTAAAAATTCATCTGTGTTTGGGGAGCAGGAAACATCAAGCTGAATCCTCCAGGATTGGAAAAATCTTATTTGAAGACAAGAACAATGGCTTTTCAGAGTTGACACCACAACTTGTCTTTGAGGAATCTCACCTGAAAATGCTCTGAAAATATATTATGTATATAAATAGAAAAACAAGGGAATTAAGCTTCCTCCTACAGTAATAAAAATGTGTTGTTCGAGTATGTCACAACACGTTAAAGATTTTTTCACTCACTAGTCATTGAGGGGTCCATATCTTTAGGTTTTTCAGTGATACAGTGTACTGTTAAGCCTGGTGCGTCTTCGGACAGGGACATGAGTCTACCTTTCCTACAATACAAATAGTGTCAGTATATAAACACAGGGTTCTTACCACAAAATATACCTCAGAATAAACGCAGAGTTGCTGTAATTCTTGTGGTACTTGACCTTTTTACATGTGGATAAAAAGGTTTCTACCACATACACCACGCTCATTCAAATGGATAATATGGCTTAACTTTATCTAATTTAGAAGCTTTTTATCATCAGTAATAGCTGTGTTCATTTCGACTTACGATCCAACGCCAACCATTAGAGGACAGCGTCTTAATTTTAGTGCTTGATGGCCCAGTGTGTTTACACTTTTCATTACAGCACTGCATTAAGACAGGATCGTAGCCTTCGTGAGAACACTCCGAAAATAATCTGGGACTTACGCGCTTGGACTTGTAGGGTTAGAGGAACAGGGTGATGAATTGTGATATGTACTGTAGTATGTATTTCGTCATTAAGGAATCATTTATGAAACGTGGCACATCTTGGGGTGCCTTTTTTTGCCTTTTTCTCTCTTGTTTTTTCAAACATAGACTGCCTTTTCCTTCGCCTTCTCACATTTGTTTCTTCAACAGAGTGAAGGATTCCAATATTAGTATGTGTGTTTTTACTTTCTCTGCCAAGGACATATGAGAGAAAATGCTACAAATGATGCATAACTCTTGTTGTTTTTTGTTTGTTTGTTTTTTTTACATTTATATTTTAAACGGCTAACTGCTTCAACTGTGTATCCCAGTAAAAGGCCAGAACCAGAATACTCGCAAAAATAAAAAATACAATTTTAATTTTAAAAAAAAAAAGCATATAAATCAATAAATATAACATCAGTGGAGACGTACAGAAACACTGTGCATGAGATCTCATGCAGAAAGAAGAAAGCAGTTCAGTAACAACAGTAGTTAGATGAAAATGTGATATGTGCTATGGGAAATATTCAACATATGGCCACCCTGACTGTTTATCTTTAACAAGTGTATATTACTTGCTAGCTACTTCTCTGTACGTTTGTTGACTTCTCGACACTAACCGATAATGAATGTATGTTTTGCTGTACAGGAAATGAATGTGCCGATGTCACAGTACATTGAATGACCCATTACGCTGTTCATAGTGCAGCTGCGATTGGTGAGATGACCAGTTGGCATATTAAGTCCAGTGGTGATAATTATCAGGCCCCTCCCCCCTCCACACACACACACACACAGGTTCTGAGCCAATCTCCCTTTTGCTCTGACGGCGTCAAAAACAACAGTTTTCCTTTGACTGCTAAAGCTCGTTCAATCACTCCAAGACATATCAGGACAGATTTTCCACCTGCTACCATCAAATCGAGACAGTTATCCACATGAATGAATCAACTCACTGAAATCTCAAACTCTTCTGACAAGTGAGAAAGTGTCGATTTGCCTGAAAGTGAATATTTTACTTTAACAAATTGGTGTAAGATATGAGGAAAAATAATCTATATTTGTTATATACTGTACATGGTGAGTATTGTATTTGTAAAGAGAACTTAAACCGTGTTTTACAGGAACACGTTCTTGTATGAGGATGTATGGCGAGACGGGAAGGATCCCAAGGAAAAAGAAATTAGATTCTATATAAAAGTATTTGCTTACAGTACGGCTTTAAGTGGATAATGTTTTTAAAATATTTTAAGGTGCCTCATTTGTCATACTTTAGCAAACATTATTTTATCTGAGAAGAAAAGAAACCTTAATGTTAGTACCGTACAATGTATTATTGCCATAGCCCGCTGGCTGCACAAGTTGAGTAGTATTTTCTCTGATGTATAGTATGTGAATGCCCAATGGAAAAAGCTTTAGAAGCAGAAGTGTTGTTGCCCTCTATAATATTTCTGGAACAACGTAATACTGTATTTTGCCCGTTCATGAGCACACATGTAGATTTACTCCAGATCTCTTCAGCCTTCACGTGTCCAAAGCAAATAAATTGAAGGAAACTTTTTTTTTTTCTTTTCTAAGAGTCACACAGACATGCTATAGTCATGTACAATATGTGCTGTGGAGGAAATTGTGTTTACATTAGTTTGATACAGAAAAGTGTGTTAGGGCATAGTTGCTTTGAACATTACGACTTGGTGCTATGTTTAACTTTGTGGTGCTGTAGAATAGAGGTCTAAAGATTTTTTTTTTCTGTTTTCCGTTTCCACAAGGAACTTAAACTAGCTCCGGTAGACACTATAGGTCCTTATCAAAACAGTATCATGGTGTGATGACAGTGATAGACAATACTGGAAAATAGTAGTATAACCTCAGATAAATAGAGACTTGTGACAATGAAATGAACTCAAGATGACCTGTTTTCTGTAGTGTGTTTGCAATGTCTGTCTGTGCTTCCAAGGTACCCTCTCTAAAGTATATTTGTGATGATATTGAGAATATTAATCCAGCCTAAAAAGAGACACATAACCTGATTTAGTGTAGTACACACCACGGGACACACGGGAGGGAATCTGAGAGCATCGTCAGGTCATGACAGGATCTTTTCTACACACTACTTCCTGTAGGTCTACAATCTTTCGTTGACAGCCCTGTTTTTCAAGCACACTCCCGCAGGGGCCGGAAGCATCTCACACGTCATCCCGCCACCTTTTTGTCGGTAGAATTCCTACTAGTACTGTACAGTATAGCCATGAGTAGTCACCAGACCACGTTTGTATTTATTCCTGGTTCTCCTGGTTGAACGGTATTGGGGAAAGCTCACACACGCCCTCCGTGGCTTTTATGAACGGATGTCTTCCGGGCTCTTTTTTGCATATTAAACAGAAACATGTACAGTGTTTAAGAGGGCTGCTTTGGACGTACTGTTAGCTCAATTTCTTTTGGTTTGTTTTTGGGTTTATTTTTCCAACTTTCCTGCTTACAGCTTTTAGTGCATCAATAGGTCCTGGTAGGATGACACTTAGAACCGATTTGATTTTTTATTGTATTAATCTTGCATGTAGAGACAATACAAAAACGCCTATTTAGCAATCATGAACATCCGAGCTGGTTGTTATTGGACGGGAAATAGAAATATGTAGTATTTTCTATATTCTCTTGTTTTTTCATGTGTACCAGCACTGAGAAACTAGAATGTATTATTATCGTAGGCTACAATAAGCACTACATTGTTGACTGTTTTAGCTAATGCTCATACTCAAGCAAACCCAGTAGTGCTGAAAAGGAAGAAAATTGACTACATTTCGTTTCATTTTCATCCACAGAACTCTGTGCTGTACATCACGTTTACATTCTGCATTATATGTTGTTTATTCTGTTGTTGTTTTTTGTGCTTAACATTTCCATGATGTCCTTCTTTAAGTTGAAACACGTATTCAACAATGTTCATATGTAAATAGCAAAAACTTTTTCTTTTTTTTTTTTACTTTTCTCCGTTTTAAAACAATAACCTGATGTTAAGCTTTTTTTTACACTTGTCATTTTGTTCCGTCACTACATCAGGTATTACGCTTCACTTAACTTTATGTGAGCAATTAACTCATACTGTATGGTGCTGTACCAAAGCCTTATGTATAATATTTGTATTACGTTTCTCTTGTTTGCCACTGCTGTCCAGTGAATTCTGTATCGTCTGAGATCATGTCTTACTCACTCTTCATGTTCAACTGCCATGGATCTCATTTCTTTATTGAGTAAAAACAGAAACCTGAATGGACTACAAAGTAAAAACTCTGGCCTGTTACCAACTGGCCTGGATATGTAGTGACAGTCGCCATCTAAAGCCTTTATAGGGAAAACACACAGGCTCACTCCTGGTGGCTCACCATGACGTAGACATGGGCCTAGCACATGATCTATGCTCTATCTATGGCATGTCTGTGAGAATATGAAAGCAGTGTTGTATTCATGTCACCATATCATTTCAAATGCTTAGTCCCATACAAAATTTTCCTCTCAAATTTTTGTATTTTGATATAATAAAAAAAATCAAAAGAGGTTTTATTTTTGTTGTGCTTTTGTCTTTTGGAAAAATCTGATCCAGTGGTGTAGTTCATATGCTGGACACAGGGTGTAAGTGTTGGGTAAAGCATGAGGAAGACAGTGTGGTGACAGGATCAGTTTAATCAGGTCACAACTTCTTTTTAATTCTAGGACAGTGTGCCAGGTTATAAATCCTTTCCTTCAAAAAAAGAGAAAAAAAAGATAAGAAATAATCGACCCCGGCTTTGCCATCTCCACCCAGACATTATGGCATGAATCGTGTGTCAGCTGAGACAGAACAAGGAAAAACAAACAACCTCAAAGAGGATGAGTCCTGTCAGTGTATGACCTTTGTGCTTTTGTTCAAATTCCCTCTGGCATGCTGGGAAACAAACAAACGAGCAGCCGTGTGCATGCACCTGAGGGAAATGAAAAGTGCAGTTAATCCACTGCTCAAACACACACACCTCCAAAGGCCATGTTGCCTATATGTTTCACAGCAGATTCTTCAATAGGGAGCTCTAATGGCTTTGTATTTTCACTCAATATGATCACTATTATAATGTTAGGTAAATAAGTAATTAAGTGAATTCATTCTAAGGCTATGTTTACGTTTGAACATAGGACCATCTCTTCATGTGTGAAAAATGCCGGTCACAATTTCAAATATCTTGTTTGCTCCACAATCCAAAACGCGACAGTGTTAAAATTATTATTGTGTAAATGGAAAAAGAACTGCCAACATTTATATAAGAATATTGATTTGATTGTGCAAAGGTGACCAAATCAGTTTAACAGCACACAAACATGTGTTGAGTTTTTATGGGGGTTATCTTGTTATGAGCACAGAGGAAACACCCTGGAGACGTGTGAGGCTGCTCATAGGGTGGTTTTGTAACCTTTGTACAGACCAAGGATGTGTGTTCCTTATGTTTCCAGTCCTTATGCTTGGCTAAGCTAACTGGCTGCTAGCTGCCCATACTGTTACAGACACATACTACATTTTACATTCTGAGGTTTTGCTGCTTTTCCCTCATTTGTCTCGCGATATATCTTTGATCGGAATAAACCCCCGTAATTGCTGAGCAGATAATCCAGTCAACTTGGTCTCTGTCATTTGAACTTCAACTGTTAGCCTACATTTCATAAATTAAACAACTAACTAAACTGTCTCCTAGCTATAGCTTCATATTTACAGATTTAACAGTCGATCTTTTCATCTAAATCGAACGAGGCCAATCCTGGTCCTCGAGGGCCTCTAGGGCCCACTGTCCAGCTTGTCTGCTGATTACCTGGATCCGGTGTGTTCAGCCAGTCGGAAGCTGTAAGTACTACTTACTATTATCCTACATATTATTGTCATCTAATCAGTGAATAAATCAATTAGTTTATCTCTATTTTTTTAACTCTATATAAAATTGTATTTATTCATCACAGATTGCTGTGTATGGGGCTGTATGTAGCTGCAGAGCAGTGAGAGGGGTCGTGCTGACCCCTGTCCATCAGTGTTGTTAATATTATAGCTGTTTGGTTTATATACTCTCATTTAATGTGTAACAACTGCTATCAACTAGTATCTTCAACTGTCAGAGACATGTGGCAGAATAAAAAGTACAATATTATGTAAAGAAGCAGGAGTATAAAGTTGTGTAAGATATAAGGAATATGAATTTGTGCTTAACTGCTGAACTTTGAGCTGTAGGCTACATTCCTCGCATGTTAAAAAGTGCAGACTATCTTGCGGGGTACGAGTCATGAAAGGGTCGCTGTTGCCTCCCGGCAAATAGAGGATTATGACTTTCATATTATGTCCTTCAGTGGACAAGAACAATAAGAAGATGTGTTAAGATGAGTGATTTGCGCACCAGGTTTGACTCCTCTCACTGTTACCACCCCACCTACACTGGATGGTTATGTAATTCTGTACCAAGCATTACCTAACACCACACAACTTGCCAGATGGGGCTCCTTGGGCTGGTGAATTTGTCAGACAGGGGCTCCGTTTAAATGATCACTCTTACCTCATATTTGGGTCCTTGACTTTGAAAAAGGTCTGGCAACCCTTTGGGGCTCAAATATTCAAGGCGCGCGCACGAAATCATTTGTGCGCGCTCCGGGTGCCGAGTGCAGATTCTCAGTCAGGCAGGCAGCTGGGGCTCCCCAGGATGACTCCCACACTGCCTCGGCGATGTCGCAGCCGATCGCAGATTTGCTGCTGAAAACATCCACCTCAGATGATGAGCTGTAGGCTGGAGCGTTTGTCCGAGCGGAGGCTTTGTGCACTGCGATGCTGACAACATGTTTCCTCGCCGAGAAGCTCAGCGCTGTGCAGCATAGAGGAGGCAGCGGAGCGGAGCAACGTGCACGGTTACAGGTAGGCTGTTTGAACAAGCATTGTGTCTTAACTATCACACTGCTGTTTAATGCGCCGTCACTGCCCTGAAGGTTTGATCGCAACACCTGTTCCACGCACTTTCATTTGACTAATGGCAAACGACCGTCTGTCTGTGTGTGTGTGTGTGTGTGTGTGTGTGTTTGTGGCAGCATGCAGCTGACCTGGTGATCTCTCTGTCCGGCCCAACAGGTCAGAGTACGCCGGTGGTCAACTCTTCCCACTGGTTCCCAGTTCAGGTGACAGTCCGTTTGTATGACTGGTAGTACGTGTGCGATTGCATCACATGCTCCACAAATCACGACAAATGGGAGTTTTTCTGTCAAGTAGATTGCGGTGCTGTTTTTTTGTGTGGGAATTACAGTAATGCAGTGGGTGGACACAACATGATGAAGACCTGAATGATCTAATGCAGTAAAGTGAAACAGCCCTGCAACAAGTGCTGGGCTTGAGAAGCCTATGATTGGCAGTTTGTTGATATGAGATCATGTTAGATTTTTTGAGCCTGTGTAAGAGCTGTTGATTCAGATCATTTGTGAGGCTCTGTTACTGTAGATATTGTAAAGCCTGTATCTCGTCGCCTACTTGTTTGTGTTGGAAGGTGGGAGGACAAAATAACAGTTAGGTGTTGAATTGATACAAAGATTAGTAGATTGATTATTCTACAGAAGATCAATACACTATTTTGACAATCAAGTATTGATTTGGATGCATTTTAAGCAAATATGCTCAGTTTCTAAAAATGTTCTAATCAAATAAACATCAGATTATGTGTGAGGACAGTTATCTTGCCCGGAAATGATTAATCAGTCCTAAAATTCATTGCAACTTCGCCTACATATATGAACATTTGCAGCTTTTCTTCATCCTGTGTCATAGTAAAGTGAATATCTTTGGGGTTCAGGCTGTTTGCAGGACAAAAACAATGTCAGCTTTAGCTTCTTATTTTATAGACTTAATGATTAATTAACGATTATAATTCATATGATTAATCAATAAATAATGAGCATTTTATTGTGATCATTGTGGAGAGTTCGTTGGCCAAAACTAATTACCAAATCATTTTTCACAGTTTCCTGACATTTTACAAATCAAAAGGTAAAATAAATCATCTTTGGCTGCAGGCCTACATTTAACTGCGAATCCTGTAGCCACAATATAGAGCGTGTGTTTGTTTTATGGTGTATAGGGACAAAATACTCCATGTCATGTGTTTTACGTTGTGCAGTATGTAATACAACGCAGTAATACAACGCAATCACAGCCTCATAAAAGATTACCACACAGTTGAGTCAACACCTGTGTGTAGTTGGACACGAGCTTGACAAAGGTGGTAATTATTTCAGGGATGTTGTATTGGATTGCATTAGATTGTACAGGTGACAGTGATCTTGTGTCACTGTGTGGGAGTTTGCGTGACACTCAATATTAAGTTAGTGAGCCAGCTGCACAGCAGTATGCTTATATCCTCCAGCAGCACTTTCCTATTCGAAAATATTTGTCCCACACAATACAAATTCCCCTTGCTCTCTATTTTTACTGCATTATATCTCAGTTTCAGAGGAGATGACGACAGAAAGGGCTCTACTTGACAGCTGAGGCTGTTTTCATTGGTGACAGATCGGCTTGTTGATTAAATATTTGGGTCTTTGTTGTCTACAACCTAATCGCCCTGCCCTTAATTCACCCCGCTCTCTGCCCTTCATCTGGGATCACTGTAACTCTGACGGCTGCAGGACGAAGATTGAGCGGTGACACTGACTCAGTGTAAGATGAAATGAAGTTAATCTCACTCTGGTAGGTTTCAAGAAGATTATAGGATCATATGACCCCCGCTTCCGCCTCCCCAAAGGAATGAAGCGAGCGACAAAGCTCTGGTAAGGATGGCTGATTTAAAAGAAATCTGCATTGTGGCATGCTCGGACAGCAGCAGCACAGCGGGCGTCTGCCTGCTGCAGGTGACGTCACCACCACCTCAGGCAGACTGGGAGGTGGAGATGATGGTGATGATGTGTCAAAGGTTCCTCTAAGGCTTCATTTCCCTCCTGGTGCAGTCCTCAGTGTGGAGGAGCATCAAGTCATGATGGACGTGAGAGAGGTTACCATGGTAACCAGGGGCCTTTCTCCACTTCTGCTCTCGCTTGTGTTTACTGCATGCCAGAGCTCAGAATAAGAGCATGAAACCCACTTTCCCCTCGCTGACTACATGCGGTTGTCACTTCTTTGGGATCTGCCATATTAATGGTGCCGTTATCGGTATTGCTACCTGCTGGTTCAGGGCGTTTCAGCAGCTTTCAGCTCATTGGTTTGTTTGTATTTTTCCCTTTGGCTCGCAACATTTCTGTTTTGGCTCGGTCTATCTGCTCCACTAGATACACTACCTGACTAGCAACAACTGACAAATTTAGCAACTAGCTGAGCCAGATTTAGAGATAATCATTTGGACACAAACACAATTCCAAATGAGTGATATTGTTGCTCCATATCTGCTAAGAAAATGTTTATGATGAACACAACGGGAGACCTTATGTTACTACGGTCCCATATTCAGTAGAGTTTTATAAAACTTCTACATATATTATCCATATTAGCATTAATGTGTGGAGTCTTTGTCAAACCGTGATAAAGACTAAAGCTGAAATGGCAGCTTTTCCTTAACTCGCTCCTCTTCTCAACAGCCTCTCCTCTCATTTGTGATAAAGTAACTGTCACTCACTCAGACACATATGCTGTGTGTTTGTACTACAAGTACGTAGGCAGTCATTTCTCATATTAACATACCTGATGATACCGGTTTCATAAACGGCATGCAAGGTTGTGTAGGCTGCCCTATTTTTTCTTGAAATTGCCATGTAGGCCATCAGATACGAGGGCGACATCCTTCTATGCTTCTCCAATCTCCTGACGTCAGAACGTCTGTTTTTAAGCGCAGATGTCGCCATTATTCCTGCATCCGAAATAGTTTTGCTTAATACTTTGGATATGATTGATAGAGTAGTAGTGGAAATATGACTCCTGGCTGACTTACAGCAGCTTTGTGCAGGGTTGCTTCCAAGGTTTATAAGCTATAGTGTGAGAGATTTTGTGCGTATTTGATTTGACACTGTTCTATTTTTCTTGCTTATGATGCTACACAAAGTGTCAGTGCTACCCATTGCCCTCTGCCATGGACAATGTCTCATACAGAGCGAGATCACCTCTTAAATTTTTACAGTTGTGACAGTCAAATCTTTTTATAGCTCAAGCTATTTGGAGATTGTCCAAAATAATCTACTTTTCATGTATTGTGGTGTTAACAATGAGCAGTGCTTGCTATAAGGCATCCACTTGTACATACTGTACTGTATGTTGCTCTAATGTTGCTCGCTGTTCTCCCACAGGGTTTTTCCACATAGAAACAAAAAGCCAGTCAGGCAGCTTTAAAGCACTCCGCTAGCCAGCCTCCTCTGCAATGTGAAGTACAACATGTTCCTACACTTGAAAAGACTCACTGTCTGATGTGGTACAATCAGCAAGGTCAGGCATTGTGCTGTGTATCAGGCAATGCATGCAGCCATTAGGAATATCTGTCCTCCATTAGCACGACATGTCCAAATTGTAGTCATGTTAATGATCATCACAAACTTTGTTTTTGTGTTGTCCTATAAATTTAGGGTATACAAAAAGACACCAATGATATTGCTTCTATAATAAATTATAGGGGGACTTATAATGGACTTATAATTCCAGTGATTCAAATTTTGTGAAATTTGGTAACACAGCTCATTCATGTGAGTTGGCAAAGACGATTTCCCCCACCGACCCTTATAAAGCAGTGCTTTGTAAACAGTAAATGTCTGAATGCCTGGGTAATGCACTAGCTATCCTCGGGCAAGGTTGTGGTGCCTATTAGAGAGGAGATACAGTATGAGAGATGTGGATATAGTGGAGTTCGAGCCTGTTCGAGCCTGTACTCCCGTCAGCCTGCTCACATTCTGCTGAGTCAGGAGGCTTTGTGGAAGTCAGTCAACAGCAACTCAGTGAGGCTCCGGGCCCGGAGGGGCTGGTGGGAAACTGCTATTACAGCAGCGGTCGGTTGGGGCTGATCAATCTACTTGTTACTCCAAACACTGTGATTGCTGATTATTAGATCTGCTTAGGGAAGACGTAAAACTGCCTCTGTGCTAATTGAAAGGATTTTCTTAGTGCTGTAGCTGGACCTCTGAGGTGTGAGTAGGTGGCTGATTTTGTGCCCACATGCCCTGAAGTCATTGTCTAATGCTTAGCACTCACATACATTTGATAGCTGGTTATTCGAAAATTGGAAGAGTCTGCTGTTTGTTTACAGGACATAAGGAGATGAGTAGTAGTAATGGATTGAGAGTGATGGGGATGTCCCAGTATAAATCTTTTCACACATGTAGAAATATTCATGGGTGGGTGTAGACATTTTTTAATGGGGCAGCCAGACTGTATTGGGCATACACTGAAAGAAGGTGGGCAAATTCACAATTTTTATTTTATTTTAACTCCAAATAGCAGAGGATAATGGATTAACCATTATCATGAACAAATACTAATAAACAATTGGGGAGAGGTAAAATTAATCTCTTGCAGGACCAATTGTTCTGGTCCAACTGCTACTAAATACAATACAATTGTTTAATTATTTATAATTTTAATGATTTATTTCGGCCTCGAATGTGGTCAGTTTCCTTGTGCTGAACGTTTTACATTAAGTTCTGTCATAAGCCAAGTACCTATTAGCTTCAACCCCTGGAGCGGACTTTTTTTAAATGGAATTTTAAGGAAGATAGCACCTTTTTCTTCCTGTACAACACGTACAACAACATAAACTAAAGACAGGTCCACATGTGTAGTACATCACGTAGTGGGGTGTCATATGATTGCTGGTAGCTTCTTTGCACCAGTTATTTTGCAGAAGTTAGTTAGAAATATGCATCAGGTGAGCGGCGGAGGTGTTAAAAATGTATCTAGCAAGAAGATTCAACATTTTTCTTTGTAGAGTTAGTAGGTTCTCATTAGGCTTGATGGGATAGATGGCTGTTACATTCACCCAACGCACGGATGATGGATGGTCTTAAAAACGAGGGTTCCTCTAAAAGGATGGTCTAAAAGATTAGTGTAAGATTTAAGTAGTGCAAAACTTATAGTATATCATGGACAAAATTGAAAGATACTTTTTACTTTCATTGAAAGAGTAAGAAATGGGAGGATTGCCTTGAATAATTTGTGAGAAACCAAGGGTGTAAGCTTAGCACAAACGAACAAATAAATATGAGTTGTTCCCAAAATGGATAAAAAAAGAAAGGAATATATCCATGCATCTTATAAGCTAAAATAATGACCCTAAACTTGCAAATATTATCCTGGGACATACCACTACTACACACTACTGAATCTGCAGTGACAGTCTTGACATTTCCTTGAGGAGAAGATTAATATGTTTTCCTGCTAAAACCTGTCAGTGCTCTGCTCAAAAGAAGCTGATATTCTTATGAACCCATCCTACGTATGCATTTGAAGTTTGACATGCGTTATGTCTGAAGTAGCTCCCGGCGTTGTAGCATGATGTCATCACACATTACAGTCTGGTCTCTGTGGACTGTAGCCTTGAGAGTTGAGCACGCCGCGGACTCAAACGGGTTAACGTCTGGCAGCTTCATTGCATCGAACTCTTCTGCCCATCTTCTACTCTCTTACCCACCCACCTTCCTTCCCTCGCTCTCCCTGTCCCTTTTTCCCTCCCACTCACGTTTCTCTACAGCGGGCTGTTGCAGTAAGGCAGCATCATGGAGGCTGGATGTGTGGTTGCCGCGGTGATTGAAAATGCTGCCTCAGGACCCCAGGGAGAACCAGGAAGTAGTGACGTCCTTGAGGGGTGAGTTACTCTCTTTTTTCTTCACTTCACGCCAGCTGATCTGAATTATGTAAAAGCATTTAGATGTGCATCAGGAGCAGCATGTGTAGAGATTCTGTGGCTGACGTGGCTGCATTGTCATTTACATACGTGTTTGCATCTAAATGGGCTGGATGCAAGCAGCAGCAGCAGCAGCAGCAGCACCACAATGTGAAGGCTAAAACGTGCCTGTTCTCAGACTGACACAGAGATAAACAGTCCCCATTTAAAGCTCCATCAGGTCCAAAGCTCACTCTATTTACTTGAACAGTTTTTTGAATTTTATCATTTATGTGTACGTATGTCTGTGTAATTAGTTCCATCACATAGGGGCCACATAAATGAACCTGTGTGACAGTGTTCTTGTCCTCATGTCCTGATCTCATCACACTGAGTCACTGTGACAAAGCCGAGGCCAGTCTGTCTCTCCTCTCTTTGTTGCTCAGAAGTTGGGCTAGACCTCACCCTCCACTTACAAATACATTGAGTCACATTTCAAGGGAAGGTTTTGTGAAGCACTCCCTTGTGGGTGGATTGTCTTCATGGCTCTCTGAATAGACAAGCTTTGCTTTCCTGAGTGCACACAAATGATAGACATGATAGAAGATACAACCGTTTTTCAGACTAATCTGTATCAAGGATGTGTTTATTGCATTTGTTCTAACCGGAATCAGAACAGGTGATGATCTCATGTTTTTGGATAATTACAGATTCAAGTACTAGTTTCAACTACCAGTCCTAGTACAACCTGTTTTTCTGGGCCATGCTGGTGCAATGTCATGATTTGAGCCCAAGCCGCATATTGTGAATCTCCCTCACTTGCACCCTCTGGTGTATTATAAAAAAAACTACAAGTGTGTTGAGAAGGTTCATACTACATGGATGTAGCTATATCATTGTTTTTGTTTTTTATTTCCTCGCTTTCTGCAGAGATGTGCTACCATCTGCTGACCTGGACAAAGATGATGCTTTACCTCAAGCCACCAACAATAATCCTCCAGAAGAGAAACAGCCACAGGAGACATCCACTGCCATGGTACACGCCCACACACATACACACACACACACGTACACCTCTGACTCATCACATATATGAAAAAAACAAAAACATTAGCACGTACATAAGGACATGTCACCCTTCTTCTTGGAGGCTGCACTAGTCCTGGTGATTCAGACCATGTCACACAACATGATGTCATATGGCCATGTGACTGTCCTTAACATAACAGTGTGCTACAGTATAACATCAGCGTTACAACTGAAGTCACAGTGTATGAACAGGTGTAAATTAGCACTTGAGGATGTGTCACATGATAGTGAGGTGGAGTGTTTCAAAACTGCTGAGTTGAAGGTGCTATGTCAATATTGTCATAGACAGGTGATGTTTACTTCTGGTTACTCCAGTTTTATGTGAATATCCTTCCCAGCGTATCATTCTTTACAATTTACTATTTCTGTGATGGAATTAACCACTTGTTTTTAGGATCTGAGTCTCTCAGGTAAGTGACCAAATTTTCAGTTTTTCAGATGTACTTTAAATACAATAGATTTCTATGTATACTTAAGATTTGTATTTTTAATTTCTCATTATGCATCACCCTGTGTGCCATTAGATGTCCACAGAGTAATTAAATTACAATCTGGAGTATAAGACAGAAAACATTAGTAACAGCATAATGGTAATATTAGTGACATACAGAAACACATTAGAGAAACCATATTTTAAGAACCTTCATTTTCACAGATTCATAGAATCACATAACATACAGTAGGATAAAATATCCTAACATGTTATAAGCATGAAAAAGCTTGCCAGAAAAGCATTGCATATTACAGTTGCATGAGATAGCATAACATGCCTTGCTGAGTAATAACATAGCCAGGCACAGCATAGCTTAATAAGCATTAACATTAACATGACCTGACATGACAGAATATTAGTATAAAAAGGCGTAACATGGTGCATAGCATAATACTGTATACGCAAAACAGCACATAACAAAACAGTGTATTTCATAAAATGTTACAGTAGCATAAGATAGCATTAGTGTACAACAACATAGTTTAACCTAGTAAAGCATTAACCATTACCACAGTAAGTAAGTTTCTTTCAGCTGCTCCCTTTCGGGGTCACCAAAGCGGATCACTCCGCATATTTGATTTGGCAAGGATTTTACACCGGATGCCCTTCCTGCAACCCTCTCCGCCAGACCGGCACTAGGGAGGGACTGGGACGCAAACCGCCAACCCTGGGGTTCTTAGACAGTTAGCAATTGCCGCCTGCCCCGCACGCCATTGACCATTACCATAGATAGCATAATATTATTATAACAAAATAATACTAGAAAACATGAATAACATAATAAAGCATAGTATAGCAATCAAAGCATAAAACAACATTAGCATAACATTGTTGGGAACATATTAGCAGAACATATCCTACAAGACTAAAAATTTAATTACACAGATGTACAACTCACTATTTTTATCTAAGTTTATATCTTGCATGTTGAGCATTGTTTTATGGTGATCTACATCATTATTCTCGACTGTAACCTCTTCTCCATCAGTCGTCCTGTGACTGACACTTGATGTCGGTTTTCTCTGCTTGGCAGGTGAGGAGTGATAACGCAGAGCACACAGCCGAACCGCTCCTGCGCTCCTGCGTCAGCACAGCTAGCATGAAGGTCAAGAACATGAAGAAGTAGGTGCTCCCTGTGACAACGCTGCTGCTATTATAGGCTGTAAACTAGGGCTCTTATCCAGGCCAGTGAAATGAGGACCTGCTGTAAAAAAAAGAAAAGATGGGCACGGCACAGACAGACGAATCAGTCTCTAACCCTGTTCCCACACATATGCCGCCTTCTCTCACTCTTCTGTTTCAACTCAATCAGCGTCAGTGTGTTGAATAATGATGATATGCTCTTGTGCTGCGTTTTTTTAGGCTGACATTCCCCAGAGGTCACTTCCCCAGGTTGGCAGAGTGTGCTCATTTCCACTATGAGACTGTTGACTTTGGCAATGTTCAGGTGAGCATCAGAAATACTTCCACTGTGACTTCTACAGCAGAGAGTCACTATCTTTAGTAATTGTGTCTTTGGCTCAAGTCCAGTGACCATTTTGGTGAATTGCTCCAGAAATGCATCAGTGTTAAAATGCAATGTGGCAGTTAAATCAATATCCTTGTTTGTTTCCTCTGGACAGTTCCACCTTCATTACTGCATTTCATTTTCATTTTTATCAGTGCTGTCACCATTACAGATTTTATTAGTCCCATTCATATGTGTTCATCCCTGATTGACAGTATGTGAATGTCATAGTCATTTGACCTCTGTACACCTGTGATCCTAGCTTAGTAAAATGGTTTAATCTGATGATGTCAGCCAGTGAGTAAATGAAATGCAGTCCTTCCCCGGATATACAGCAGAGTCAATGCAGGAACTGAAGGAGATGACTCATTTGAAAGTAAACACCTGTTCCGACAAGTGGTGTGAGAATGTTTAGTTACAGTTAATTGTATGGGAAGCTAAATGCTAAACTGTAGAGTTTTAAAAAGAAAAACTTAAGTCATTTTTAGCCATGCTAGGTAATCGGTCCACCCCTTTCGTCCAGATTAAAACATCTCAGCACATAATAGATGGATTGCCATGAAATTTAGCACAGATATTCCCACATGACAATTGCTATAACTTTGCTGATATCCTCTAGTGCTACTAGCAGTTCAAAGTTTTTATGTAGTCATGTAGTGAAACATGTTTAAATTTTTACTTGTATTTTTGATTTGTCCAAATATTGACAGTGACCATCTGTGCTCTGTGTCCAGAGCTAATTAGCAAATGTTGGTGTGTTAGTGTGCTAAACTGAGAGTGGCGATGTAAACATTCCTGACACATTAGGATTGTTGTTTGGCGTTGGCACGCTGATGTTAACATTCAACATTGCTGCTTGCATGCCTTTACATTTAGGAATCTAAAGAAATGCATGTTTAAAAAATCATGCGAGGGCTAAGTCATTTAAAGATCCTGTGGTTTTAAACTCTGTAAATATGGATTTAGTTCCACTTCTCAGCCAACACATATAGACATGTTTTAGGTTATATATATTTTATATATACAGCAGTGATAAGGAGAAGCAGTGAAGTGAGTGGTTGCTCAGTCATGCATGGAAATGGCTGTTAGCTGCTTGGTTAACCTCATGCAGTTCAGTTTGCTTGCCAGCAGAGTGCAGCAGTCGTCTCTCCACAGTGATGCTGCCTGTGTAGCTGAACAGAGAAGAGTGCATGAGCAGAGCATGCATGCTGAGGGGGTGAATCCCAGCATGTCGTGTTAATGGACAAGAGTGGGGCAGGATGGATGCTCTCACTCTTTTGGGTAAATGTCCTGCTCCAGCTGCCATGACTGTGAAGGCTTCATCGATAGAGTGGAAGGAAGTGAAGCAGTACAGCAGCTGTAGTGACCTTGAAAAGCTCCACAGGGGGAAAAAAAATCCAAGCTCAGCCTGAAGAGAAATATCAGTCTGGGGATACACTGACACTGAAAGCATTAAACACTGCTTTCACATACGTATAAAAACATAAAATAGACACACACCATTAACATTGATTTTTATTACTATGTTATTTTTGATTAATGTATTGATTTTATCCACAAAGATGAGTCTTTTCTCATTGTATCTCCCATGATGCATTTGCTTGTCTCTACATTCACTGACTGTGGTGGCAGGGAGAGAGGGTACTGATCAGGTTTCATGTATCTTAATCACAGAATAGCACAAGGACAGCAGACTCTGTCTGCAGTCTGCCTGACTGATTCCTCTCCAGATTAGCCCCACTCTCGCCTTGAGAGTGGAATGAATGAGAATTGTTCTGAAATGAAGAAGGGCCGTCTATCTGTCTTGTGCAGCTTCGCCTCTGTATGATGGATGAGCTTGTGCATCTGTGTGTGCCAGTTGAGCCCATTTACTGCCAAACCCCCTTTGTCACCAGAGAAAGGAGTTAAGAGAGAGCGAGCAAAAGGGAGGGTGGGCAAGATGGAGGGGGGGCAGAGTACAGGAGAGGGAGGAGGGGGAAGAGATCGAAAGAGGGAGGCAGGAAGGGGGGTAAGACACACAGTGGGAAGCATCCTCTTTTCATATTCTCTGCTTTGAATAGAGCAGTAAGCGCATGGTGATCCAAAGCCCAGTGAATGAGTGTTTTACGTAAGGCGGCAGGGGACGACAAACAAGCGGGTAAGGGGCAGCCTTTAAACTCTGCTGCCCTCAGCCAAGATTTGACTGGTTAGAGGAGCTAGCTGAGGTCCACAACTGCGGCTGCACACAAAGAGAAAGCTACTTCCTCCAGCTGCGGATGGATATCCAAGATGATGCCTTAGTGGCAGGTAACATGAACATGGGGATGATTAGGTATTAATTTGAGATTCTGGTGCAATGTTTGTGAATAAATGACATAAAATAGGTGTGTTTTTGTGCCAGTGGTTGAGATCGGAGCTGTGTTGGCATGTTTGAGGTAAGGGGACTAATCTTTACGGTGTGAGCATCATCGAGGAAGATGCTTAAGTATCCTTTACGTGAAATTTTTCATATTTCTTAGTTTCTCTTTACCTGCATCTTTATCCCTTTTGGCCTCCTGACCACTTTCACTACTTCATTTGGCTGTTTGGTGTGGACTAATGTTTCCATCAAATGCTTCCACCATGACTTATTCAACAACAATTTCTCATGCTGCATCCTTTGTCAGTCTGGTTTGCTGAGCAGTAACTAGGTCGTTGTGTGTTGTGTAACAGGGTATCTGGATGAGCTGCTAACACTTATAAATAACCAGAACTCCCCTTGGCTTCCAGGCCTTTTGAAGACTCTTCTATGGTAATGTCTATCAACATATTCACAAACTCCCGCAAGGCTTTGATCTTCTCAGTTTTGGGTCATATGGAATATTGGTGAAGAGGAAGAAGAAGAAATCTGTACTAAATCAACTCCGCCTCCAAGCGCCCGTATCTTAGCAGTTTATGTATTATACATATTTCATGCTGCAGAATTTATGGTGAAGTGAGAATATGAATCACTTCTACGCAGAGTAAATATTCTTACATCGCAGATAAACTTGTCATATTCAAAGATGATATGTCAGAATTTCTACAAAAGGTCATTTTTAATGTAAAAACATCCTTTTGTTAGATTTTAAAAAAATGTTGACTCATGGTTTTTTTTTTTCAAGCAATTTCTTCCCATGGTTCTATGCTGTTTTAAGAGTTTTTAAGATTTCTATGCTCCAGTGCTCAGTGTAAAAGTGGTTTTACTATTTGATAGAGAAACAGGGTTGGACATGATGTTCTTGTATACCAGGTCACACACAAAGAGGTTGTTGTATTATACACATCCATTATTTAGAATACGGGCCCTCTCGCTGTTAACTTCACTGTCTCCGTCTTTTTTCTGGCTCTTTCTTCTCATAGTTGGCATTTGCAGAGGGACAAAGTGAAGGACTGAAGGCTGGACTGGATTCCAAAGAGCTGGTCTTTCTGGTCCAGATCACTTGCCAGGTATTGTTAATTGCTACAGATTAGAGTGTGTGATTTCACACTTTGCTTAGTAATGTTTTATCTCCAGTTCACCGTAGTTTCTCAACGTCTATTGTCAGGGTCGAAACTGGCTGGTGAAGAGATCCTATGAAGACTTCCGGGTGCTGGACAAACACCTACATTTGTGTATCTATGACCGCCGTTACTCCCAGCTCACCGAGCTACCGCGACATGACATTTTAAAGGAAAATGTTGAGGTACCATGGAACTCCAACTGCTTTATCTATAACATTAATTATTTAAGCATAGATAGATTAAAGTTTTGTCTGGTAATTAGAAATTAGATTGTTCTATTTGATGTTGTTAGGAAAATGCACTTAGTTTGTTAGACTTTTCTACACTTTGACAATGTTGCTTTCCTTCAGTCAGTAACAAAGATGCTGGCCACCTACCTGTCCCGCTTCTCGGCAATCGCTGACAACAAGATCAACTGTGGTCCAGTGCTAACATGGATGGAGGTATCACTTTTTTCCTCACTGTTGTTATTGATTCCACACAGTCTAGTATGCACTCTGGTGTTGAAAGTTTCAATATGCAAGGAACTCATGCTAGCACTAGCATTTGACCAGTTGGAATACATAGATGGAGGTGGTAGAATACAGGCAAATTAATAAAAGGAAAGGCATAACCAATATCTCTGTCTCTCTTGGTATACACAGACTAAAAAGCGGGGGGTAATTGTTCCCAGTGATAGTAACGTAATCATTGCGGCCTTTTATCAATAATACCTCACACACACACACACACACACACACACACACATCTCCACCGACCCTATTGGTTTGTTTGATAAAAAGAACAGCACTTACTTTGTACTCAGCTTTAACCTGATGATGTTATAGCTTCAGACATTTTGTCACAGTTTTTGTGGATCTCTCGGGGGGGAGAGACGTGTAGAACAGTTTCACCAATCAGTTGTTGAAAACAGTAACAACAAACAAGTCATACTTAGCAAATCATCTATATTGTAGTAACTTTAAAAAAAATTCCTTTAACACAGTTCAATAGGGCACACAGACTAGATGAGAAATTGTCAATACTTCCAGTAGTAGAGCGAGAAAATGTCAGCTATGCATGATATAATAAAAGATGCATACAGGTGGTTCTAGGCTTTCATACAGTTCCAGGCTACTATACAGTACAGTTGTGTATCTCCTGTGCTGCAAAGAAAATCAATTAATGTCTATACATGATAAGTGAAGCTGGGTTAGGGTGAGGTGAACCTCAAATGGCAGACTAAGTAACACTTTTTATTTTTAGATCGACAACAAGGGGAACCATCTGCTGGTGTCAGAAGAAGCTTCAATCAACGTCCCTGCCATTGCTGCTGCCCACGTCACCAAACGTTACACTGCCCAGGCCACAGACGAGTTGACCTTTGAGGTAACCTCTGAGATAGAGAATATTGTTTATCTAGAATCCTTTTTTTTTTTTTTTATCAAAACAAATTTTCACAGGATTTTTTGCATATGTGTATTTGCGATGCCAGGTGGGGGACATTGTGTCAGTAATAGACATGCCACCTAAAGAAGACACAGGCTGGTGGAGAGGGAAACATGGCTTTCAGGTAAAGCATGTACTTTAGACTCAGTATACTGAAGATATTTTTTTAAGGTACAGTGCACTGCAAGCTTGACTAACATTATATCCAGTAGGAAACAACTTTACTCCTCCTCCAGTGACGATAAAGTAGTGATTAGGATTTCTCTTCATCCAAATTACATTTTGTGTGCAGGGAATTCATACAGAGAGATAAACACAAACTGTTGCTGTTAAAACTATGAGTTGAACCCTCTATTTTCAAGATACCCTTTCCAAAAAGAACCCAGTTTGCCTTTGTGGCTATGGAATAGCCAAAGATGTTTTCCACAATAAGAATGTAAACCAGCAATTTTCAGCCCGAGGCAGCTTGTACCCCCATGTTTACTGACCTATTTCTGCGCCTGCACCCTACGGCAATCTGCTACAGAACTAAACGCCCCCCCCCCCGGTCCCTGGAACTTACAAGTGTATAACAATCTCTGTCTCTTCTCCTTACACTAATCATCCTCCATTCTCCCTCTGCTTGCAGGTTGGTTTCTTCCCCTGTGACTGTGTTGAGCTGATAAATGACAAGATCCCACCCAGTGTTCAAAGCGCGGTGCCAAAGCCAGGTACTCTTCAGTGTGCGCCTGTCCTGCTGTTGATGGTTAATTTAAGACCTGCTGCCAGGATATGAGTTGAATTAGATTAACATGGCTGTGCGTCTGTGTGTGTGTGTGTCTCCCATCTTACTCAGTGTGTAAGAAACATGGGAAACTGGTAACATTTCTGAGGTCTTTTATGAAGTCTCGACCACCGCCACAGAAGCTGCGGCAGCGCGGTATCCTTAGAGAGCGGGTGTTTGGCTGTGACCTGGGGGAACATCTCCACAACTCTGGACATGAGGGTACATTAGTGGCAATATTATTATTAGTAGTAGTAATTTTTTTTCTTATTTTCCATCATCTAATTTTTACCTACTTGAAATTTTCACTCACATTTCAGTTTGTTAATACCCCAAGAAGGATTCACCCAATTAATCTGCATAATATAGTGGATTTGTGATTACTGCAATGTCTGATGTGAAATGTGAAGGTCTAATGTCTGCCAGCAGCCCTTTAGGGATTAATCTTATAAAACGTACAAGTCAAGCCTTCTCTGGTTATTCGTCTCTGGTAACTTTCTAAGTTGAGCCTTGCTCAAAAGCCTTTAGAAGCAAATATCAAAAATATATCCAATATATTTTGTGTTCCATATGTATAATGGGGACATTCCCATTCTAAGTCACTGAAAGAACAGTGATAATACAGCACTACATCTTGTGCTTCATTTTTGTTTCAGTCTTCTCTCATGACTCCCTGCTGTCTCCTGTAGTTCCACAGGTTGTTAAGAGCTGTGCTGATTTCATAGAAAAGAACGGAGTGGTAGACGGAATCTACAGACTCTCTGGGATCTCTTCCAACATCCAGAAACTAAGGTTTGTACCCATTTTACTCAATATATTTATTAGAAACTTAACCAGAAATAATTAAGTTTTTTATGGGATAGTTTGGTGCTTAAAAGGAGCATTGTACTCAGTTGGTGACTCAATTGTGAAAAGTTAGGAGTTTATACTGCTTGACAGCAGACGCTGTTCTCCAAGTGTTTTGAGCTACTTCTTCTGGAATCCATCAAATACAAGTTGTTTCAATTTGCGCCGCTTTGAATGGCTGTAATGATATTTCTAGCCACTTTATGTTTGCCAAGAGAAATTCATGAAACAAACTCTCGTCAGTAGATAAATTGGGAGGCACATAATCTGATGGGGTATTGACAGCCAATTAAACTGAATTTTCTCACATGAAAAACTTGATGCCACATCACATTGTGCGAGGAAGACAAATCTCTGGTGACATGTTGATGTTTCTTGCAGTTTATACTTGTTAAGGATGTTGAGGAGCCTTTTTCTTTACCTGCTCCTCACTCCAGTTCCTCCAATGATTAAAGATGGCAAACTGATGGAATTCCTTCTCTGCATTTGTAAACTGCGATGTACAATTGTGGCATTTTTTTGGCAGCAATATTGAATTTCAGAAGATATTATATTTAGAAAAATAAATAATTCATTCACCAATCAAACTACATAGTAAAAAGTAGCTTATAATGTTAAAATGGCCTGTTTTTGTGTTTTCATATTAACAGATGGGCAGTAAGATGACTACCACGCTGTTCTGTATTTATCTCTTCTTTTTCTTTCTGTCTCCATCCAGGCATGAGTTTGACTCAGAGCAAATCCCAGACCTGAGCAGAGACGTCTTCAGGCAGGATATCCACTCAGTGGGCTCTCTCTGTAAGCTGTACTTCAGAGAGCTGCCCAACCCTCTGCTTACCTACCAGCTCTACGACAGATTCTCAGTAAGGACCAGAGAGACTTTTTCTGGGGATAAATATGGGTAATTGGAACTAGCATAGGAGTAGGGTCAGATACTGTGAGGAGAAAAAAGCCCCTTGTGTTATCTTACTGAAACCAAATTTCTAGTTTTCAGTGATAAAAGAACAGAAGAAACTATTTATGAATTTCAACTGATTTTTAAGTGCTACTCAAAATGGGATCATTGCATTGTGTCGAGCTTTCTAGAAACAGCAAGGAATGTGCACATTAAAACCAAAAAGCAGATTAAGTGAGCCAAAACACTGGCTGCTTTGAATATAAAGAGGGAAAAAAGAGAGTGGGGAATGTTAAGAACTCCCTCTGCTGTGATTATCAGACTCTCTGTGATGCACGCTTTATCCTCTGTTTTTACAGGAGGCCGTGTCTGCGGCCACAGATGAGGAGAGGCTGGTCAAAATCCACAATGTCATCCAGCAGCTGCCCCCTCCTCATTACAGGTCAGATTTTTGGCTCATTGCTGCCCCCTGGTTGTGTGATACAGAACTGTTTGTTTTTCTGGAAAATGACACCTCACATCAGAGAAGTGCAAATGCTGTGATTTTGATTTGCTTTGTGTGAAGATAATGTACAATCAGTCCTACATCTTAGCCACAGTGTCTTGTCTGAACTGTGAAATCTGGCTGTCCAGAAAGAAAGGAAATACTTAAGAATTAACAGGAAATTTATTATAAATATATGCATTTATTCATTATCTGCAGGACTCTGGAGTTCCTCATGAGGCATCTCTCACACCTGGCCACCTTCAGCTCTATCACGAACATGCACACTAAAAACCTGGCTATTGTCTGGGCACCTAACCTCCTCAGGTGAGTATCACTATCTACACTGATGTGTGGCTGCGCACAGAGCACCGTTGCCACTCTGCTGTGTTCTATCCTTTCTGTCATAGTGAACTGGGGCATGTCTGAGTGGTCTATAGCTGTGAAATAGATTGTGCTCTGCTGTAACTGGTTTCCAGGTCCAGACAGATCGAGTCGGCCTGTTTTAGTGGCACAGCAGCATTCATGGAGGTGCGTATCCAGTCGGTGGTGGTGGAGTTCATCCTTAATAACACTGAGGAGCTCTTTAGTACAAAACTCAATGCCATCATAAGGGAGAGTACTGGTAAGATTCTTCTTATTTATATCAAATATAACATAGAAACAACACAACAGAATGTATACATCTCTAACAATCAAATGTACAATTCAAAAATAGGTAACAACAGCTTATCCAGACCCAAGTCCCTGCTGGTCTGCTCCCCATCCACTAAGTTACTGTCTTTGGAGGAGGCCCAGGCTCGCACTCAGGCACAGCTGGGCTCCCCAGCCACAACCCCATGCCTGACCCAAAGTGACTACATTGAGGTTGGAGAGGGACCCGGGGCTCTGCTTGGCAAGTTCCACACAGTCATCGAGCTCCCGATGGAGAGGTAACTTTATGGGCAGCCTGAGCATCTTTGTTCTTATATGAAGTTGTTCAGTTATAACATTCTGTAGTGCATATGTTAAGACATAGTTTTCAAAGCAGAAATAATAAGTCATATTAGCTCTTTAGCTCACTGTAAATAGTAACGTAGAAGAACAGTACGTCTAGTAGTGAATCAGTCATTTAGAAAATTATGAGGCAAATACACAGTGGTGCTTCAGAATTTTCTCAGTTCATGTCCTTAAACATCAGATTTTTATCTAAATTCTAAAACTACATAATGTGAGCCTAATTCAACAAACAGGGCAATACAAATTCCACTAATTTATTTATGGAAAAAAAAAAATCAAGCACCACTGTACACATACAATACAAAACAGTATGTCACATGAATTTCATTACCTTTCTCTCTCTCTTTTTTTTGCCTGTTTAAAGTGTCTTGTAGTTTTGTTACATGATACAGCAAATGCTGAAGATGACTTGTTTCTATGTTGTAGCTGCAAGCGGCCTCCTGCTAAGGCTAAAAAATCTCCAGTGGGTAACTGGCTCTCCTTTTTCCACCTGGGCAAGTCCCATTCTGTGTCTAAACGTAAACTGAAGCGACACCCCAGCGAGCCTAACGAGATAAAGAGTATTGCGCTGCCAGGTCAGTTCAGCTGCTGGTACGAAGCCAGAAAATATTCTGTACCTGTACTTTTAAAAGCTTCATTTTTTTCTACAGTTTGATGAATCTGAAAATATCAGTTTCTTCAGTTAATTGTGGCAACTGGATGTGCTGAAATATTCTTTTAGACGCGACAATCCATTTATTGAGAATTATGCTCAAACATTTGCAGGTGGAAGAGGTGATAGTGGCACATTGCGCTCTACCAAAAGTGAAGAATCTCTCACATCTTTGCACAATGTTGAAGGTAATTATTCATTAAAACTATAGAGTGCAATTAGCTCTCAGTGGTTTATACACTAAAAAGTTAGGGATATTTGGCTTTCGGGTGAAATTTATGGAAAATGTAAAAAGTTCACACTACAGTGATATTATATC
>JAUMHL010000005.1:21692945-21707596 GCA_032362345.1 Sandelia bainsii
TAGGAAGTGTTCAGAAATCAATATTTGGTGGAATAACCCTGATTTGCAATCACAGCTTTCATGCAGTGGTCTCTTTTAATTTTTTCCAGAGCTGTATATATTTGTGACAGCAGAAGACTAAATGTACACGTTCTCTCTATCCCAGGGGAACCTCCTAGTTACCGCCCTGTCAGGCCTCGTTCAACTAGCGAAGCAATTTCTTCCATCAGCAGAGATGACCTACACAACACCAGAATCAAACACAACTACAGAACCCCCCAACTGAATGAGAGTCATAATGGTGCTGATCGTGTTTTTACCACAGCATGTATTTCACCTTTATATCAGGAAGACGATCTTGATTTATGTCCACCGGCTGCAGGCATCTCTACTTTGGACTTTGACCCCATGTCTTTTCAGTGCAGTCCACCCTCAGCAACACCTGGACCACAACACAACAGAGATGGGAATAAATGGAGGAAGAGCAGAGGTTGTTCTAGTGAATCTGAGCCAATTTCATCTCCAAACAATAACATTAGCGGCTCACAGTCTCCAGGTATTAGCCCAGTTCTCGGAAGAGGTGGGAAGAAGGTTTCATCCAAGCTGGTCTCTCCTAAACTCAGGAAGAAATCATTTAAGGCACACGCAGATGTTCAGATTGCATCTGCCTCTGTGCAACCTCTCCCCTCCTCCTCTCCATCAGTGGAAAAGTGTGAAGCTGTAGTGGCAGATGGAAAAGAGCCAAGAGCATCCTACCAACACTGCAGCCCACTCAGCACAGCGAGCCAGCCATCAGCCATGACTGACCTCACTCAGTCTGCACAGAACCTACCTGATCCAGGTCAGTGCCACTTCTCTTTGGCATCATACATAACATTTATTGTACTGTATATAGTTAGTATGTATTTAAATAATAATGCATTTTGTAGTTTCTTATGAAAGCTTTTGTGTCTTGTCCCATCATGTCTTACCATAGCTTTGTTTGTCCTGTCATACTGTAGCGTTGTTTGTCTTATCCCTCCCCAGGAACAGATAGACTTATGAGTTCAGTGTCTGTTCTCCCTCCTCACCCTCCCTTGACGAGTGCTGCACGCAAGTTGGCTTTAGCACTGGCTGAATCTGCCCAGAAGGCCAGCAGCGGCTCCCAGAGAAGAAACAACGTCCCACCGCATCCTCTCCAGAGACAGGAAGCTCCTCACGCCCAGGACAGACCACCCCGGCCTTCTGTTCTCGATCTCAATGTTTATCCCCAGCAGGACTACAGCCCTCGTGCCTCCTCTGTTTCCCAGTGGCAAACATCAGCACACAGCCCTGTGGACAGCGTCTGCTGCTCTCGTCCTGTTCATTTCCTGCCTCCACACCTCTGCTCAGAGCCGTTGCAGGTCATCGATGGACAGGAAAGCATGTGCAATTTCACACCTAATGTCAGCCCACTTGGGTCAGGGAGCTTGGATGAAGGCAGTGCAGAGAGGAGGGACTGCAGAGAGGAAAAAGTGCTACAAGATGTCACAGAAGGAGAGCCCACCTATCAGAGCATTGGCGTTTCAACACCCACTCAGCCTGTCTGCTCAGCTCAGAGCCCAACAACTTCTCCTGTGTATATGAACACTGACTCTGTCAATGTTTTTAATTTTCGTGCTTTACTGGCTGAGACCTCCATGCCTGCCTCTATTGAGGAGGTTCTTCCACGTTCTTTACAGCACTCCTCAACTCATCACTACAGCCCAGAGGAGGACAGATCTTTGGGCATGGTAGAGGATGTCTACAGTAATCATCATCATAATCACAATCGGATGATTCAAACAGGACAAATGCCTTCACATCACTTCCCTCGGCCAGACGCTCTGCCACATCACCTTTTGGGCCCAAAAAGCCTGTACAGGCAGTCATCTGAAAGCCGCCACAGCACGTTAGGTTTAAGGCACCCTTTGTCACCTCAGTACAGACGTTACCGTAGGGATGAGCAACATATTAGTGGCTGCCACAGGCAACAAGGGCAATGGCAGAGGTCAGAAGATAGAATAATCGGACACCCAGCCATCCGAAGGGCTCGCTCCTTCCATGCTCCTCAGATTAGTCACTACGAGCTAGCAGAGACAGAAGTCCTACCCCCTGATACCATGTTTTATGTCGAGCAGACGACAAGTCAGGAAACACCCTATCAAAGGCTAATTCAGACTGGCATTCACCCTGTTCGATCACAGTTTGAGAACACACGTACTGACTATCGTTACAGCCCCTACTCAGATATGAACCCAGCAGACAGCTCCCCTTATTATGTAGAACCTTGCGATCAAAGCGCTATCCAGCACAGTCAGTCATATACCATGCGCTCCACGAGTGGACAATCAGATTACTACAACTACTCTCCACATTGTGTCCTCCCTGCGAACAGGGAGCTTTACATACAAAGCAGGGATACTGTCGTTTACGAGGCCAGAGATGCAGGAGTTTTTGAAAGAGTTTTGTATCAACCAATGAAGAAGGAGAGACATAAAAATGCATGTCCAGTTGTATCATCCTATGAGAGTCCTGCCTCACCTAATGACACAAGAAGCAGAGACATAATGCATACAAGGAGCAAGTCAGACCCTGGAAATGCCTGCCTCCTCTCTACTGACAGGACTGAAATCCAAAATGTTGTCATTGCTACATCTCCTACGTCCCTGAGGTCTCAACAGGTAGAACCTGTGGGAAGCAGGCCACAGTGTGCTCACCGCTCTAGTGCAGAGCCAGGACCCTCTAGGCGAATTAAAATCAAAGAGAGTGCCTCACAGCAGCCTCCACTTCGCAAAGTCCCCTCACTCCCAGAAAGGAGCTGTCATAAGCTCAAGAACATCGAGCACAATGAGAGAAGCCATACACAGGGTCATGACCAGGAGCGATTAATGATGACCAACGCAGTCAACAGCTACTCTGGTATTGTGAAACCCAGCATCCTCAGGAGACCTGGACGGTCACAGAGCACCAGAGAAAATCGTCACCACTATCATTACCACACCAAATCCCCTCTGGATCCTGAACATCTGGGCTCCTTTTCCACTCAGCCCAACAGAAGGACTCAGAGCACTAAAGTCAGGCCCACACAATATGACCACATGGAAGGGTATTACGCAGCGTCCAAACTTAAGCCCACAAGAGCCAGTAAAGCTGTGACAGGATATTTGCCTGGCCAGGGCTGCATGTCTCCTCAAGGGCACAGACTGCTATCCAAGGCTCTGGGTCATGAGGCTTTTTATCATGCTGCTCTGAGTTCAGAGGCCGGGGTCTATGACTGAATCTAACCATTAGTTTTTATCGGACTCTACATCTGGGCCAAAGGAGAACAGCACTTTATTCTCTGCCAGACCAACAGACTGTTGCATTGAAGGTGTATTTTTTTACCTTCAGGAGCTGCTAAAAAAAAGTGTGACATGAGGCTGGGAATTCACACTGTTGCCATCATTGGTAGTTTCATATTTTGCAAAGGCTTTTGTGGAATCTCAAAGAAAACAACTGAATAGTATGTAGGTATTGTCTTAAATTTAGATATTTTAAAGAAAAAGAGAGACTGAGAGAATGATGGCTTATACATTAGCAGAGGACAAGCTAAAGTAACAGGGTTTATTCATGATTTTAAAGTACATAGGAATGTGTATAAAATAACACTCATTTTAAATGTATTATATTTGTATAAATAACACAGCTAACATGTCTCCAATGTACTGTACATTTTGTTTTCTATTCTAGTCTTCTCAGACTTCAACAAGCACTTTTGAAGATAACTGTAAGAAACATATTGTCTTAACGTGGTGTACATGAAGCTTCTTGATATACAATATATATTTTTTCTGTAATAAACACCTTGCTCTGAATCATCATGAAATTTCAAAGGCCCATTTCCATTGGAAAAGTCCTGGTACTTTCTCTTTCCCAGGAAGTAAAATCCAGGAACCTTCACTGGGATAAAATTCCTCAAGGAAATCGTGATTTGCATCATCACAGCAGGGGGCAAAGCACCAGGAAGATTAAGCAATTTAGCGGATGTATAAAAAGGGTGATGCTGTTTACTTGTGCAGCAGGTTTTTAAAAATCCCAGGTGTGTACAAATCTAATGTTCAGGCAATGCCCTGCTAGTTCCTAGCCCTTCAGAAAGTACTTTTCATACCAGGAACTTTTTTTGGGGGGGTACAACTATGGCTCTGCTTCTAAATGTAGGGTTTGATTCCTTGAGTGCAACTGTAGGTAGAGGACCTAAGTCCCACAAAAGGTTCCTAGTCTTCGGAAAAAATTTCTAAGGTGGAAATGGGCCTTAAATTAGCACTTTGGAGGGTGGGGGATTAAAATGGAAGAAAAACTCATGGTTCTAACTTTTCATATTTCTTTTCATGACACATTGTATAATGCAATCTTAAAATAACAATGACTGCTGTTGTTTCTGTTAAGGTCAAAGCTACCATGGCAAAAGATGCTAGACATAAATGCAAATCAGCTCATTCAGTTGGTATCAAAGTGTATTTCGGCAATGTGGTTTTGTCACAAAAATTTAAGGAACTTTTAACAATGTGGTGTTTTACATGAACTATGATGTCGTTTTATTCATTAAAATGCTATTTCAAATCCAAACATGTATATGAGGATATTCTGTTAAGACATATTAAATGCATTATTTTAGTGAGACTCTTATAAAATAAAGATACCATCAATGATTGTAGTTTGTTGAACTCTTGTGTCATGGGTATATTGTGGAGAAGAGAAGCAGTACAGGGCAATGTTTTAGGAAATTTTGATGTTTATATCCTCATCCAGCACACAATACCATCAAGGACGGGAATGGTACACAATTCATCTATAGCATCACCCCAGATTTGGTTCTGTGGCATCCACAGAGACATAATTTCAACATAATGGCTCAGTTGGTCTTTCCTGTTTTACCAGAGGAATTCACTCAACAGACCTGAGCTTCTTGAATACTGTGTATTTGGCTAAGCAATACTGTGTATTGGCCAAGCTTTATGTGAGCTACTTTCTCACCTTGATTTAACACACATTGTGACAGTTTGATCGTACAGTTCACTAGATCCTGGATATTAGCTTTCTGTCATCAATGACTACATAAAACAGACTATGTTTTTCTCCTCAGTGGTTTTTAACTGAGGAAATCTTCTACAGTTAAAAACGCTGGGTTTTTGTGGTTCAGTGAAAGTATAATATCACTTTTACTTTGTGATACTAAAGTATGGAGTTATGCCTTTGCTTGTCCGATATTTAAATCTACTATACAATTGAGCTGGTATGAATTTTCTGTGCCATCCAATGTCAAATTCATGCAGTTCTTTTAAGTTCTGTGTTTTTGTTTTCTTTGTTATAGAGAGATTAGCGTGATTTCAGTACAACAGCCAGTTTGTTTAAATGTTTCTTTTAAAATGTGTTATCTCTTTGTATAGACTGGAGAGGAATACTTATCTGACTTGATGTTCTAGATCTTTTCATTTCACATCACAAGGATCACTCCAACAAATAATAAAACAAAATTTCTAAGTAAGGGAAAGCCAATCCACCTCTATCCTGAGGCAGTTGTATTGCCTGAAATCTAACTCTTGGTTTTTGCTTACCCCAAGTAATTGTTGAAATCATTCTTTTTCTATTCATTGAACTGCTTGAGAGATATTTCAACAGGCTGTGATTGAAACTGAAAAAGCAATCTGGGTAATACGTTCATCTTTATGGCATCTATTTGATTATACAAAGCTTATTCATTCGCAACAATGACCTTCTACAATTGTATTCATAGGTGGAAGGCAAAATTACACATTCTGTAAATGTTTCATGTGGTTTTGAGTTAAGAGTTTTAGAGGCTTTTGTGTAAGTTTAACTTGTAGCCAGAATAGGAACAAAATTCTTTGACCTGATAATCTAAATGCATGCACTATTAAAAGATCACTTCTGGATATATTTTAAATTGCCACCTTAAATAGGTGTTTCATTATTCTTTGATAACATGCTTGTTTAGACAGTTAATGGTAAAACAAACAATGTACTCAAGAGGTGATCACTGCACGTATGCACACAACATGGATGCAGTATTACTGCATGTTATCAGAATGACACTAATGATTTTTATTTTCGTTTAATCCATTAATCTAGTCTACAAACCGCCAGCAAATGCCAGCCTTAAGAATTTCTCACATACCAAGGTGATATCCTCATTTTTTTCTTACTAATGGTCCAAAAGGCAAATATTAAAATTACTATCATGTGACAAAGCATTTAGTTTTCTTTTTGTTGAATCTAGAAAATTGTTGACATTTTCACTGAATTTTTTTTAATTATCAAATAGTTTTTATAAGATGTTATATATTTTTGTCAACTAATCAGCTAATTTGTCAGATAATTGTTGCAACTTTAGAGTGTTAATGGCCCTAAGAGATTACCTTTCATAATGGATCCATTACTTTAAAAAAAAAAACAAAAAACAATCCTATTAACTCTACTATTAACACTCAAAAGAAGACTATCAATAGTATCAATTTCCAACTTTAAACATTTGAGGCCAAAACCAGAGCCAGTGGACAGAATGTTTTCACCTTCTCTGATTAATGCATTTATTTACTTTGGGGCCCAAAGAAGTAAAACTACCTGGCAAGAAATGAAGTAAGCAAAGGGACCTTAGGACCACTTTGGGAGCCATTATGTTAGCTCACCACCAGGTGGCACTGTAGCACTACGCAGATGAGAAATCCTATTGCAAGGTGGGGAGACCACAGACTTGTCTGTATGGAAACACAGCAAAGCAACCAGACTATTTTATTGTTTGCATTGCTTCTGAAATATAAGTGAGGACACTTGATGTAGAAACATGGAAAGAGTGTTGTAGAGCCATCATAGTAGTGACCTCAACTGCAGATTATATGTTCTGAAGTGAGGATGAGGCTATTCCTCACATATGATAAGATTGTTGCCTTAGAAAGCCCAACCAATAACCCAAGGTTGTTGGAAGTACTTTTGGAATTGTTGCTTTGTTAGAAATTATTAAAGTGTCTCCTCTCGCGCCCCCCCAGATCAAAAAAGCCTCCCATTCACAGCCGACTGAAAGGCTTGGTCTGTGGCAGAAACCATTAAGAGAGCCTGTGGACTCAAAGCAATGTCTCCTGGCAGCTCTGCATTGCTCCTGAAGCAGCGAGCCATTGTTTATTCATCGCCACATTGGCATTCAAAGTGCATCCTCACTGTTCTCTCTCATAACCAACAAGTTGCAATTTTTATGCATGTGAAGGTTGAAGGCAAATTATTTATGGGAGACTGGACCCAAGGAAAGAGAGCAGCCTGTTGCAAAATGGTTTACGTAGAGAGCAATTCTTTTCTATAGGCTATTGAATTCACCGGATCACAGCAAAATATGCATGTATTATTCAGCGTTTCAGAGAAAGAGTTGCTGCTTTACTAGACAGCCATCTGCTTTTTGGACATTGTGATGTATTTGAGACACGCTACCTTCCAGGATCAAGTTAAACTCCTATTTTTCAGTTGGGGGCAAACAAAATGAGAGGGAAAAAGGCTCTCCAGTGACCCTTCCTCTAGCAGTGAATGGATTCATGTAAGAAATGTCTGAACAGAAACTGCATACATGCGTCTTCATGTGCCTAGAATTGGAAGCAATGTTGAGCAAGTTGAGGTTCAGCTGCAAAGGGAAGGAACTTTCACCTGTGTGAGAAATTATTCAAGAACATCTGCCGTCGTCCAGATGCAGATATGGGATGTGTGAGACGTGTGGCGCCAAACACCAGCAGGTGCAAGGTGAAAGGACTTTCACCTCTCCAGGGGCAGGTGATCTGTGGGATAATAGTTGCCCTAGAAGACACTTGAGGAGATGACTCTTCAGAGTTGAACAAAATTGTGCATTATAGGCCCTTTTACATTCTGGAGGAACAATTTAAAATCTTTAATGGTTTTGACTGTGACTGCAGTCTGCAGCTCTATTAGTAATATAGCACATTGCAGTAGCTGTGTGGCTCTGGTTCACAGCACTTTAGTGGCTCCATAAAGAATCATTTTTGGTTGTTCATTACAGTGTAATGTTCCATTACAAAACATTATTGGAACTTTATGAATGTACACTTCCTCATTGTTTCTTTGATGGATCTTGACTGTGAAGTGGGAATATTCAAATAGTAAAATGGTGAAGCAGAGGCCTCTACTTCTAAATAAATCCTTTAAAAAGACATGAATCCTGCTTTTGGAATTCATATTAGTCTAAATATGGGTTGAGTTTCTTTCTTCTAGTGAATATGTAAAAAGAAGTATTGTCTTTTAAAATGCTGTATATAGCACTATGTGATTGTCCAAAATTGTGCCTTAAAATAGATGTTTTGGTGAGCACATAAAGCACTAGTACAGTTTATCACACGCTGAAGCATCAATTTTTCATGCTTATCATTGTTTATGTGACAGAGGAAAAGTCTGATATGGACATTGGCATTGTTGTTAGTAAATTTGGCTAGAGATGAACAAGTAGATAGTAGTTTCTACTAACATCTCACTGACTACATAGTTAGGAGAAGCTGCAGCCTTCTGTGGTGTAATCAATAATGTATCTCAGATGTTGCATCCTTCCAGTACTTGTTTATAAGTTGTAGTGTTAGGGATCATCTATGGCTCACTTAATTACCTAGTTAACATGACAATGGATTCTAATTTAATTACAACAACCAAGAGAACCTTGTTAGTACTTCACATAACCAATTAGACCCTGGCTATGGGCAGAAATATATTTTATTCAAGTGTATCCATGGTTTTTCAAATAGAAAATCAGCTGCTTTTTAGAGGGCGCAGTGGTGGCGGGGTGGCAGAGAGCAGGGACACAATGCTTAGTGATTGAATAAGTGATTAGACCTCAGGTTTACACAAAGGCTCCTCACTTGCAGTAATGGCTGCCTATTAGGACTCAGTTTTCTAATTTGACATTCACATGCATATCAAAGTGACTGAGCAACTAGAAGACTGTGTGCTGGCCGATACAATGCAAGGTTCAGTTTGTGTTGCAAATAATGCCCTTGACCTTTAACTGATGAATAATAACCTGAGAAACACAATGTAATTATCCAAGGCATTACAGTTGGTTCAAAAGGTAACCACCAGTTGAATAAGCTTTAGCCATGTGAATCCATTCAGGGCATTTACTTGTAAATGATACATCTGTTATTTGGGGTATGGCTCTGCGGTGCTGCATACAGCTCGGAGATTTTGAATTTTGCTAAATTTAAAACCATAAGGCATTACTAATGAGGAAATAGGAACAAAAGCCAAACAATTCAACAGGTTCCAGACAACGAGGAGTGGGTTTTATCCATCAGGAATCAAAAAAATGGGTTTGTTTAAAGCCCCCATCTGGATCACTGAGCATTTAGTGTAACCATCAGATGAAAGGCCAGAGTAAACAAGATCACACTCAGTTGCTGTGGTGACAAAGGACGCACAGGTTTGTAATGCTGTGCTGCTGCTGCAGGCGGACACAGTGTATTGTGGTTGGTCAGTCGTCTTAAAGTCAGACAGGTAAGATATGTGATGCAGGTTAAGAAATTTACATGTTGAAAAGGAAAAACTTAAAACCAAGCAGAAATGTAATTACATCCATGTAGTCATTTAACCTCACTTGCTTAAGGCTCCACCTTCTGTAATTTTCAAGTATTTAATTTATGCATTTAACAATTCATCTTAACGACTATGTTAAGAAACAAAGCACACTCGGATATAATTTATCTTTCTGACATGCCCTTTTAAAAATTGGACTAAACCAAATATGTTTTAAGGTGAAGGTGGAATATTTCTCTAAAAAATCTTTTAAAGGTCTCAGCTTTGCAAGCACATGGAACAAATTATGTGGTTAAAAGTACACACCTTACTTCTCATTTATTGCGGTCTCTTCATAATTTAGATGATAAAAAAAATTATGTTTGATGTTGAGCTGCCTTTCCAAACTTCATCTTATAAGTCGATAGTCTATGAAGTGAAATTAAACTATACATGCTTACTACATTGAAGTAAATAATACAGACATGATCAACTCCAAAACATTACTTTCTTTCATAATGAGCAAAACAAGCCTTTACTATATATTGCCTATCAGGAAGTGACAAACTGTCTTGAATAAAGGTAAAGGACTTAATGATGCGTTTAAAGGTAATTATCGACATAATTGGAGAATGCTCACTCTCGTGTTTGCTATAATTACTCAAGAACTAAAATGAAGTTCTTAAAATAACACTTGTACTACAATTCCTCAAAATACTAATTAACCATAGAAAAGTGTGTTTCCATTAACTCCTCTCTTTTCTTCTTTTCTCTACACATTTTTACTGTTTCACTAGCTCAGTTTTCTTTTGTTCACATCACAATGACTTGGTAAGAGAGCGCCAACACTGGGTACTTACTACATCTCAGGCTCATGCTTTCATGTCTTAAAATGAACACCCAGTGATAGCATAAGAATTATGCTTTAGATGATGGCTTTTCGTTGTTGTTTCTCTGCATGTGAGCAATCTCAACTGTTGTGTGAATGTAAACTCAGTGTAGATATGTAGAGATGACCACACAGGCAAAGTGGGTAAACAGCTCAGCTCAGCAATGTTTTACCAAGCAAAAACCGAATCCTTTGCACAGCTGAACAAAGGAAATGAATACCAAACATTTTTCTGTATTTGTCTGTAAACCACAATATTCAGTATTAATCTGTGCTGCCCCGTAAAGCCAAAACACAACCTCATTATACCATAGACAGAGGTACAATCCAGTTACTGCACTCTAGCGTTAGCTTTAGCAATCCAACTTACCCATTTGTTTTTAATTGAAGACCAAATTTTGATGCTCCAACATCTCAGCAAATAATGTATTTAATATAAAGCACATTATAGCGCATTAATAAGCTACTTGCTAAATCTTAAATCAAAATGTAAAAAGTAACTAAACTTGTCCATGAGCTAAGTAGCTAAGAGATAGCTAACGTAGCTTAGCAGAATAGTCTTACTCTAGTGAAATTAAAGTGATTTCACGTGGGTACCTTTAAAAAGACACATTTTGAAGTATATAAGTATTTTAATGTATTTAATTTAAATAGCTCCTTCGTACAAATGAAGGACACCAAAGAAACAAAACATTATGTAAGACAATGTGTGTTCCCACACACTTTTGTTGTTAATAACATATTAAAGTCTTGCAATTTATGGCAAACTATCACACAAATTAAAGTTTTCCAACTTATATGGGGCTTAGTACCTCAAACTTTAAACCCATTATTATCAACTTCACTGGATTGCTCTCTGCCTTTGTAAGGCACTGCTGCGTGTTACTATCTGTAATTCTTAGTTCAAAAGAGAGCGACTGCAAAGGTTACAGAGCATGAAACATATTTTTTAACTTATCCACATCTTTCCAAATGGAATTGAATTTAAGTTCAAGCTCATTCAAGCTGATGAACTTCATCCCATGATGCCTTTCTTTCCAGTTGGAGGCCCTGTGTTTGAATTCAATGCCAATTTAATTAAAACGTGTAACCTTTAATTACCAAATCAATTTAATAAGTGAAAATAGACTCAGAGTGATAAATTACTGAAGTGGCAATGTTCCTGCAGCAGCTCACCGACTCACTGAGGCTCCCTGTGACTGACTTCAAGGCTGTGTACAGACTTTTTTTTTTAGACTGTAACAGGCTGTCCCACAAAAATAGAACACTTTCATATGCTGACAACAGAAACACATACACAAAACATAAGTGAAAAAACATCCATAGAGGCATTGCAGTGTATCAGAAAGAAGCTGGATGACTAAATAAACTTGTAGTGCGACAATAGCATTTCCCCCCCAAACTATCAAAAAGATAATCACGAACAGCTATCGAAGTGTTTCAAATTAAAAATCTACTTTAAATGAAAATTAATTATGCATCAACAATACTAAATATGATAGAAAGATTACATGCAGACGTAGCAGAATAAAAGATAAGAGGAGATTGTGAAATGTTTGCCTTGCTTATTGTATCTGGGTGGTGACTATGAAGTGTAACATCAATGTAAATTTGGCAAAAGAAAACTTGTCTTTGCTTCTGCAGAAAGGAGTCACCTTGAGATTTGGTTGACAGAACTTCAGACGATGCTGCTTGAAGCTTAGGCTCAGCAGATAATTACAGATTTCCTGTCTGAAACACTTAACCTTTTTTTGGGGAAGAGAAGGGTAAGAAGAGCCTATTTTTCATAGCTTTTTTTTTTTTCTCAAATTAATCACACCTAAAAACATCCACATCAACATGTAGCACATTTTCTCCCTCTGGTAAACATCAATCTCTGATTAAGTATCAGAGAATTAAGCATCAAGCAGCAACCTAGCTGACATTAGAGCCTATAGTGCTGTTCACAGCATCTTTTAGGTTTGGAGTTAATCACCCAACAAACACAAGTCTCTTCTCCCTGACACTTTCATACAGGATTAACAGGCTGGTTGTGTGTGCTTTAATTAATGCAGATTTCTCTGGGTCATACTGTAGCAGTCGGCGATAATTGTGTTGTGGTTATCACAGGCTTCAGGTGCTTGTCCTTCATCATTGTTTGAAACAACTAGCTCATCTGTTTCATAGAAAATGACTTGGCATTTCCCCCCCCGACATTAATAGCTACAGTGTATACAGACACACTGAAGATCCGAAAGACACCACATGATGCTTTCTACAAACCTCTTCAACACGGCATGGTTTGACCATGGTTTTATTGGATTGAGTTTAATTTTAGTGCTCTTTTTTCCTGCATGTTGTCGTCTCTTGCTTACGGTGTAAAACTTAATGTAAGGAACATACTAATGTTTACCCACGGTTTAAATTCTGCACATAACTGAATCAGTGCAATGTGTGTGCAAGCATTTCTCATTACCCACAAGAGCCATCACACCACCACTAATGTCATGAATTTCAAAATGTAGCACGAAAGTGCTTAGAGAAAAAGCAGTGTCTACTGTGTTAGTGTCAGTTGTGAATTCCTATAATAAACATGCATTTCAGAGTTACAGCCTGCTGTATTTTAAATGATTACAGTATACACATTTGATGTCTTAAAAAGACAGACAGACATAAAGGTAAGAATAAATGATAAAATATACAGTTAGAATAGTTATCAAAAAGCAAAATAAGCTGAATAGCTATAGTTTGAACTAGCTAAAAGTTTATATATATATAAACGGTTGAAACAAATTAAATTAATGTTATAAGTATGACTAAACAGTTGAGTTGGTGTACAGTTAGCTAAAGCTAAGCTTGGTCATATTTGTCAACCTTGCAACCCTGAAAATATGGAGGATTTCAAAATATATACACTCACCAGCCACTGCTTTAGGTACAGCTCTACAATCTAATGCAATCCATGTGTTTTCCACATAATTCTGTAAGGACTGAATCAAATCTATTAACATATCATCGTCATTTTTCATTCATTCATTTTTCTACTTTTACAAAGCTGATAATTTCTCAGCTTTTGTTGACACTGTCAGAAAGGTACTGTTATTGTACTGTAGTGTATTCTATTGAATTCCTAATATTTCACCTCCCTCATGTATATAAATGGGGTGGCCAAAATATCAGAAACACCTCTCAATATAATTCACTCCTCCCAAACATCACTGAAAACTACAAGCTCAAGGACAAACATACAGTGCAGTTAAATTAATGGGTTAACATCTTTGTAAAAGTAGAATTTATTCACCCAGCAGATTTTGCAAAAGGTATGGCCCTTTCCTTTAAAACATTCTATAAGAAACGGGAAACCCTTCTTTTCATGACTTTTAAGTATTTCTTTCTTTTCTTTTGCTCTCCATTTCTCACTTTGTGCAGGAGGAGGAGTCACAAACAGTGCTCACATGCATGCCACAAGGGTGCAGATGTATTGTTGTCTCTCTCCCTCTCTCTCTTACGATGTACAATACCAGAAACAGGTTGTGATGACAAAATGGTGTAAACTTTGTCATAAATCAGGAGAAATGGGAGCAGGTAGTAAAAAACAGTCTGCCAGGAAAACTGGGAACCCTTATCCTAGTTAGATAAAAGTATAAATAAACATTTTTAATATTTAGATAGTCATTAATAAAAAAAACTTTTTGCAATCATTGAAATAATTATCCAAATAAATGGAAAAATAGCTAAAACTGTTGAAATACAGTAGTATAAAGTCAAAGTAAAAAATATTATACATTTATAATATTATATATATTCATTAAGTAGCTCAAACAGTAAAAGTAATAGCTGAATTAATTTTCTTAACATATGGATAAATAATTCAAACAACTAATAGTATTAAGCTATAGAAACTGCAGTGAACATATTAATGAAACAGTAAGCTAAAGGTAGTCTTACTAATAAGGGTTGAAATAGTAAACTCAAAGTAATGATGCCTGGTTGAACATTTCAACATCGGCCACTTCAAGTTTGTGACGTTCCAATAAAAACTTGACCAAAGTGACCTAAACACTGACCATTCAAAATTATAAAAGAATGCAATGTAATAACACGCACTTTTATATGATAAATTGTGTTCAAAAACATCCTGTTATATCAGTTGAAATAACAGATTTGAGCTCATCTAGAAAGGGAGTTTTTCCTCTCCACCGTCGCCTAGTGCTTGCTCAAGTGGGACTGTTGGGTTTTCTATATAGTTCTGTAT
>JAUMHL010000005.1:21708375-21739079 GCA_032362345.1 Sandelia bainsii
GTAAAGTGCCTTGAGATGATTTTTGTTATGATTTGGCGCTATACAAATAAAGATGAATTGAATTGAATTGAATCATGGTGGAAGTACACAGAGATGAATAATTGCCAGGGGTCCCTGGGCTTGGCTGAATCTGTTGGCACCTTTCCACAACCAGAACCACCAGATTTCCCACTGTCCATAGTAATATTTCTATAAAGTCTCACCATAATATGTACTGTACTTTCACTTAGAATTAAAAATCTTTCTTCAAACTCTCCAACAGTTTCACCTGCCACATTATGAACTGCAAATACCGCCACACCAAAGGCACTGCAAGCTGTATATGCAGAGGGATACAAACACTAGTCATATGGGTCCATTTGCTAAATGTCCATGGTGTCACCCACTATTTATATATGTGGGTGGAATAAACGAATCATAAGTATAGTAGAAACATCCAACATCTGACAAGAAGCCTTCTAAATGCGACTTATAATAGCATAACAACAGAGAAGTGAGGTAAAGCGAGGCAGTGTGTGTCAGGTTAAACTATTCCTCAGTTTTGTTACAGAGTCCAGGTGAAATTTTCAATCCAAATTTGAGCTAGGCAGCGTGTGGGGGCTAACTGAGGAAATGTTAATGCTATAACAACAACTATTCAAATTAAACTGAGACTTACACGCAGGGAAATTCCTTAAAATATCCTAGAAAGTCATCCCAGGTCGACATCACCGCGGCATCTCGAGTTTGGTCATGAATCTGCAAAAGTTGATCATCAGTGTCTCTTAAACAGCAGATTTGACTGTGGATGTAATTGTTTCAGCTTTTACCGAGTCATTGTCCGGTCTCGGTAATATTAGTATTAGGTTTTCTCCACGACCTCTCTTCGCTAATAACGTTAGCATTATCTTAAAGCACCATGCTAGCATCAAGTTTTAGCGTTTTTAGCGTTAGCCGTCAGTCAGTCGACCTGCACCTGCAGCTTCGTCGTTTATAGGGTTAGGGTTAGTTTACTAAAGTTACTCTTGGTGCCGCTTTCTTTTACTTTTTTAACCGTTTACAAAAGTCATGTCAAGGCTGTCAAACTCCGCCATGGCTATTTACATTTTTTTTTACCAATAGGTCACCAGAGAAGCTCATAACGTGACACCGTGACACCAAACTGACCAATCAGCATCAACTAATATCGCCACTAGCAACAAACTGACCAATCAGTACACATAATCTAAGACACGATACACCCCCACATATTATTACAATTCATGTATGTATTCTATTTGGTATCTATCAGTAATCCAGGTAAACCTATGGTCGCCCTTAATCAGTGTTGGGCTAAATTATTTTATTAATTAAATTTTAAATACTGACTTCTGCATAAATTACACATTTAACATTTTCTGTGATTTCGCTTTTTAGAACACTATATAACAGTATACACTGCAGTTTCACTCTTGAGACTTTTGTATGTTATATATAAAAATGGCTCAGTGGTCCTTATGAAGAAAAAAATAGTGACAACAAAAGCCCTTGAGCTGTTTTCTGCACGGAATAAATGCACTTTGAAAAGGACATACTACTGGGACTTGTCATCTTGTTAACTGAATCAGCTGGTAAATAAGTAAATAAGAATTATGCAAGTCCTTGAGTATTTGTACTAAACAGTAGCGACATAGAGGGAGATAAGCGTGCAGACAGAGCCTGTTGCGTTTGCCTTTGTTCACCCACTATTTATTCCCACATCATTTAATTATACCTCAGCCAAGCCAAGTGCTACATGCCATCAATCTCAATCAATCAATTAGCCAACTAAACAAGCCATGCTCAGACATTCGTTCACTCTCAATTTCCCCATTGTGCTAATTACACTTAAACATGTCATTCCAAATTAAAATTGAACATTTAAATGGGCCTAGTAGCATCTAACTGAAACATCAGCCTGCTACATTCATGCTTTCACTATGCACTGACAGCTGGCACGGCCGAATGCCCGTACCTGCCATTAATTCAGATGATTTAATTTCAAGAGTTTAACCTGGAAAAATTAATAAATATAGAGAAAATCCCATAATCTGCCATTTTTCAAAAATCAATAGACAGGTATTTAATGTTCCTTGAGGAAAGCATTATATTCCAATGATTGTACGAGTAAGCGAGAAAAGTGGCTGGTTTCTAAGGTTAAACTATTCCCATTAAAGTTTGAATAATGTTATTGACCTTTACCTGGGATGGATCACTTAAAGTAATGGGAAATGGTGGCACTGACAGAAATATGATGACAGAATAGCTTATGGTTATGAATTAGGTCTTGTTCCTCGAATGCCTATCAATTTGTCAAATCACTAACATCCACGTGTTCAGCCAGAAACCTTAACAGGGGCCCCCGAGCCTGTCGGTGTCAGTCATTGTGTCATTTAAAACGTTTCTCGCCTCTATCTGTACCTCAGTGCATGTGTCAATCACTGACATGAGCTCGGGTTGCTGCTGCTCATCCAAATCAAATCTACATCGGTACAGTATTTTTACCTCAACTCAAAATCTTTCTTCTTTGGGGGTTTGACAAGTATCAGCAGCTCAGGATGAAGTGAGCAAGTTCAACCCAGCTAATGTATTCAGCACATTAAACAGGCAGAGCGAATTTGACAACAAATAACTTAATGAATTCTGCTGTCTTCGAGCAGGACAGGACTACAAAGTGAAACCACGTTTTTGATCAAGTCACAACGGCACACCAGTTTAAACATTGATATCTTTTTATTAAGACAAGTACTCTTCTGATTTTTTTTTTCTTTTGTAAAAATGTTGTGTGAACCAATACAAAATATGCATGGTCAAATGAGAAACATCCTCTTCACTACACAAAAGAAAAATGTTGCCTGGGTACAGAGAGAAATTTAAGATTCAACAACAAAAACAACCATTTTTTGGGGGGTGAGGGGTAATAAAACAACCAAACCCCTCCAATCTCCCTCCCTTCCCGGGCTTTAAACATGAATTTCGTTCAAAATATCCAAGACATGTTACAGATCATTCATAAAACTTCATGTCACAGTAAATACACCATCTTTTCATCTATGAAAGTTTATGCGCGAATTGAATCCAAACAGATGCATGATTGACTGTCTGTAGTCACATCCTATAATTACTAAATAACCAATACTGCATGAGCAAAGTGTTACAGTGGAAGAAAAAGTTTTATGAACATCATTGTGATTTTGTTGACATTGACTGTACATAATTTTTGTCTGCTTAACAAATCTAGTTTTCTTTCTTTGTGAACTAGGTCTATGCAAAATAATACGTTTTACTGTAACAGTGCACCATATTAAGAACACATAAACATGTACAACTGAGAAAAAACATGTACATCTTGTGATTTCTTCTTCTTTTTGAGTAGCTGTGGTACTACAGTATATACTTGGGGGCCTTAAATTTGCATTCTACCTGAGATGCAAAAAACAACTATTAACACTCATGAACCTGAGAGAGTGAAAGCAAACATACTCAATATCAAGCATTTAAAACAAATCAAAAATTGGATTAGAATGATGCTTGCCACTTTTACTGTTCCTTGATTCAAAGCAGCACTCACTTTAGAACAATTTAAGATAAATATCAAACCTCGAAATAAAATTTGTCATGCACGTAACTGTTTCCATGACACTGCAACTCTACAATCCAGAGAAATGTACTATTATTGTAGCTTATTATAGCTTTGAGTACTGTATTCCTCTCTGATAATACTAGTGAGCCTTGTCCTTAACGATATCCAAATAAATAACATATGATGAGAAAATAATCATGACCAAATTAAAATAATTTTGTCACTAATTAAAGAATAAATACTACATCCTGGCATATGGCATTCTAGTCAGTGGAAGCTGCCACACCACCCTGATAAACAAATTTTTTTGTTTTTGTTGTTTTAACATCAAAATCTCGCCTTTTTATTTGATGCTCCAGGTCGTAATTGTGATGCAAGTGTATGCTGCATGAGTACAGACAACGTACGTAGATGAGTATTGGCCCTGTAAGTTCGAAATATGCAACAGTGTATAGTGTAAGAGTTTACATGAGGACGTTGTGTGATACTAACCATATGCCTCAAAATCAAAGAAGGCACTAAATGAAGTCCTTCAGTCTTTTCCTTTATAATGATAAGTATCAAGAGGTGCGTTTAAGGCAGTGGTTATCCTTTTTCATTACACATTTACAGATTTTTTTTTTCATAATGAAATCACTCGCTAATTACCAAACATGTTTAACTCTTCTAGCTGGGACAGAGTCAGAGGCATGAAGCATGCATGCCGTGCACGCTGCATCTCTGTCTTCGAGCGTAGGAGCTTCTCATTTGTGTTGGTAAAAAAAAAAAAAGGGGGGGGGGTGGAATTTGTAACAGTACATGGCTCCTCTGTGATGGTTTGAGGCTGCAGGATGACAGAAAGAAAATGATCTTTCCCAAACCAAGTCTAAAGCGCTACGCAAATCTTTGATAACTTGTAAGGCCGAGAGCCCTTACAAGTTATCAAAGACAGCCCAAAGGTAAAACGTCTTCACAGACAGCAAGGAAATATAACTGATTCATGTTTGCAGTGATTGAATGTCGTTTTACTCATGTATCAGTGAGGGCAAAAAAGTCTGTGTAGAAAGGATTTCTAAGCCACGACATAAGCAATGATTTCTCTTTTCACTTTCTATGGGTATTCATATGGACATACCTAGATACCTTATATTGCAAAGAAACTTTGCCATTCAAAGTGTAACATTCTTCCCTATAGTGCAATAGGTAAAATGCAAAAGGTAAAAAGACATCGGAAAAGAAAATAAATTAGCCTTTCTAACATTTTCATTTAAATTGCCAATATTTAGTGTATTATCAATTTTTTTTTAAAACCAATTACTTAAAGTGGAGCGCTCTGCAAAGTGGACTTTCAGCTTTTCTGTATACAAGTGATGTTCACTGTATATATGCACAGTGAATCAGTGAACTCTATTATTAGATTTGGTCGACCATGTGGGTGGTATTAAAATGCATACTAATAATACGTTCTAATAAGATGTTATGATTTTATCCAGTAGGACCAGACATTGTTATAGGTACCACAGGATATTTATATTATGGATATGCTGTATGTCTGCCAGCTGTCATTCTAGATAAAGGAGTTGCTTTTGAAGAAAGAGACATTCTTGGAAATACACATATATACTTTTCAGCCAGTGCTGGATGAGAAGATTGATAGGCTACCACTCTTTACATTTAATCACGGATGCATTATGAGAAATAGATATCGGATCAAAACATTGCTTCCGTCTTTCATACATAATTTTTGCTTATTGAAAAAAAATCTTCCACATTTCATCCACAAAGATTATCCGGATCATCGGAACACTTTTTGGGCCCATAGAGCATGCACACTGGTATCCTTCTGTAGGCGTGCCTCTAGGCTTCCTGCACACAAGGGTAAATCGGGGTGAAATAAAATAATGCTACAGCTCTTCAGGACTTTGCAAATCATGTTGGACCAAAATAATCAAATCCCAGTCAAGTCATGGGGTTTGTAATGCTGAGAAAACTTTATTCACAGTTTTATAGCCCCTCCTTCTGCAGTGATTCTCTGTAGGGAAAAAGCTTTTGCACTAGTATGCATGATGTGATCAACACAGAAGTTGCAGTAATGCGGTTTAGCCACACCAAAATTGCTTCACGGCCCAGCGTGATGCTTGTTAGAAAAGTTATAAAGCTACAACCAGCAGACGGTTAACTTAGCTTTGCACAAAGAGAAGAAACAAGAGGCAACAGCTAGCATTGTTCTGTCAGAGGACAATAAAGTCGCCTATGATGCCTCTAAAGCAGACATAGTCATCTTGTTTGATTGGACTGGTTTTCGTGAGGATTACAAACATGCTGGCCTTTCTTATGTCCTACCAACAAATAGTTTGTAAAGAAACCTACTGTTACTGTATATAAACCTCATTTAGAGATCAAGAATAAAGAGTGTATCAACTTTAGAGATGTTGGTAGGCATACTGTATTGATGTTTTTTTTTTACTTTCCAGTGTTTATGCTAAGCTAATCTAACCAGCTTCCTGTAGCTTTGTACTTATGTACCATAACATTGGTATCAATCTTCTCATCAAAGCCTAGGCAAGAAAAATATTTTTATTATTATTTTCCCAACATTTTCCAGATGTTCAGCTACCAACAACAAAAAAGAAACACAGCAGTTTATCTTCAATTGTTAATTTACGGTTAATCAACTGAAAATTCTCATACATAGCTTCAAACTGAATAAATGGTTCTGATTTTAACTCCACGTGTATTACAGCTGTCAGGATGTCTTAAATGTCACTTCACAATACCCTAAACAAATACTAAACTGACCTCACATCTACTAAGCATCTGGTGTTTTCTTGAAGCCAACAAGTGAGCGGTTTGGTGTGAAATGATACTTAACGACACTCCTACGTCACTTTCAGGAACAAATACATTCTATGATGAGCATGATTGCTCAAAATTGAACGGGGTTAGTATAAATCTGAAATGTGTTGAATCCAATCAGACCTGCATGTATTTGGCAAATGTATGCAGGGACTGTTGGACTATGACCCAGCGGAGAGAAATGTGTTGACACTGTGTTCCACTTAGTGACCTCTGGAGATTACTCAAAAAATAATAATTTTTTTTTTTTTAATGCAAAGATGAGCTGGATCTTCTCAGATCTGGGTACATGAGCTAAAAGCTAGCTGCAGCACACATAGACAAACACCAGGCCCAAGGATCAGGAGGAGTACATGGAAAAAAAATCCAATCCAACAAGCAAGTGAAGGGAAAAAAACCCGACAAAATAAACAAAAGAAATAGAACAAGGCACAAAATTGTCTGTAAAATAATTGAACTGTACAGAATAGGCCCCAGCAGTCCAGAAAGGGTCAGATAGGTGATTCAGCAACGCCCTTCTCACCGCTTGGCCATGCCAGTCCTACTTTCTACGGTTTTCTTTCTCCTCCTCTTTAAATCTTGCCCAAGCCATCTTGTACCCAATCAGAGTTAGACATAATGCTCCTACAGCACCGCCACCACCAAAAACCAGCATCCCCACCCGTCTCTCCTGGCCTGTTCAGTTTAGATATAATACTCCTTCTTCTCGTCTGTGTTGTTGTGTCCCCCCTCAGCATTGATGATAGCCGTGTCCGCGTCGGCTGCATCGTCCGCCCCTTTGGCTTCATGTGTGAAGTAAGTTCCTGCAAAAGAGTACAGATAAATTAGCCAACACGCCTCCTCATCCTCTTGTGCACTTCAATCTCATTGAACTCCACTTTCAACAAAAAACAAAACAAAAAAAACACTTGAACTCTAAGATGTTGATGATCAAGTATGAGCATACTGCTGGTGTTTTACCTTTGTGTCTGGCAAAGTATCGACCAAGAACAATGAGCGCACAGAGGATGGCAAACATCACCACGGCAACCACTCCTCCAATGACAGCATGGTCAATTTTCTGCGGGGCCCCCTCGCCAGCTCTGGAGTCTGAAAACAGGACAATAATCGTAAATAATTTCATGATCAGAAAGCCCTCCCAGCCAGCCACAAAGCTAATACCTTCACACAGATGTGGACCACACAGGAAGCCATTAGAGCATTAAGCTGCCAAAATAAACTAAATTGGTTTGTTTTCTCTCTAAGCCTTTTAGCATGACCTGACCACAGAGAGGAAACACTGGAAAAAAAGCTAACCTGGTTACCAATACAAATGAGTTGATACAACAGCACAAGTTGGACCGCAGAGGATGGTAGATGGGTCACAATTTCTAATTAAACATCCCACAAAGAGGATATTAATCCATTTATTTCTTAATCACAGACAAAGCCTTCAAACTGCTGCCAATCATAATAAAAATAGGATTTTTACAGACAGAAATGTTTATTTTCCTGCCTGATTTTCTACCCAGCTTTAGGTGCATTGTCATCCCAGTTGTCATGAAACAATTTGAATTCCAAACCAATTGAAATCCACTCATGTATTAAAGGAATAATTTGACATTTTGGGACTGTGCTTATTTGTTTTCTGGCTGAGAGTTCAATTAGAAGACCAGTCAAATATAAAGCCAGTAGCCAATTAGCTTAGCTTAGCATACAGACTGGAGATGGGGGAAAATAGTTAGCCTGACGCTGTCCAAAGGTGACAAAATCTACCTGCTTGCACCTCTAACGTTCATTAATTAAAAAGTCATCGCTTCTTTGTTGAATTGATACAAAACACAAAAAGTTAAAATGACTTTTTGTATGTGCCAGACTGTTTGGCATAACAGTTTTCATGCTAAGCTAAGCTAACTGGCAAAATATTCCTTAAATTAAATATATATATATATATATATATACAGTATTGCCTGTGATCCTTTAGCATGTGTAAAATAAAGTTTAATGGCAAAGTTATAAAGTATGCAATTGTGGTGTTGTACTGTTGAACCTAGCTCGTTATATGAACATTTTCAGTACTTCATATAGCTGAAATAGCTGCCTGAGCCTCTTGAGAGAATGAGGTTGAAAAATGTTTTAAGACAGTTATTTCACTATGAAACAGTAGACACTGTCTGCAATTTCAGTGAGAGTTCACACACTGTAAAATGCATTGTGATTTAAGAGGCCATTTCTGGAAGTCATAGAGCTCAATCATCAGAAATAGACACAAGACTGCAGATAAATTGATGCCCGGTGTCCCCGTGCAGAGAAATACGTGGCTGCCTCAGGTGTCAGTGAGTATCACTGACTAGCATTTAGCCAGATTTATCAGTGCACCGCAAAAGAACCAGGCAAAATTTGAAGCCTCTAAATTTCCAGTCTCAGAATAGTTCAGAGACATTTATCAATAGTCTCGATCTGTGCACATTTGGACTGATGGAGGAGTGGCGGGTGAGGGAATGACTGCACTGTTCTTTGCTGCATGAGAGAGCAGCTCAATTTTCCATCAATCTCACTAGTCATGCTCTGAACTTGAATGATTTTGATAAAAGACGAGCGGAGAGTGCAGAATTTCTCAACACTGTGAGGGCGTAATAAGTCGAGCTGAGAGGTCTTAGACAAGTGACACATCTCAACTCCAAAAAAAATAAATAAACCCAACACCTTATTCAAGTTGCATTCAGTTAGCACAAGGACATGTTGGAAGTGGAACTGCAACCATGCTAATTAATGAGAAAAGTTTTGTTTCAGTTGAGCGCTCTCTTAAAATGGACTCGTCTTCACGGAGTAAAGCTGTTGCTGTGCGTCACTGTGTGTGAAGCGGGGATGTGCAAGGCGCAGTTTGTTTACTGTATCGGGGATGTCAGATAGCAGAGCTCATTCCCCGAGGAGAGAAGAACGGCCAATGTTCCATGCTAATGAACCTACACCCACTAAATGGCCTGTTTCCTCCCCACTTCCTCACCCCCTCACACCTTCCTGCCCTCACCTTGCTCCCCGCTGTCTGCCGTTTGACACAAGAGCAAGAAAACATGCAGGGTCTCAGCCGCCTCTGCACACCGAGGGAGAGATTTATTTAACAGGCAGAAAAATCTGCATGTGGAGTAAGCACCAAAACTCCATCACAAAAAATGTCAAAGAGAAACAAACAATCCCATAACACCTACAGTATCAAGTGTTACGGTTGGTTGCATATCACGTTGCCTACATCAAGTACACTACTGAACACTGGTTTTCTGTTCATCAGCTTTGTATTTATTAAAGAGAGGGGGGGCACAAAAACATGGTCTCATATTCAATATACATGCAATAGATATTACTACGTTTCAATTTATGTTGCGGTGTTGCTGCAGGAATGCATTACAATGTAAGGAGATTAGGAGACATGTTACACAACAAAATGAAATACGGAGGTCTAAAGTGTGTTGTAAGATGAATTTTTACATAAAGGTCAGTAGCCATGAGGTGTACTACTCAGCCTGTGAAAACAGTTGTATAATGTTTTCTGTTGCTCAAGGGCAAATAATAATTTATCACTGTAGGTTTGGAGGTTCAAATCTTTAACAGAAAGCCTTGGTTGGAAAATGGAGGAGCTGAATTTGAAAGATTTTTTTTTTTTTTTCGTTTTAGTGGGTGTATGAACATATCATGCTATTTAACATTATTGTAACTTCACAGCAGGGGGTTGCATCAGCACAGTGGGAAATCTAACTTCAGATGTACCATAAACACTATCATTTTTGTTTCAGCACACGTTACCTTGGTGTGTGTTTATGATTGACATTCATATTCTCTGTTGAGCCTGTGAATATAATATATAATATAATATGTATAAAACCATGCATGAATGGAAAATGCTGCTGGTTGCATTATGGGAAATGTAGGCTGGATTAGGATTAAAATCAGAATATCTCAGCTAATTCTGCATGAATTTTTAATTTATTATCAAGTGATTAAAACTCTATATGTAGGCCACATGATAATAACTAAGAGTTTAATGTAAAAAGTTTCATTTTAGACTATGTAAAACTTAGAAAGTGATTTAATGCCTTCTTCTTCACATATGATGAAATGATAGGGCCTAGAATATTTCTTATTATATCACAGTTTTTCAGTATTTCCCAGTGGTATACACCAATAATTAAATTAACCTGGACCTGGAGAAACCACAGGCAATGGGTGGATGGATTAACCAATTAAAAACTAACTAACTATACAACAAGGATTAAACAGCCTCTCGCTGCACATTCAGCTTTTGCAACAACTTCACTTTTAATTTATAGCTGTGTCACATCCCCTGACTGTCTGTACAGTCTGTAACTGGATATAAAAACATTTTAAATACAAAACATTACTGCCTTTTTCTAAATGAAATATGTGACATAATACCCTCCATGACCTTCTATTGAGAAAACTGAATTCAGCGCTTCTTAAGCCTTTTCAAGACCTGCACACAGCCTGTCTAAACCATCTACATGATAACACCTCCACTGGCAAAGGTAAAAAGAGAGGCTCAAACTCAGAGTAAGTTTTTTAGTGGTTAATCGACTGCATTTTATAGTGCTCGTTTTCAATGTGCTTTACAATTTGATTCACACACACATCAACCACCGGCAATAAGCAATAAGAATCAACTTGCCAGCCCTGTCATTATTAACAGTCAACTTTCTCTTAGCTTCAGCCCCTTCTCTATGCACTCTCATTTCATTACACATGTTCATGTGATTTTGTTCACTGTCCACTGCGCTGGGTTAACAGAGTGAAAGAGTTTAGGTTTCAGAAGCGATGATGTGAATCTGACCCCGATCTCTGATCTCAACAAGAACAGATTGTCATTGAAGTGTCATTCTGTCATTACTATCACTCCTCTCTCCTCCTGGGTAGATTAGTTTGTCATTCAGTGCTTTAACACATCCAGGATCAAGAGTGTGAGTCCCTGCGGCCGTCCGCGTTCCATGTAGATTATAATACTACACAGTGCTTAGAATCCAGAAAAAAAACTCAAAATGACAGGCAGTGTTATTACAGCAGCCTTTGTGGCCTCACACTCGAAATAAGTAGAATTTGATTATGTCTGTAATGTGGCTGGTGTCCATACCTTCGGCACAGCTCTTCCCACAGCTCGATCGGGGAGCTCTGACATGCCCACACTGGTGTCCTGACAGGATGTGCACAGACGTGGGGATTTATGGGGGAATAAAGAGGATTTGCAACTGATGCCTGTGTCTGAACGACAGTGGAATGCGCTCCACTGAACTCCCACTACCACATGTTTTACTGTAGCACCTTTCTGTCTTTGGTACTGGAAATGACTAATTGCCACTGTGGTTAGTAACAGAGCATCCTATCAGACTATCCGTCAGTGTGAGAATCAGATGTGTGAGCTTGTCACCAGGCTGATTACATACAATATTTCAGTTTTCCCATCTTTAAATAGTTTTCTGCTCACACAACCAGGCATATCACACACTGCGCGCACACACACAAACCCATTACAATTTATAGATGTAATTACATGTGTATAATTGAAACAATGATTCTCAGCCTTCACTTCCACTGAATAAACTCTCACAGTAACCCTTTCTTCGACAGGACAATGGGGAATTGCTGTAGCATCAACTTAGGGACTGTCAATAACTGTTTTGCAGCAATAAACTGCTAACATCTGTGGCTTTCGCTTCAGTTGCCGTCAAAAAGGAAACAAACATAATGAGATGAGCATGCACGGCCAGTGTTGACCGAATCATTTTTCGTATTGCTGTTGCAGCAGGCCGTCAACATCAAACTGCACAATACTGTTCTTAGTTGAAATCCCAATGCCACTGCATGCCTGCTAAATAGATTTTCACAAGTCCTTTGAAATAACCCAAACAATGATTTGAAGATGTACAAACACAGCTGTGGCATTTAACAGAGGTGCAGAAATATGAGTGAAGGTCTGACTAAAACTAATAAAATGGCAAATGAATAGAAATTGTGACAGTGAACTTGGACTCCTCTGTGGCAGTGTATTGTATCTTTTGAGATTGGCAAAATTCTCCACACAAAAGCTGCTAGAACCCATCTCCACTTCATATTTTACCTTCAACGTGCACCCCTCGCTCAGTGGAGATCAAGGCAAAGGTTGACAAAATAATAGAAATCACTGCTCGCCTCCTAAAGTTGCCCATAGTAACCTGCCACACAAGCACATTTTATCAACCAAAAATGAGGACACGGTGTGAGTTCATTGGCACATAACATTCAATCTCCAAACCGTGATGTGCTAAGTAGAGCTCTCATAATCATTCACAACTGCTCCGTGACAAAAAAAACCCCAACAATATTACTGCAGTGAAACACTCTTTTAATGTCAGGGTGGGCTGGCGTCACAAACGTATTCCCTGGAGACCAATTAAAATGGACTTTTATAATATTTTCTTTCCTTAGTAACTGTTTAATGAAAAGGGAAAAAAATGCAGGTCAGAAAAAACCCAATTTCAACTGGGAATCAGAGTGAACAAATGGGAGGAAAAAACTAATTAGCATTTCTAAATGATTCTTTAATTTTTCCAATGAAATACTTCAAAGAGAAATGATACATGTGAGAGCTGAAACAACACTGCTAAATGTTTAATAGCTAATTATGTTGACTATTAAATGCACTCACAACAGTCTTTGTTGAACGTCAATAGTGCACACGGAGTTAAGGCTTGACTCCCAAGACTTAACAGCAGTACAAACCTGCCAACACCTCACACAGCACTGAGCGAGGAAACAGCAAACAAAACATGTATGACAACGTGCCAGAAATGGATTCCTAAAATACCATCTGGCACTGAATCACATGATTTCTTCAGAACATAGACATCGAAATAACACTGAAGTCATGTATGTATCCTGCGCACCGTATGTTGAAGTCATAAGGATCCACAAATCTCGTCTGGATTAGCCAAGCAAGCAATAAAAACTGTATTACAGCAGTATTATCGAGTCTAAAGGGAGCAGTATGGAGGCCAGACTCAGGTTGTGTATAGTGTAATATTTGCTTGCTAAGCTCACATTGGCAGTTACTTTACAGCGTTGCATCTATAAACCAGAATGCTGTTAACCTCGGAAAATGCTCAACACACCCCAAAAGCCTCTTAAATGCTTCATTCCTGAATCACATGTAAATAGAGCTTTTACATTTTTTCAGTAAGTAACAAAAAAGAAAAGTGATGGCAGACAGTGGAAATGACATCCTTGCCTTTACATTATTCAGCTGAGGTCCTACTGCAACAACAATTTACCCTGGGCAGCAGATCAGCAGGAACATAGGGTCTTTTCAATCAAGTCTACAACATAATTCCTTGTTCCATGTCTTTCCTCTGGCTCCTCTCGACAAGCTGGGGGGAGGTATGGGTTACTGAAGGCTTAGCCAGGATATGATGTCCCTGCCTTGGATCATCTCCGAGCATCTGACGAGCTGGAGCATTATCGTCACAGACTCCTTTATTCCTTCAGAGCTGGGGATTCTGGATAAATTCTACCTTCTGCCCATAAGAAATACAACCACTGGCAAAAACTGGTGGAATACTGATGCTGCAACCAACTATTGCCCTCCTTGAAGACGACATTCTGCTTCTTTCATGGTAAATTCATTATTATTTTTCAGAAGCAGCTACATAGTAAGTGTTCCGAGTGAGATTTCTGAATTAACTTTGTAGATCAGTGAGAAACAAGGTCACACACATCAGCCAACATTTTCTGGATACAAGATGTCAGCTGAAGGCTTTTTGATTTTGTGCAAATGTTAGTTACACTTCATTTTACGGGTCACCTATTTTCAAGCTAATTTAATGTAAACTTTCCTTATAATTTCCTAAATTAAATAATATACTAATGTCAATATCAATTGGACAGTTACTGCTGCGTCTGGAATGTATTCTATTTGTTAAACATCAGATCAATTTCAGAAAAACAAAATGAAAGGATTTCCATGCAGCTTAAAGCTACAGGTAAGGATTCAGTTCAATTTTATGAAGAACTGATACTATTACTTTGTGTTATTTTTTCTCCTCAGGTATTAATATGAATTACTGACTACATCGTTTACATTGTTTCTTATTATGACTATGAATATTCATATGGTGTACATGTACTTAATAACTGACACATTTCCTATTTGATTACTACTGTGTAGGACTTTCTTGGCTATTATGAGGAAATTTCTGAAAACTTTACACATGAAAGAGATCTTCTTAAGACTTGTTTCTCCCATGAGGGCTGCACACTAGTGATTTTCATGGGTCAAAAACTTTCGCCCCCTCCCAACAAACCTGAGCCAAACCAAACCCAACATGAATAGATTCTTTTTTATAGAGCGAGTAAAAGGAGACCCAACTCAACCCAATTAGTCCGAGCTGAATTTTGACCCAACCCGACTCACATCCTGGGTTGGGTCCTGGGTCCTCAGACATGTCCTTTAGCATGACATTTTCTCCCACAATGCACAAAACCATATTTAGGCCTCAAAGTGAGAGTTACAAAAAAAACTCTTAATGGAGAAAAGAAAAGATGGCATGTCAATGTCAGTGTGTCCATGTGCTGCTTATATGGATTAGTGAATGACATCAACTAGTAAGCTCAGTGTGTAACAAGTACACTGTAATATAGTACAGATATACAGAGTTGAGTGAAGCTGTTCAAATACAGCACAGAAAATATTAATATTGGTACTTAAAGTCAGAATTCAAGAACCTTATACAATCTGTGAAACATAGTGGTGGCAGTATCATGATTTGCACTTGACACTGCCTCTGCATAAGCATTGCTTATCTGAAATGTGAAATCTGGATTGTACAAGCAAATTCTACAGGAAATATCAAGGTCTCCATCCAAGAACTGCAGTGTATTATGACCCTAAACACAGAAGTTGTTCTACCAAAGAATTGTTAAAGCAGAACAAAATGTGAAGTTTTTCAATCGCAATCCTATAGAAATGCTGTGGGTGAACCTGAAGCAGGGAGTTTGAGCAAAAAAGCCAACCATCCTTGAGCTGAAGTTGTAGTGTAAAGAGGAATGGGCTAAAATCCCTCAAAATCGATGTGCAGGGCTGATAAACAGTCTCTGCAAAAGGGCATCACACCAGTTCCTGAAAAGGAAAGGTTCACACACTTTTGCCACAAACAAATATTTAAGATTGGCTCATTATCCGCAATGAATAAATTAAAATGAGTAATTGTTGTCTTGTTTGTTTAATCGGGCTCCTTTTATCTTGTCTAGTCTGGGACTTGAAATGAAAATCAGATCATGTTTTAGATAAACTGTATCATTGTAAAGGGTTCGCAAACTTTCAACTTCCAGTGAAACAGATCAGGACAGAGTCTGCTAAAAAGAACAGGTAAATGGCAGATAATAATTAACCAGTAAAAGTATATTGATAATAACTTCAAACTCTTTGATCTCTACGTAATGATAATTAAAATGTGTGCATCCAAAAATACACTGAGCTTTAAAACCAGGATCATATAGAGTAGCAGTCCAGTGGCCTCTGATTACAACAGAACATTGCGGCTGATGGTGGCAGCGAGCCATGCCAATTCACACTTTGGTTATACTGAATGAGTAAGATGCGGTGCTGTATATTTCCTTATTCGCGAGAGGAAAATGCTATACCGTGCTGTTATGCTGATTAAGGTAGCGCAAAGCAATCTACCACAAGCCAGCTTAGCATTGCCCGTGTGACAGGGTATTTAAAAGAGTAGTGAACTGCAAGAAAGCTCAATTACATCCTCCCAGCATGTACTGCATAAATCATGGTAAATCCTCTTTCAAATCTGTCTTTCGGAAATTACCGGAATGTTACAACAGAAAACACGGAGACGGCTGCTTCAGTGTAAATCAGAGGAGCTTAGGGGGAAAAATGCAGAGTAATGCACGGTTCTGCAAAAGCAACTTCCTGTTTGACTGTGCCCCACCCAGAGACAGACAGAGAGCTGGAACGATGCAGTGCGATCACTGCTGCTGCTTAAACTGAGACAGGAGATAGCCGGTTTAAAGTGGAACCAAACATAGGGAAGTCATTTAAAGCAGGCACATACAAAGTGCACTGTCGAACAGGTATTTAAAGAAAACAGGTGACGCACAAATAGGACTAGACAGTAGACGGTGCCACTTATGGCACTTATGTGACTATTGACGCCATTTTTAATACATAAATATATAAAGCACAAAGCAATTGTTTGATCAAATAAGGGTAAATATGAATCATATCTGAAAGCTGTCACATTAGAATATTGTAACTTTTGATGTCTCTCACACTGAGTTTCAAACTTATTATGTTTATACTATATCCACTCTGCATTTTTAGAACTGTATGAATTACAGAACGGTCATGACAAAAGGTGACAAAATTGCCATATCTCTAAAGCAGCTATTGATAAACCGATCTATTCTTTAAGGATAGTTTTTGTATTGAAATGTCACATTCTGGCATATCCAAATGTCAACTCCCAAGGTTGCCTCGCCATCTGTGTAGCCTTAGCGGTGCCTTTGAAATAATAGCAATGTTTTTTATTATTATTATTTTTTTTTAAAAAGGTTAATATTGAAATGAAGTTTTGCCACAGAGCTAAATCAAAGTATTAAATAGTGTGTACATACGATGTCAAAAGGTTGCTCTGCTGTAAATGCTGCAATGAACTGCCTTTCATTCATTTCATATATTTTTGAGAAAATAGTTATTGATGTTTTTTGAGCTCTCAAAGACGAAATGTGACTGGCATTTGTAGGGAAGATGTAAAGGGCATTATAAAATGATGGATGGAACGATTGAGATATAGCTGCAGATGCTGATAAGATAGCAGAACAGCAAAGCAGAGTCTCTACATTTTCTCAGATCAAACATGTGACTGGAAAGGGCTATGACAGGTGTGTCTGACAGCGCTGCACTGCCTGTCCTCAATGTCACCTATCTGCAGCACTATCTGATTAAAACTGGCCAGCCACAGTGTCTCTTAGGCTTAGGTACAAGCGCTTGTTCTTTCTCTTCCCGGTCACCCGATTATACGTGCATGCAAGCTCCTGCACATACACACACACACACACACCCACGATTGGTGAGAGGGACAGGAGTGGGGGCATACAGTACCTTGCGTGTTGACTGGGTTGGTGGTGGGTGTGGGGATAGTAGTGGGAGCATCTAGATGAAAAGAGTAAAAAACAAAGAACATGTATAAGAAATAAAGGAAGACAAAAGTAAAGAGATAGACAAAAGTCACAGAAGATGAGAAGCTGTACTATAAAACCATAACATGCACATGTTTTAGCTACTGTAGTGACATCATTTTAAAGTGATTAAGAGCCCATGTTAGTAGTGAAGCTACACTTCAAGGATAGATTCCCATTTTGTCAAGTCTTACAACAGTCACGTGCCCACATGAACATTGAAACGGGTTTTGCTCTTTCACTGGAAACATGTTAAGAAGCTTTTTTTTAGAATCAGTAAGGAGAGGGTGGTGGTAACATCATGTGAAACCTGCTAAATAGGCATCTGACATACTTGAAAAACTGTGATTCTGTTCTTAAATCAACACCTATGGAGCTATACAACAACATCAGCATGCCCACCATGACATTTCTAAGCTGATGTGTACAAGTATAATTTTCTTACCATGGCTGACATCTTAGTTTAGCTGGTTAGGATGCTAACATTGGCTACTTTGCACTGACTACAAAGTACAGCCAGCTACAATTAGTTTACCAGATATTTGGTTAACTAAAAAAGAGTGGACGGGATCACCTAAATGTTTGCAAGGGACATAAACAAAACTGATTTCACAAGCCGTCCAATATTCATTGACAAATCATTATTATGTAGTATAGTATATCATCTAGGGATCATGAATGTCTCTACAAAATTTTGTATCAACCCATTAAGTAGAAATTGAGATATTTAAGTGGTTAAATGAAAGCTCTCACCTACTGGTGGCAGGCTATGAAAGGTCAGAGGAGCACCAGTGTCATTAGGATCCATCCGCTGGTAACCATCAATACGACTACCATATTTTCTGACAGTGCATCCAATAGTTGATAATACATTTCACAAAAAAAGCTCATGATGGAAAAGTCAGGTGACCACTAAAGTCTATAAGATTAATCTTCTGGGGATCAAGAATGTGTGTGCCAAGTTTCATGGCAACACATCCAGTGCCTGTTGAAATATCTGGACCAACATTTTAATCCACAGAGTCACGGTGCATGGTTAAAAAGACACTCATATTTCACTGTACTGGGGTTGTGTTATATTTCATTATAGTAAGCTATTGAATTTCCTCTTTTAATACATTTTCTAATTACCTATGAATAATAAAGTCTGGCAATCATGGAACGGTACTGCTATTTTCCACAGTCTTTCTCAATAATTAAGTCAAACTGCAAATTAAACCACTCTGGTGGTCTCGTGCAAAGGCACGTTATAGCCCCAAGCAGCATCCTCCACCCTGCGCTGTACTGATTAGACCTGTCACTAACCCCCAGAAAAAATAATCCGAAAGACAAAATGGAGGGCAATTCAGGTATGTGATGGTACTAAGGAAGACTGAAAGCGTTCTCATCAGAGGGATATATATGCCTGGTTCTGGTGCGGGGGAAAGATAGCCCGACCCCTTGCTGTGGGAGAGTCTCGGCAGGGGAAATTGGCTGGCTGTCTCCATGTCTTTACTGTCTGCACTCCATCAAAAGACAGCAGTGGGGGACCACACACTCCCAAACTAATGATAAAACATCAAGGACAGCATAATGTTGCCACTGGGGATGGAGTGTATGGCAGAGGTGGTGTTGATGGTGGTAGGGGGGTATCAGGGTATCAGGAAGAGATTTTCTTCTGACACTATTTGAAGGGGAAGGTGGGCTACATTTCTTTTCCTGTGACCGAAGGTAGTCTGATAGCTGAAATGTCAGTGTCTGGAAGAGGGAAATTGGCCATTCAGGGAAGAGGGTCTTCACAAAGGCCGGGATAGGATGTGCCACATATAATATCCAGGCGAACAAGAATTCTCCATGGGCAATTTCCAGGCTGGATGACTCTGGGCTCAGCATTATGATGGCTGAAATATGAGTGTATTTTGGAGAAGCCATATTTTCAGGGAGCATTTGTATCAGTGAGGGTTTTGATATGAGAAAATTTAACCACAAAGTGAAACAATGTAGGAGAAATTGTTTATCTATGCCTGCTTAAGCCTGCCTGCCAACACGACAGCAGGGAAGACATTTAGCTTCTTTTTTATTTGTTTCTCTTGCTTAAGTTACTTTTACATGAAGGTGTTCTTCAATAACAATAAGAAGTGTCTGTAAAAGTGAGCTTTACAATTTAGCTAATACGTTCTTCTTGTGGAAAATTCATCTGTTAAATGTGTTTGTAGCAAAGTGGTTCCTCACTGTGTTTGGTAAAATCACTGTGACTCACAAGGACAGTTTCACAACAGCTTTTCATAAGAACAGGGAGACCCATGAGTCCAGTCTGCTCTTGTTATGTCAAAACCCTGATAAACCCCAAATTTCCAGTGGCTTGTGATTCTTTGACTTCTTGTCCATGGAAGATTTATAGGTCAGAAAGTCAACTGCGGGCCAAATCATGGCGGTAAAAGCAGCATTGTTCTCCTGCCAACAGACAGTATGTGTGAGTTATAGCACCGGGTCACCTCTGAGAGAGAAAGGCCTGTCTCTGGCCAGCTCTCTACCACACTACACCCCAGCCAGGGGGCACAATTCACAGGCCTGCTACACATCCACCCTCATGGAGAACAGCAGAGCATGCCTTTTTCTCGGCCTTTTGACCGGCCACGTACAAAACACACACCACAATAGGACTTAATTTGACATGGCTTTACATCGGCCTCACACCTGTCCGCGCTGTCACACAGGGGAAGGTCATTAGTCTTTTTGGAAAATAGGAAGAGCCTGAAGGACTAGCGATGGTAGTGGGTGGCAGCAGGATGAAAGAGAATTGATGGATTATTCAGCTAGGCTCTATCAATAGACATGAAATTCTGTACTTACCAAGAACAAAATAACTCATTAAAATAAACTTGTTTGCTGCATGCAGTTGGTTAAATAAAAGTCAGTTTTTGACAGGTGTGTGATGGCTTAAATAGAGGCAGTGTTCGTAAATTACAAAACAAAACAGTAAAAATGCCAGTTAGGAGAAGAAAGTCATTGTTTAGAAAAATATGAAACTGAAGTTAGTAGGTGGGAGTCTGCACTGGTGGAGTTTTGTGCAGCTTTTCAGCAGCGACGCACCGCCGCGTTGCTGCTGAAAATCAGCTATCATGCTAAGATCGATCTGTGTTGCAGAAACACACATTAATTAAGCCACCATAGCAAGCATGATTAGTCTGGGACAACAAACCCTCACATGGACCACAACATGATTTTGTCTGGCATTAAATCCTCCAGAAAAGAGGAGTGGGAGTCACAGACATAATTATACGCAGTTATGAGCACCTTTTACCTATCTCCTGTGCCTCATTATAGCGAGCTGGAGTCATAGCGCTTCCAACGCTCGTACACCAGAGAAACGGTGTTTAATGGAAATTGGTAAAATATGTGGATAGGAAGCTACTAATTGAAGAACTCGTATCCAAAGGCGGAAAAATGACACCACAGATACTATAGGTTTTATTCCCCTCCTATTGCTTTTCATTCATTCATTTAGGCACATGTTTTGGGGGGTGCGACATGAAGCAAGTGATGCATGAATGCAACACAAGTAGACACATCAGTCACACAGGCATACTGTACATATGTATGCATGTACATATTTATTTACACGTATATATGACATTATTTCTTTCAAGATCTGTGTTTGTGGATAACAAGCATGCTTTCCCAACATTGAAAAACCTAATTTGAAAGGATTCACTGAAGGGGAGAGAACGGTAAATCTCACTTTCAGAGGAATCTTTAAGCAACCATTAGGAATGTAGTTGTGATAGCTTGAATAATTCTGCCTTGAGTGAGCTATTTGCCGGCATATGCTGTCCTTTTGTTTCGGAGTGATCATTATGGGCCCATTGGGAACAAGCAGATGTCATCATCTGCCTGGCAGAGCACGATGATGAATAACCATGGGGTGGCAGAGTTATGAGAGTCACAGGAAACCTACTGTATGTCACAGTGACAAAGTCACACATGTCAGTTGGTAGAATAAACGCATTATTTCTCTGAACATCAACCAGCCTGCAGAACCGATGAAAATCACACATATCATGATGTGAGGATCTGTATATTTTCCATTAACTGCGAGTTGGGAGTTGTTGTTTTTTCAAGCAACTGGAAATATTTCTGCAATGGAAAATAAATACCAGTGCTTCTGTGAGCGCTTCTGTGTACCTCCGAAATTTGGATTAGTGAAGTCCTGCTGTGTTTGGAGCACAGGCATTGCTAAATCTCACATGGTTATTCTGCCTGCAAATTCAAAACATCAACAACATCTTTCCACTTCACCATTCAGGAGGCAGTGATTTCACAAGTTAAAAAGTTTAAAGGTGTAGAAATTCTGTCCCAAGTTACTTTAACATAATGGGGAAAAAACCCTCTAGTTGTCCTGAACCCAAACACACCCTGTTTTTCTTCTTTAATTTCTTCTGACTCTGACAGGTTTTGTGCTGCCTCTGCCCAAGACCTTGTCCCTCCATTATAATCCTCCTCACTTCTTGCCCTACAATTGGTGAAATGGCATTGACGTGAACACCATTATAAATGCACTTATTTTCACAGATGCACATTTTCAGCAGCTGCCATAAACATTTGCTCATCAGCTGGACAAATGAAAAGTGTTACATTGCTGGTTTTTGACACGCAGGTCATGGCTGTCAACAGGACCTAAACAAGCAGACTGAGTAATAATCAAAACAATATCACCAGTCTGAAACCTGCAATCCACTTTCAAAATCCACAGTGAGCCCGTTGTCAACAGCAGCTCTGCTTTTAGTATAACACGCCACACCTCGACTCCTCTCCACGTCTCATCTGGTCGCTTTGGGCACATGTGCAAACCTAACAATTTGATCAGTGCGTGAGGAATCAGATATAATGGCACACTTCACACCATAACATAAGATTTAGATGTCTTAAACAGAGACAGTGTAAGAGTGTTTGCAAGATATACAGACAGATCTCACTATTTGATTTAAATAACATGTTTAGCACCTGGCTTCAACTATTAGAAACAAAAAGTATCCTGTCATAACCAGGTTTGAGGATACTGAAGGTTCTGAAAGTCATCATAAGTGTGTATTTATTAAAAAAACTTTTCTGTGGAAAATTATGGGCATAAGTCATTCAAAGAACCCAGAACAGTCAGCTATTTACTGGCAAAAAATTCCCGATAGATTCAAAGAGGAGAAAAACCTATGAATAAAAAGAAGTGCACATAATAATAAAAATAATGACTATTCCCCTAAAAATTCTGATGCACACGAGAAAATTTGTGTGCACAAGTTATTTTGTTATTTTCGTTTTTGTTTCTGATGCCAGTTGTGAAAAATGTTTGGTCATGCTACTTTTGTGGATGTACAGTATAATGTGCAGTACAAGACTAATGCTGAGTAATTTATGATATTTTAAAGATCCTGCTCCAAGCATGTTTAACACATGTAGGTAATTTCACTAATAATTCATGTCTAATGTGGTATTTTGGTAGCACTTTATTTCACAGCTGGGTAACAACGAAGTGGGGGATTTTTCAAAAATAACAAGGAAATAGCAAGATAATTTCTAGTAATAACAAGGTAACATTGACAGTATCAAGTGAAACTTGCGTTTCGTCACAGAAAAGCTCCATCAAAAGACACAAGAATAACACAAAGGACACCAACACCCAGCAATCCAAATCTTACAGTAATACAGAATAAATACTGATCTTACAGTTGACTGAGCAACAGAATAGACTGATCAACAAGAGCGTTCTTTCAACCTGTTCTTTTTGAAGTGTGCATCTCTAAAATGCCTGCCAGAGGGCAAAAGCTGATACTCTCCATTTAGTATACTGGAAAAGTCAGAGGAGATGTTGGTTGCGAGTCTAGGCATGTTTTTGTCATGAGCTGTTGGAAATTCTAAGGGTTGGTTACGAATTTGATTAGAACAAGCTCTTGGGGTTTGATTTAAAGTAATGTTACAATGAAATGAAGTAGAAACAGCTACTTTTGCATTTCACAGCTCTGTTTCATGGTTATTACACAGAAACAACTATGTGTGCTTCTAGGTAATTACTGTAGCTATCAGTGTTTGGTTTCACATTATGACCCGTGTGGTTTGGTCTCCTATTACCTAGATATAGCCATTGCATATACCAAGCTATTATCTGGTTATTATTTCAGAAACTAACATAATATTACTTTATTATTATTTTATTAGTGCCAGAAAAACCCTGTTACATTTTATTATCTTCAGATTACCCCATTACCTTGTATTTACTTAGATATATTACCCCGCTATTACCTTGTTATTATGGAGGTATAATGCGCTACCACTATTATTTTATCACACAAAAAATGTCCTCTTAAAATTCTATTACTTTTATATGTGCAGTGCAGGAGAAGTTACATACTGGACCATACATATCCAGATTTCAGTGGAGCACAGAGAAACTTTCTCCCTTCATCACATGAAAACAGTCTTGTGGTGTCAAACTCTGCACATATCATTCTGCACAGTGAAGTTCACACAAGTGCAGTAAAAATAATATTGTGGAAGACTTCTGAGTGGACGGGGCTTAAGGTTCTGAGCCTTAGCTCATGCATCTTGGATACTGAAGGCTTCCAAATATAAATATTTCATCAATATGTCTGACGGACAAGCAACACAAAGTGATATTACTATTCCTCACACTAACCATACAAGCAAAAAACCTTAACGTGCACTCAATTTCAGCATATCAATACACACTGAGGATTTAGGATGAAATTTTCGGTACATGTTACTTTTATGTCTAAACAACAGAATCAACCTTATTCCCGGGTTTGGGTTTGGCCAGACAATGTTCTTGGCACAGAGGCAGAAACAAATTGAAAGTTAAGAGAGAAATACAAAATGCTGTTCTATGCAGCAGGGAGCAAATGCTCCAAGGAGGGAAAGTTAAACTCACCAACAATGGCTGCACCTGCTGCAAATTTATTTTCTCCTCATCCTCATCACCCCTGCCGGCAACCAAAAATAGGAAATTAAGGTCCGAGGAGTATGTACTTCACTGGCATCATGTTACATTATTTCTAAATGATGAAGTCCTTCTTGCTTTCTTGCTTTCAAAACTTCAAACAGCTCCCTCCTGCTGTTCCCACTTGGGTACTGAAGTGCAAAGATGCCTGGTGCACCTTTAAACAGTTTGGAACAAAGTTTGAACTTTTTCAGGTCATGTGTAACTCCAGACAAGTAAATTCACCGACAAAAGCAATAATAATTGTACTTTTATGCATTTGTAAAATAAATAAATAATAAATAATTGTGACAAACACTGATATTAGTGTGCCTTGACTGACAGTCGTTTTGAGGTAAAGAGAAGAAGAAACAGAGAGAAGAGGTTCAAACCAAGGGGAACAAGCCATTCATGGCATTTAAAGTCATGTCCTGGGAGAGATGGTCCCTCTATTGCCCTTTACTCGCTGCCCGCTGAACACACTGACATTCCATCCACGTTGACCTTAGTCAACAGCACCGAAGGCCAACTATATAGTAGAAAATGAAGTTAAATAGTCTTATGATGATTTGATGTAATGATAAAAGACTGCATAATCCTGGTCCTAACTGCCAGTGTAAATTGTGTGGTCATGTGTTTTACATTTATTCTAATTTTCCTGCACGTTGCCCACAAAAGGATTTTCATGATCATGGATCATGGGTTTGGCAAGTAAGACTTCTGAAATAAGACTGTAAAAAAATAAAGTTGATATCTCAGGTATTGCTGCATTGATGTTGATCCTTTATTGTTTTTAACTGTCCATCAAGAGACTGACAATGTTATAAGAGCACAATACTAAATCGGTGGAGTATAAAAGCGCCTTTGAATAGCGAAGACCTGACAATAGAGGCTAAACTGTTTCACTGAATGGGAGAAGAAAAGTGCCCCAGATCCTGGCTGAGAGACCACACTGAAACAAGAAAACACAATTGTAGAACCTAAAGTGAAAACAAATGATTTTGGGGAGAAGATGATCAGAGAATGTGTGGGCCATGGTATATCAAAGCTAGGTTGTACAACGGGCTGTACGACCATGACGGAAAATCAAAACTATTTGTAGTTGTTCTGAAAGGCCACATTAGAAGGTGGAGTGAAAAGCTGGTTGTTGTAGAGAGCAGGGCGGACGTGATATTGTTTAATTACAGGGGTAATGGAGCACATTTTCAGACAGTCATTCATATTTTTACACTTTGGGCTGTTCACGTGAAAGGCACCAGAAATAGCTATGTAACAAATGGAGAGAAAAAAAACAGCTAATGAGAGAAGTTCAAACTCAGCATTCTCATATTCCCATAGCTGACCAATCACAGTGTGAAGGAGGTGTGAATGTCAGATCTTCAGTTTTGGAAAGTTGCAGAAATGGTTGGACACAGACCACCTAATCCAATATCAGAAAGATGTGTTGGAGAAGAGGGGGAGTCTGAAGTTCTCTGACCATTTGACAAGCCTTTCAGCATGAAGTATACTGATCCCTGAATGTGCCTGTATGTGGCTGGGCTTCTTCTGGGTCTGCTGTATGACTACACAGTACATACTGTATATTGAAATATTGGCCTCTCCACCTTATTCAGTTTCTACTCTGCTGCACACTTGCTTCAAAAACACAAAGCTTGATATTAAATTTTACTTCCTGGATTTGTAATGTACCAGTCTTAAGTCAACAGCCACTTTATCCATTACTTTCTTCTCCGTATAATTCAAAGCTCATCACACATTAATAGTACAGCGGCAGCTCAAATCCTCAACATAAATTTGTAGCGCTGTGGATTTGTCAACTGCAGCCACACTTCTGTGGTTTTAAGCCCCTTGTTTCTCTCAATAATGGCGTACATCCATATATATCTGTGAATCTGTTTGTTGTACAAATGCTGTGGTAAATCCTTATCAATGCAAAAACAATCCCCTGACTTCCAAGGCTATTGTACGCAGTTAAGTCAGTACATCAGCAGTATAAATCCTGGTAAAAATGGAGGAATTTAACAGCAAGTTTGATCAGTATATTGAGGCATAATACCTACCATATACATAGAGGATGTAGTCGTCGTAGGCCTCTCCCACAGCATTGGATGCCACACAGCGATAGGTGCCATTGTAGGACTTGTTGAGGTTCTCGATGTAAAGCTCAGAGCCGGCGACCACGGCGTGAGACGGCACATCCTCGTCTACTCTCAGCCAGTTGATCCGATGGGGTCTGGAAAACACAAATAACACACACATCACTCAGGCACTGTCTGTCTACACTAGAAATCTGAGAGAAAAGGTCAAATCTTAGACCTGCCATTGGCAGGCCCTGGCTAATGATGTACTTTATACAGCATGCCAACAACTGGTAACATTTAAATGCTTCAGTGAAATGCAAAGGTTAAGGAGGTGCATGGATTGGCAGAAAAGGGATATACAGTGACAAGTATGAAACAAAACGAAAACACAAGTGTGTTTTGACGTTTTGAAGTGCATCCATCAGCACAACTACTCACTGTGGTTTTCCTTCTGCGATACACGTCAAATCCAGATTGTCACCCTCTCTGGTTAAACCCTCAGGATATGTCACCACAATCCTCACTTCTGGTTTATCTGCAAATAAAAATAACAATAATCCGGTGTCATAAGTTATGACACAACAGCCTTTTTTCTCATACAGTACATGCAGCTGAAGTAGTGAAGTTAAATTGTTGTTAGATTCTAAGGTGACGGGTTGAGAGATTTCTAAATGAAAGCAAAACAGCCAGGAGTGAATCATAGGTGCATGCAGGTTGAAATGATCATATGTGCTCAGTGGACGTCCAGTTATTCTGCAGTACCTAAGAGCAAAAAAAAAATGTCTTCCTCTTATCAATGCTAGCCAAAGATTGCCAAAATGCCAAGCAGTTCCAGTCAAGCTTTCTCTTTTTCTTTGAAAGGTCAGACAAAACAGTTGTCTACCTGGAAAAAAAATTTATATTCTACACAGACTACAAAAGGGTACCTTAACCTTTCTTTGATGTTTAACAGTGTAAGGCAGCCTGTATTACCTCTTCAATCAATGCACCATTTAAAGAACACCTAAACATCATTTGAAAAATGTGTTCTCCTCTATGGTGACTGTATCCTATGGCTATAATCAGATAAGAGGATATACTGAGAGTTTGTGTGGGACATATTTCTGCCAAGCATCTTAAAGAGTACAATAACTGCACCTAGTCTAATAACCCTGCTGGCACACGCCTTGTGCAGCAGTCATGTACATCGCAGCTGGGTAGAAACTACACCTGATAAAAGTACAAGGAAATGATTTTCAGTGTTTTCACTGACCAACTTCTGATTGATTCCAAATTCAGCATAAACCACTGCTGACTATGCGTGACCCTTCACAGCATTACATGAGAAACGGTCATGCTACTGTGATGAGTACATCCACATGGTCTTAGAAGCACTTTGGAAAACTGCTGCATCCAGAAATACAACCTGTAACTCTATTATACAAGTAGGAAGCCGTACACACATCCAAACTGTTATCAGCAAAAGGTTCAAAAGCAACCGCTGTGATGGTATAGGGGTGCATCAGTGCCCACGTCAGGGGTAGCAACCATTGATGCAGAGGTGTATTGGTATTTTAGAGAGCTGTGATGTTGGGTTCAAGAGGCTGACATGTCCAAACCCATAAAAACCAGTGAAGGTTTTCCTCCTTTCAAGATTTAGTCCTTTACAGTTGTTTTGTGTCTTTTAGCATTCCTTCCTTTAGCAACCCCTTAAAGGGGCACTGATGCACCCCTATACCATCACAGATGTTCACTTTTGAAACTTTTGCTGATAACATATATGTACAGCTTCCTACTTGAACAATAATAATAATATAATAATAATAATACTTGTTTTCTCTGTCTCTGGGTCTCCCTGTCTTCCTGCCCTTCTGTGATCTGCTTCAACAAAAAAAAAAGAACTCTCCAAAACTTATTAAAATTCTCTGATTGGTTGTAAGGGGGAGCCTTGATTAAGGTCCAGCGAAGCACCTCTCCACATTAAGAAGAGTTTTGTAACATATTTATGATCTGCGATTGTTAAAATTAGTGGGTTGTACCTGGTATTTACCTGGAGGTGTTTGTAGTATGTGTATGACATCAACAAATGCCCACCAACATGTACTTAAGCTCTGTCCCAAACAAGACACAATCTCCTGTGCTGCCTGTTGGGCCTTCTAAGCTTGAAAAAGTACAGTTTTAAGTCACTTACATAGCACTTCCAAATGTCTTTGAGCCAGGAGGTCCTTTGCTGCTGGGTGGTCAATGATGCAGTCCACTGGCACTCCATCATCCTCTTTGGTGACAGAAAATCTTACCCGGCTGGTCACAGTGAACATCCTGTCATATATCTCCTCAACTGTTGTCTCACCTAGAAAAACATCACAAGCACGAGAGGGGGAAAAATTTAACAGCTCAAAAACAAATCTGAAATCCTGGAGCAGCACTGACCTGCAGTGACCATAATGAGCAAACAGTCAAAGCTATTAAGAGCACATTACCTGTCAAAGCGGTGTGTGCTTCCAAATGGCATTTACATTTAATTTATGATTCAGTGATGTGGTGCCTGAACGAGACTTTAGAGGATTCACACGGACTCGAAGCCTTCGTTCTTGACTAGAGCAGCGAGGAGCGTCTGGGTCATATAAGCCTGATAATGAATGCTTCTGCAGCTTGAGGGCTGAGCATTGTTGGGGCTAACCCTGCAGTAATCTGCTGCCCACTAGGCCCTAGGCTGTCAGAGGGGCATTCATTTAGAGAGCATTACAATGCCACAGGGGCATCGCATTAGCTGCAGTGCTGAGTGTGATGGTTTACTCACACTTAATGAAGTGAGGAAATAATTACAGCCCCACTCTGACCTGCAGCACACTTCCATTTCAGCCTTGTCACAGGGGAGCCTGACTGGACTCAGAGAGGGCAAAACACTGTTGTTCCACAGTTGATGATCGCCAATACACACATATGTGGCCTCTTGATGGATATTAACCTCATGTAACACACACCCACCCACCCAAGACCTGCCTACATAAAATTTAAAGCACTGGGATTGGTAAGTGGTCAATGCGCTTGAGGGCATTAAATCTGACCGCTCTGCCAAGTGCAGTGAGAGAACAGGCTGTTTGAAAAGCCGGTCAGAGGAAGTCGGTAATAACAGTAGCACAATCATAACAACAGCAGGAATGTGTGTGTGACAGTGTGATGACAACGCATAAAAAATAAATGGTTTTCATTTAGAAACTGTGATTATGCTGCTATTTTTATACAGATTGAATCAGATGTTAAATAGCACTGGCTGGCAAACACTTTGTTTGTTAACATTTAAATATAATAAAAGCCAAAATGAGTCAAGACATTGACAGAATGTAGAACCCATCATGTAACACAGATATAAAAATACAGTATAACTAACATTTCCATAGGCTACGTTTAAGTCATTTAACGTAGTAAGGAAACTAATATTAGTTTACATGAGGCATAAACCTGAGAAGGCACGGTAATATCGCTATCTGAGTATTAATATGTTTAATAATAACTCTGTGCCTCATCATCACTGCTGGTGTTTTGCATTATTGGATTATAAGCAGAAAGTATTTTCATTATATTTTCATTCCATTGCAGGTATTTTAAGGGCAGTACATAGCGCATTACTTAGACTGACGTAGGTTAGCACTGGATTCCAAGATTTGGGAGTAGGTGGCTGTACACACGATGCTGTAGCACGATCTGATGACTGATGTTGGAATGTGTTGATGTCTGTTTTCCCTGTGAATACTCCCCTAGGGTTCAAGCGTCACATAAGGTGTGTGGTTCGGATTCGTTTTCAGATCAGATTAACCCTTGAGGCCCCTTCAAATGACCCAAAACGGGCCCATTCATAAATGTGTAATAAAAATGTAACATATAATTTTTTTTTTTACTTTCAATGTATCAAATCTTTTCAAGAACTTCAGACCTAACCATAGATATAAAGTTTTTTTGTTTTTTTTAAATATTTTTTTATGTTTTTATGCCCTCTTTGTCTTTATATGTCATGTGTTTTGTTATGTGCTTGAGTTCACAATGTAAGGCA
>JAUMHL010000005.1:21741828-21758223 GCA_032362345.1 Sandelia bainsii
TGTAAAGTGCCTTGAGATGATCTTTGTTATGATTTGGCGCTATACAAATAAAGATGAATTGAATTGAATTGAATTCTGCAAAGAAGAGTGGGACAAAATTCCTCCAAAGCGATGTGAAAAAATCATTGTCAGTAATCACATATGCTTATTTGCAGTTATTGCAAAACCAGTCATTAGGGTAAGGAGGCAGTTAATTTTTCATATAGGGTCATGCAGGTTTGGAGCTTTTTTCCCTTACTAAATGAAATCATCATTTAAAAACTTTGTGTAATATTAAAATTTGGTATGATCCGAATCATTTAAGTGTGACAAATATGCAACAAAAAGAAATAGCAGCACTAGGAGCTGAGCGCCCGGCTCCACCACATTTAAATGATACTGTAGCTGTCATTTATACTAACAAGGATTTTGCCACCTTGTGTGCTGAGTCTTTCTCAGGCCGGAGCCCATCAGTCCCGTACCTGCCAGCATGATAAATGGTTGCAAAACTAATTCAGCCAATTTGAAAATGTGTTTAAATTAGCCAGCAGATTTCTTTTTTGCCATTACGCCTGTCTTGCCTGCACTCAGACGTAAGACAAACATGATCAGACAGATTCTATAAAACCGGTGTGATGTGTGCCTTTTAATCTCAATATGTGCAGGAGCTAATGAATTGTTTAGCACGTCCATAATGAGTAGTGATTTGTGTTTCCTGGGGTACAGGAGGACGTGACTCTCTGGCTCTCTTTATGTATCCACTGCCACTATGGATTAGCCCTGCTCAGCGTGTCAGTGGCATTTCGCTGATCTAACCATCCAGTTGTCTCGCCCTCCCCTACACAACACTCGACAACTCATAAACAGAAATTGACTTCGGCTCCTGTAGGGAACACTGGAGGCACAGATGGCATTTAGCTTCAGATTCGCTCTTGTCTAAATATTTCATCTCCCAACAAGCCAAATGAATCCTCTCCATTCTAATACATATATAATTTGACTACAAGCCCAGAGATATCCACTCTGTGTAAATACAATATGACTAAAATTAATATCTCCCCTTGCTGTACAATAAGTGTGTAATGAATAATTGATGACCCCTAATCATAACTGAGAGGTAATAAGGATTTTTCACCACCCCAGATTATATACCCCTCTCTGCAACAGCCTGCAGCCGGCCGAAGGCACTGAAATGAAGATGAAATGTGCACACATGAGTTCATAACCATGTTTACCATGCATAGATGATTTAAATTAAACACAAATGATTTAGAGTTGTCCAGTCTTAAAAACACATCAGTTCAGCAGTTAAAGTGAATTAGATGTTCACGATAAATATTTGAACCATTTCAAATCTAAACAAGAATCTTCTAAATTAAATTTACAGTATGAAAGTGGCTTTAAGGCAAATGGTTTGTAAGATTTATGAGTAACATAACATGAGCCTGGATTGCAGCTGTGAATGCACAGTTTGATCATCACATACTGGAGCTGAGCAAGCAAGTTCAAGTTTATGGACAAGAGGTTTTACACACAGGTCTAAAAAAAAAAGAATACACTGCCCCACTCAAGCTGTACATACCAGGCATGATTCCCTTTCTATAAGTGTCATTCAACATAGTCAGTACAACACGCGTTAATGTTTTTTGAGGAGAACTACATTTTGCTCACAGAGGAAGAGCCTCCACTGACCAGGACTTGTAGTGGAAGTGGACAGACATAGAGCATGTGAAACAAACAGAGGGAGGCTGTTATTCTACTGACCTGTCAGTTCTTCCTCCCCTTTCATCCATCTGATGGAGGCAGCTGGCTTGCTGCCCATGGCTGTGCAGGTGAGCTCTGTCTCATTCCCCTCGCTGACCACATCTTCGCGGCTCTCAATGAGTGGGCTGCCTGGCGGGACTGGCCCACAGCAACAGTAATGGTGAGAAAGACCCCAGCATGGCAACATTTATGCACAAAAACACTTGGTAACACTTTAAAAAATAAGGGTACAAAACACTTTGGTGATGCATAAATTCCTGTTTCTCACCATCAAATCACTATGAGATTGATATGTCTGTTCAACTGGCATCTTATAAATGTTTCTGAAGCTTGTAAATGAGACATAAACAAAGCCTATTCCCTCATTCAGTTTACAGACATTTGGATTACAAACAATTTCATATGTCTATGAGAGACATGTCCTTCATGTCATAGTGCCCTGGTAGAGATCCCTGGGGTACGCCACATATTTATCAACGTTTTTTGCAAGGGTCTAGAGAACAGAATTACTCTTTAATACTTTGCAGCGTTCACTATTAGTGTTCCCCTTCACATTGTCATGTCATCCATCCATCCATCTATCTATTACCTTTTACTGTTTATCGTGTTAAGGATGTGTGATAGATTGCCAGGCTGCTGCAGGGTCATTTGATATAGTGTTAGTGAAAAACATTAGTTAAAGCTTGTTTAACTCATTACAAATCACCCTTTAGGGAACACATATCCCTGTTTTAAATTTAATGGCTATCCATTAAATACTTGTTGGTACATTTCACTCAAAACACCAAATGTCAACTTCAAGGTTACAGTGGAGGAAAAGTGGAGAGGCTGCACACAATGTCAGTAGGACTCATCCTCTGGGGACCATAAATAGTTACACAAAGCTTTAAGTTTGGACTACAGTGGTGGACGGACAGAGCACTAATCACACAAACTCATAGCCACTTAATCATTTCCTATAAGTGAGCCAAAAGAATTCATGACACATCTATTTTTTCATGTATTCAATGATCATTAGTCATCCTACCCATATTATAAAATGTTAGCCAGAATGCCAAAGTTACATAAGCATATGTAATTACAATCTATGGCTATGTGGGTGCAAAATCTACACAAAAAAAAGATAAAGCACAGTTGTCCCTCATCTCTTGCATTAATCATCACAGCAAACTTGCTGAACTCCAGTTGCTTGAAAGCAAAAGAAGTCAGCGGGGTGTTTATTTCAAGCACTCTTCAATGCAACCCTTGGTTCAGAAATACTGCAGTTAGGTTTCAATTGTACAACTAGAGTAATTACTTTAAAGTGCTTTTAATTCCTTTCAATCCCCCAGGATGTCTGCATGTATAATAAAGCTTAACTAGAGTAATTTCACTCCAAAGCATCAAAGTGTGGCACAGCTGACTCTCAATAGGGAATCGTTTGGAGCAGCCAAGTCAACATTCACCGGGATTCACAGAGTCAACACAGCTGCCAAAACCAACGCGGTCTGAGCCATCAGTTTCAGCATCTGCTCCTTTTCGTTATGCTGTTGAGCACTGCAAGAACCAAAATGGCTGACATTTTGTTTCATTTGCTAAAGATAACAGGATCAAAGATTACTATTATTTTATATTCACTATGCATAATGAAGCAAAATACAATAAAAGAGTGGGTATGTGTGGGTATGTGTGTGTGTGTGTGTGGGCAGGGGTGTGATATGTGTGTATGAGGTTCACACATGCACCCTCACACCTACCCAGGACAGTGATGTCTGCGTAGGCTTCCTGAGGAGGATCTGTGTAGAGCTGGCACACATAGCGTCCCTCATCGGAGAGTGACACATTGGACAGAGACACCCGGAGTTCGTTGTCAGAGAAATTCACCAGCTGGAACCGGCTGTCCTTCAGAGCTGTGGGGATACATGTGAGACAGAGACAGTGAGGATACAGAGTACAGGGACATAAACATGAGACATGGGGTGAGAAGGAAGAAAATGGGAAGTGGAGACAGGTGAGAATGAGAGCAGGGGATAGAGAAAGACGAAGGAGAGGCTAGGAGAGAATGAGGCCGAGATATGCCAGGGAAGGGGAGTGAGAGTGCTGCCCTTTTGTGGGCTTTCTCCTTAATTGAGTAAAAGAAAAGTGAGTTTCAAAATGATTCATACAAGCTGATTTATAAAGTAGCTTTACAGTCCACAGAGCACTCGCAAAGACAGGAAAGTGTGAAGAGTGCTCATGAGGACTCCTAACAAGCTAGGAACTCTTAAAATGAGCTGCTGCTGGTCATGGATGGATGCATCAAACTCACATATTCCAGAAAAAGAAGAGGCATTCAAACATACATAATGAATTAAGTCACAGCACAGAGGTAGAGAGGCGTGGATGCCTGAAACTCCAAATCAAAAGTAGCCAGGAATCTGTATACTAATGCCAGTATAGATTGGCTAAATTTTCCTTTAATGCCATCAAACTAGGTTAGCCAGCTCTCTCAGAGTTTTTACTCTGTTTTTCATTTGGGTCAGCCCTCGTCCCTGAGCACTCCTTTACATAAACAGCTTTGGTGGATTTGATTGGTAACCCTTTTGATGTTTTGACCTGCCTTCTTTATCAAGTCTTCTCTGCATCTGTCGAGCTAACGAACTCTGTTCAGCCCCTGTTTAAAGCACAGGGAGTTTGTTATTCCCATCAGGCTTTACACTTAGCATCATGATCATTACCCAAGGTCTCAGGGCAGTGTCAACATGAAACCTCATCCCCCGGTATAATTTGAGAGCTCTTTGGAAGTCTCTCCTCAAAGGGAAACAATGACACTGATGCACTATGAGAGTGGAAGCACCTGCTAGGGAGGGAAACCCTTCACTTCTGAGATGCACAAGATAGTTTACGCAAAGCAGTTTCATAACCGGCTGACTGCTTACATAAGAGAATGGAGGATGCAGAGGATCTGATGTTTGTAACCCAATATTTAGGCATGTTTTCACCAAACTCTGTGCACAATGACAATTTATTTAACTAGTGGTTAATCTGCGGGTTAAAAAAGTACATTAGACATTATGTTTAGTCAGCGCAGTAGTCTAAAACAGAAAGGTATCCAGTTTATTCTAAGCTTAAGCCGGTGAACTTTTAAGTCACGTGATTATTAATATATTTTTGTCACACAGTGTCACATAACATACATGTTAGTAACTAGAAAGTTGATGTAGCTGTATTGAGATTTAGCAATTAAAGAGCCAGACATGGTTCTTTAATTGGTGGAGATCCAAAATAGAGCTAAAAGAGAGTGGATATTTGACCTATATTCATCACATGGGCATAAACTCTAAATAATTAATAAAGATGTTTCTGCTGCGATTTTAGTTTGTGTGTGTTCAGTACTGTTATTGCAGGGTTACTAGGTATATGTGTAAACTGAAGACTTTAGCTTTTGATTCTATTCATGAACAAAATTTTTACATGCACATTCCAAAGGACCTGAAATTTTTTTAAATCTTTGGCTCAATTAAAAGGGCTCAGTTGAAAGAAGGTGTACTGAAATATGAAAGCCTGAAAGAGCTGCAAGTGTAAAGGCCAACACACACTGGCCGCGGCGCGTCATTTGACGCGCGTCAATTGACGCCCCTAACACACGCCGCCGCGGAGCGAATTTTTTTCCAATCATTAGTTTGCATAATATTTCCACTCTACAGAGGAGTGATAAACTGATATTAAGGAAATGAAACCATATGCTTTTGGTACATTTTCCTCGTTATTAGTGTTTCTTAATTCTAACATTAAATAACATATTTCTACAGTCTGGTCTTGTTATCTCACGCAAAATAGGAGGAAGCCTCAGAGCCTCCTTCATAAAAAGATAAATACAGTCAAGCCTGCACACGTCCTGTATCGTCTGCACCCAGGACGACATGTGAACATCAACCTTTTTCCACATTTAAGCAACAATATTGATCCATAAACTACAGAGAACAGACTAAATCGTTGGCTTTGGAAAGAGCAGCATTCACCAAACACCTTCCTATGTATCTCATTCACTTTTTGTTCTACGTTTTAACATCTGTTACAAACTGAGATTAAAGCCGAGTCTGCAGAGTATTAATGAATGAGACTCACCGATATTGTCTCCTCATTCCAGCCTAATCCAGTTATTTCAGAACATTAATAAGTCACTAAACTTTAGTTTGTAGCTTCCAGTTGTATGTAGAATTATTTCCTGTGAGTTTGTCAGTAAAATATCCATATAAAACATCTTCACAGTGAGAGATTCTGTGCGCATTTCTGCAGGTGTCGCGACATAGGTAACTTCATTAATTATTCATGATTAGTCAGGATCGGTCAGAACAGTAAATGATATTGTATGCTGTACTCATGTGCTGCGTGAGGGATGTCTGCATATTTACATTTGCACAATAACCGCTGCAAAAGTACAGAAACAGATTTCATTAATGAGAGAAGTAGTGAAGGTACGGTGGCTGGGGCGTTTCAGTCCAGAAAGCGAATGCTGGTTTGACGCGCGTCAACACCGGGTGAATAGAACAGTTTCTAATCCCAGAAAGTTGACGCGCGTCGAATCCCCTTGAAGCGCGTCACGTCGCGTCCGGTGTGTGTTCTCTCATTGAAAACAATGTGCGCAAATGGTTTGAAGCGCGTCAGACGCTTCCAGTGTGTGTTGGCCTCAAGCGAGGTCGAGCACTCTGACGCAATTCAGACTCTGCACCTCACCAGCCCAGGAGCACCTGAAAAGCCAAGACTATTTATCTTTTTATCTCCACTTGCCCTTGAAGCGCCCTCTGCTGGTAACTGCCCAATGAAGGTGGGAGGATTTTTTAGTTTAGTTATTTTTTTTAGTTATTTTAAGTGAAACGTAAATGTACCACACTAAACAAGCACAGTTAGTACAAAATACAATTATCCCTATTTCCCTTTACTTCATTTTTTAAGTTGATCAGCTTGCATGTTTGTTTTTTAATTAAGAGTAACTAACTACAGTGTAGGTGTATGGAATACATTTAAATTAAACTGCAATAACAGTTATATTGCAGTCTCGTGTTGCATCAAAAAACCCTTCACTGTCTTTATCAAGCAGCTTAGCTGAGATTTCATGTGTTAAACTCTAAGATATTTTCTCTCCAAATTTCAGCTTTGATACTTCCTTATTTAATCATCACCATCATTCTCACCATATGGAGAAAAAATGAAGATTTGAAATGAACCTTTCAGAGGCTCTTTGACATACAGGGAATGGGTATTTGATCTTAAAAGTAAAGTCTTTTGGCAGAGAATCACTTCAAACATTAAACCTTTGTAACACAATGTCAGAAAACTCCAGAGGAAAGATGTTGTGAATAAATAACGGTGTGATATTGCATCACCATCTACAGAGGTCCACCTTCACTGATAAAAGCTCATTTTTCCCATTTCAGATGACAACTCTGCCAAATTGCATGTCATTTTGGATATATCTAGCTGAATAAATGGCTCATCCCAACAAGCCTCGCTCAGCCTCTATACCTTTGACATAATTCATCTTTGTTTGCTGCAAAAGAAATTTGTTTATTTTCGCCTTCATTGGTACTGTAAGGCTGTTACCATTATGGTATTTGTGTGCATCTGTTTCTATGGCTGCTGCTCTGCTTGTATCTGCTATTGTTGTAGCTCCTGGTGTGTCTTTATGTCACTGCTGTTTACTTTCTTGTATACAAAGATCTGCTACTGTGTCGAGCGGCCCCGTTGACAGTTAACAATGCCACTGGCCGAGGGGGGTCCCCACAGAACCAGCAGTCCTTTAGGAATAGAGCCTAGAATAACGCTGCCATGGGGTTCACTACTCCCCATTATGAGGAAAACAAAGACGCAGCAGCAGCAGCATCAGCATCAGCATCAGCAGCCCAGTAACACTTTAGAAATCCACCAAATATTCTGATCTAATTGCAGATGAAGAAAAACTTTTGTGTTTTGTCACTGACGATAGCGCTAGATTTACTTAGGCAGACAAAATGACATACTTACAGGCCCACATGGAGCAGCTCAATAAAGAACGAAGAAGGAAAGGTTGTTTTACCTTTGTGGAAAGATTTCTTTAATAGCACAGAGCTAATATTGACTGTTACGTGGATGTAGGAGCTAATTATTCTTTGTTGCTTTTCTAAACTGAAATATCCCCAATTTTTATCTACTACTTGTTGTCAGATTTCATATTTTTAAGATGTAGTGCACAGCATGACCCGTGCTTTTTATCGTCTCTGCCATATTCTCAGGCAGCTTTGGGTATTTTGTACAAATATGACGAAAATGTGTACTCAAACTCCCCTGATGCTCTTCGCGAGTGAGAAAATAGAACACACGCCTCGCTACCTAGACTTGTGAAATAACAGCTGGGATGCAATATAGACTGAAATGAAGGGTGATTCTCGTTCACCTTGAATCTTGGCTCAGATCCCAGATGCAAACAAGTAAAAAAGCTGAGGCAAAAACTTGGTTGAAAGTAGAAGTAGCCCATATGCTCATGCATAATCATAATGTTCAATATCCTAATCTAAGAGATTATCGTAAAATCTAACAGTGACAAGGACACGAAAGTATTCCCATTATGGTTGCACAGTGAATTATCTCATATTAATCTTGCCGCATTCTGAGCTTAATGACTTGTGCAAAAGAGCCAAAAAGTCAAGGACAAATGAAATGAAGTTTGCACAGAAAATCAAGCCGAAAGCTGGAGCCGATTTTGTAGAGATATCTGACACCTTCTTTGTAATGTCAAAACCTGAGAGAATTCTTTAGCACAGGATGCCCTGAAGTTTAACACTGACACAAAGACAAACACCTCAGGGGCAAAAAAAAACCTTTTTTAGCAAAACAATCTCACAAATGTAGTGAAGTATAAATGTAGAGAAATTAAGTGTAGGTCGGATTTGTGGAGATAGCGATGTGGGGAACTTTCAACCACACAGACATACTGTAAGAGAAGTCATTTCTTCGTGTTTTTTTACTAAGAAAAGTAAAGTTTAGGGTTAATAAATAAGAAAAAAAAAGAAAAAGAAAAAAAAAATCCTGATAATTTGCATTACTGAAAATTTCATTATCTCAAAAACAGTCTCTCTGGAGAACAGACAGTAGGTACAGATGTCTGTTTAGCAACTGTTTTTCTCTTACGTAATACATAATGTTCTTCAAAAACATTAATATAAAAAGCTGGTATTTCCACTTTCTACTTTATGATTCATGCCAAATTGGAGAGATCTTTCTTGAAAATATCCCAAGAGCTACATCTACCATAAATACGAGCAATTTTTTAAGAAATTGTAAAGAAAGTTTTCAAGCAATTACATGGATTTTACTAAGCAGAGTACTGTCATATGTCTCTAAATATACTACATGTATATAATGTGTATATACTGTAAGGAAAAAAATATTTATGGAAATGGCCAGATCTATCAAAACAAGATCATGATTGTAAAACATACATTCTGATAAAAAAAACACACTCATGAATCCTGCTAGAAATATGCTTGGCATGAAAAAGGAAGCCAAATAGTCATAACTGCAGAATAATTTGATTTCCGTTTCAGACAACTCTACCCATGCGATTGCTTTGTGATCGGAAAAGAGATTTCTCCATAGACAAAGGACGAAGTGTGGGCTTTTTCAGTCAGCGCTCACTTAAAGTTTCAGATAATATTGCTCAAGTTGCGTCAGAGGCAGCCGCACTTACGTCTAACGTCTTTGAAGTAGATGGTCTGTCTGTTTGGGTTGAGCAGCTGGATGACAGAGTCGTCGTTGTTCTTCACTCTGCAGCTGATGGTGGCCGTTTCCCCTTCGATCACCGACACATTGTCAGTCGCCAGATTCTGACCTTCGACTTCACGAAACAGACAGAAAGAAAAAAAACAATACAGATAAGAGACATTTCAAACAGGATACAAGCATTCCTGATTGGATATTTACAGCCTATCAAATACTTAAATTTCTCACTCCAGTGGCAGCATTTCAACACATGCACAGTATAAAGATATGTGAATAGGCCATGTAGATTGTCTGTTTGCAGCCATGTCTAATCCTTTTAATATAAGAGCTATGTGCAGTGTTTGTCACTATTGATCTCCCCCAGCTCAGAGTGGGCCCTGTGAGCCAGTGCCAGATGGGCTGTAAGCTCTGCTGCCCACGAAGGTAGTGAGATAGGAGAGGGTAGGAAGGAAAAGAAACAAAGGAAGACTGTAAGACAGTGGCAAGTAGTACATATAGGCACGGTGGAGGAGGGGAGGAAGAGAGGGGGAGTTAAACAGAGAACAGAGAGAGTGAGAGATGAGCTGCGCTGGATGCTGTTTATGGTTAAGCTTTATCAGAGCCCTCCATCTGAGGTTCCATGTGACCAGTGTGTGCTCAGCGGTTCTGTTCTGTATCTCTAGGAATAAAAGTGCTGTAAGCATCTGAGTCACTCTCTGTACACTTGCACTGTTGCCACAGACAGGCTCTGGACCTTGTCATGGTAACTTACACCTCACACCAAACCCCCAACACAAAAAGCCTGGCTTTGTTTCCCCTCCCGTCTGCCCGGAGAAAGAGGAAAAGAATCAAAAGTCACCTTGTGCTATATTTATCAGGCAAGAGACAAAAAAAGAGTAAGGAGAATGGAGAATACGCTTTAATGCCTCAAGATTCACACCAGCGTAGGAACAACGCTCTCAGCCACAGCCCAAGAAAACATCAAAAGCACATTTGCATGCCCGAGTTGTCAGACACCTCTATTGCATTCTGACATTTACAAAGTAGAGGGAAAAAAAACCTCCAGCATTTTCAGATAGTGATAATAGGAATAGACAGCCAAACTAACATGATTCAAAATGAACTCTGTGAATGCGGCAAGCAATAAGAAATTAACCTCCTGTGGAGAAAAGCTCCTCAGACCTGTCTGATGCAATGAACTACCCATTTCATTCCACTCTGCTGCCAGGGCTCAGGTTTAGCACAAAAGCAAGGTAATGGGTAAAACAGAAAGTACACACTGCAGTCCATTAAAGGTTTATAGTTTAGATCCAAGATAGGTTTAATGCGCATGTTAATGTGCATGAACATAATGTAATAAAATAATATTAAATGGCAAAAAAGGACAAAGACATTAACCAAATTAAATAGGACAGCAGAAGGTGATGGTTAGATCTTCTAATAGCCACTAGGGGCAGACAGAGCTATAGTTAATGAGTGTGTAAATGATGGAGTATATAAATCAAGCCACATTTTTTTAATGTTGACAGTTCTGTTATGGGTCGGGCTAGTGGTGTGAGGAAAATGTCTGCATATATAATATTAGGCTTTTTATCTTATCTAGCTCCTCTGCTGAAAATGTATATTATAGTTTTTCAGATTGATTTACTGTTGCAACAGTAACAGGAGCACATGCAGATCTTAACAGGCAAATGAGTGATATAAGGTTTACAACCAGCAGATAGCTAGCTTGGGTGACTGTTCAACTTGCTTCCTATGGTTCTAGTTTGGTTGCTCATAATACGGAGATTGTAGTAACGGTCAACCTATTCTCCGGAACTCCCCCAGATGACTTAATCTGAACTAAAAAACTGATTTGTCTTGGTTTCTAACAAAAAAGTTCATCCCAGTTCATCAGGCGAAGGGAAGTTTAATACCATTCAGATGCAGTACTTATGCATATGTAAAAACCCAAATTAGAGCCATATGAAGCAAGTGACAAATCACTGAAAATATCCTGAGACCTAATTCACCATAAAAGCACAATATGTCCTAGTTTTTGTTCAGATCACACAAAGAAGATATACTGTATTTTTTGTGAGCTTTGCCCTGACTACTATATATAGTAAGTAAATACATATAGATATAGTAAAGGCAGGTATACGCTTAAACACTGCGATTTTGGGCCTTCCCAGATGTAAGATCACCAGAGGTATCTTTGATATTTTTGGTTGTGGCTCATGGTCTTGTGACCAACGATAGCCTGGGAGAAAATTCTGACAACGTTTGAAATTTATTATGACCGTCTTACAATGTGACTGCTGCTACGACCTACACCTACTGAACAACCAATCAGAATGCTGCATGCAGTGCCTAGACTTCATTGTTCAGAACTGTAGCCGTGCAGATGGATCATGCACTCTGCAGGCGTTTTATTCAGTAGGTGTTGTCATCATACAGCCCACGTGCATCAAAGTTGATGTCGTATGCAAGTTTATTAGAGACATGCCGCATAGTGTGGCTGCAGTAGAATTACATAAATTCTCACAGCACCTCATGTTGTCAGATTATTAGGCACACCTAGCTAACTCTAATGCATTCAAATACAACAGTCTGACAACAAATCTTTTCTTCATGAAGATGATACTGTATTAGTCTCTGGTTCAGAACTGTAATACATCATACTGACAAGAGTTTCTTTTCATCCAGAGCCTCCAAAATGACCATAAATTTGAATGAAGACTTCTTTAAAACACTTTCAACCGAAGCTGAACATCGTAACCTTCAAGAGAGCAGGATTTATTGCAAGGCTGTTGTATTAGGCTTGGTGTACCCATTAAACTACAGCAACAAGTGTATTTTCCATCACTGGCATCAAACTTTGCCAGTTTATATAAATCTTGAGGAGAAGAAACATCCCATATGGGCATAACTCTGGGTTGGTTATGATGATCTGTTTACTTCATAATCAGTTTGCTGTTCTTTTGGGCTTTATAGAAAAGTGAGACAGAGAGAGGAGAGACTGTGCCAAGTTGTTCATTCGCAAACTGTTGTTTCCCGTCTAAACAAAAAAAAAAGTTAGAGCGAGAGATAATGGCGAGCATCAAATGAAAATAATCGTCATGTCGAGAGCTGAAATGTGTATGTTTGTAATGCTATCAAGTGCGCCGGAGCTCCTGTGTACTACGCGCTGCAGAAGATGAGGGGAAAGCGATGTGAAGTGTTTTGATGTCTATTTTATTTCATCGCTGTAAAAGTAATATATTTGGCAGTCAAAACAGCAACATAGAGCAGCCTCAAAGCAAGGTTATTCTGCTCCCAATCTGTTGGACTGAGAGAAAGGGAACGCAATAGATAAATTCTCCATAAGGTTTAGCAGCCCCAAGCAAGGTTGGTCCCCCTCCAATATCCCAGCCTAGGCTCATCTCCAATTCAAAACACACATAAATAACGTCGCTGTGATTAGCAATCCCATCAAAGTGAAAACAGGCCACTTTGTGGAACATGGAGGGTTTTCGCAATTGGAGTAAACATTTTCAATTGCCTCGGCATCCTGGTCATGATTGGGTGCAAATGAGGAGAGGCAGTCATTAATTCTGGGTTGTGGGTGGGGATGGAGGGGGAGTGGGCAGAGGCATGGCACAGATGACTGGCTGATAAATTCACACTCATTCCAGCAGCTGTCTGGAAGAGTAAAGTGCCTGTATCTCTACACATGGCTGCCCTCCTGTTCCTGCATCACAACATACTGAATGAAACAGTCAGAGGGAAATACAGACCTCCAAAAGCCTGCGCGCTCTCTGAGGGGATGTACAATCTGGCACCGAGTGTCTGGCATCATCAGCCACACTCAAAATGCAAAACAGCACCAATCCCGACCAATTTTAACAAAAGTTGACGAAATCAGGAAATATTAGCAGCCCAGCTCCTCCATCAGAAGTTGAGAGACAGGCACCTTTGAATCAAGTTGGCTCTCGCTTTGAACTTTCCTCTCTTGTTTTCACATCAAAAGACATGAAAGGGGCAGCAAAAAAAAAAAAAAAAAAAGCAGGACAGCCAGCCCACAATTCCTCTCCCTTGAGTCACCGCTGTCTGCCGCAGTCGTGTCCTTTCAAGGAACAACCAGGACTATAGACACTCTAACAATAAAAGTTTCTCCCTCTCCTTCTGTGATGCTGCCTTTTCACTGCTGTGTGTCTTTATCCTGCTCAGTCATTAAACCCTGATCCTCATGATGAAATGCTGTTTTAAGGATGTTCACAAGTAAGACGGCTTCTGTCTCACGGTATAATTAGTGTCGTGCTATTTCTCCTAGACCCTATGCATGGGAAGGTTTCAGAAATGTCATACTCACTAATTTGACCATCTTCTTTTTTTTTTTTGTAGGCCAATGATACGCTCTTTTTGAAGCTTTGAGTAACCGTGTCTAATGATGCTACATGACTAGAAAGTAATAGTCTACTTGTTAGTTAACTAAAAGTAAAATAAAACACATTCTCGTCTTTTTACGTGACAAAGTATTGTTTTTCTGATATCTACATATTGTAATGCTTTCTAATCATAACTAATGATGGTTGATAAATTGTTTGTAGAGAGGTTGTGAATAACGTTCATTGCAGTAAAGTGCTGCAGAAATCTGAAACAACTTATTAGGCATTTATTAATGGCTCAACAACTTTTACAACACCATTATTACCAAACAGAAAGAATAAAAGCATTTTCCACTATCTGGCAACCTAACATGACCTAAAAATGGACAATAACCCCATTAAATGATTTCTGTTATTACATTAGGAACGCCCAACCTCAGACTTGACAGGCACAGGCTGCCTGTTGAATAACAAAAGTAATAAAGTAAAAAGATTTTAAGGGCGTGCCTAAAAGTCCTGCTGAAATCAGAGTTACAGCTTTTTGGCATTAGCACCTGGAGAGGAAAGATGGGGTCATTTATTAGAAAGTGGTACAAATAACTGTAATGTATTTTCTTACTGCATGCCCTTTTGGAGAATAAGAGCTAAAACCACATACTGTTAATTCACAGTATGCACGTGCCATGTTAAAAAGAAAATGTCATGAAGAAGTGAAGGGTTAGAGAAGTGCTAGTTCGCAGCTAGTGTTAGACACGAAAGGAGGAGACAGTCGCACACTCACAACTCGTGTTTCTGTGGAAGACAGAATGTGCTGAAAGAGCCACATGTGGGCCTCTTATTGTGAAGAATATATATTATATATATGAGAATTGCTTATTATAGGTCTGCTCCACCAGTCATCAGTTCACAGTGCTTAGTGCTAATAAGCAGACTAATTGTTACCATGCTAACACACTAACCTGAGAACAGCAGCATGAATGCATAGTGAAATTACACAGTAAAAACATATCGACAGGGGCAAGCAAAAACATTATATGTGGTGACCAGACGGGAGCACACACTCACATTTGGAAAATGACGTTACACTCAACCTTTTCAAATATAATAAACTGTATTATTGTATTGTATTTTATTATTATTAGTGTTCAGTGTAAGAAACACCTTACAAGAAATACACAACTTTATGTATTCAGAAATCATGACTACTATTTTAACAACAAATGCCCAAAAATGTAATATATAATAAATATTTTTAAATATAAAACTAAATTTTGTAATATTATATATATAGGATGAAAATGATTTTTTAAATCATAAATCTATAATTATTTATAAACCAAAGTCAAGTACAAATCTACAGTAACTGAAATCTTCCACCGCAAATGGCAAAATGTTGAGTGCTAGCATGAACATCAATTTGTCCACTAAACTTCGTCACTATGAGCATGTTCAATTCAATTCAATTCAATTCAGTTCTATTTACATAGCGCCAAATCACAACAAGAGTTATCTCAAGGCAAGGTTAACATGTTCTCATTAGCATTTAGTTCTGCTAGCATGACAGTATCCCATTATAGTGTTTGCACTATAAAGGGATACTATTATGTCTATTTTGCCTATTAAACATAGTGAGGCTACATCTATGTGAGTCTTTAGTGATGACCTTCAAGTTTTTAGATGAAAAGCTACTGAAATTAAGGGAGTAGCAACACTTCAAAAACCCTAACCTAAACAACTAAAGAAGCAACCAAATTTGGTCTGTACATATACTGGCAAAATGTTGACTTGAGATTTAACAATAAAAAAAGAGCGGATCAGCATTGTGAGTGCATGTCTGTCTCCTCAGTCCTGAAAAGAAAACACCAACATAAGCAGCCATTCATGTAAATATGCACAGATGAACAGACTGCGATGGACAGCCGATCACCACACACAGACAGAAGCAAGCACTTCCAAATGAACAGCAGGTAGGAAAAAGAAAGAGTACCTGTCACGGTTTCAGCAGCTCCTGTTGCAGCGCAGGCGAGGACGAGAGCAGGAGAGAAGAAAACAGACAGGCTGTGAGCAGACAGGATGCAAGCAGAGAGCCATATTCCACTGGTAACAGAAAAATCTTCATCATAATTTCTAAACAGGGGTGTTGAAATTCATTAAATTCAAGCTCCATATGCTATTTGTGTAATTTTCCCCCAATTAAGAGAAATACAAAAGCATTATAATGAGCAATTCATAAAATCCAGTCATTCTGTTTTTCAACAGGTGTGTACAATCCCGACATAATGAGCCATTTTTCTCTCCTCATTCATTTTCCCTGAGTGTTGTATTAATATGGCGGAACAGAGGGGAATATGTGCACTTTGTTTTCTCCCTCTCGTGTCCCTGATTGAGATTCCAGCCAGCCCCGCTCTGGAGCAGCCACTGCCTGGAGACGCTCCCCTGGGACCCTCCGTGTATCCTGGAGAAGAGAGCACCCATTCGGAACGGTGCCCACCCAAACTGGCATCTCAGAGGGCATGGGAGACTGGCGTGTTCCCGAGTCCCTGCAGCAGTGCTCAGGGCCTGTACCCTCGGGAGAGCTTCCATCATTCATTGTCTGCTATTCATAAAC
>JAUMHL010000005.1:21776313-21859700 GCA_032362345.1 Sandelia bainsii
TATACTCACCACTGTTGTTGGCTTTTGTTTCAATAAATGGTTTGAGATGAGGAAATCACCATTGCTTGCTTCTACTTAAATGTCCTACTTTCATGATATAATATCACTGTATTGTGAACTTTTTACGTTTTCCATAAATTTCACCCGAAAGCCAAATATCCCTAACTTTTTGTGAGTAGTGTATGTTTGTTTTTCATAAACAAAAAAGCAAACAGGAAGCATTTTACAGAACATTTGTATATATTTGATGTACTTGATGTACCATGTACTTACTCAGCGCACTGTTCTTGAACATTTTTGCTTTTATCCTTAGGTTTGGTCCCTAAATTCAGCCCTCTATTCAAAAACCCATTGAAGAGAAAACTCTTCCACAGCATCCTATGCACTTAAAAAAAAAAACTTTCTCCCCTACCTAGCCCTTACGCTTCATGAAACTAAAACATTTCTTATCCTGAAACTTTGCTTGTGATGTCTTCTACCTGACTTGGTTTGTTGCTTGCTTTAGTCACTTTGGATAAAAGTGTCTGCCTAATGATTAAAAGTAAATGTAAAAATGTCTTAAAGTCTTACACATGACGAGTACATGCATGGAGTAATGCTAATAGACTGTGGATTTAGCTGCTTATCATAGGCAAAAACTTGTTTTCACCATGCAGGAGACGTAGAAATAGGGAAGAAAGAGCAGCTTTTTTGTTCACTGTAGAGCTAGTTAGCCTCAGTATTATAATACAGTATCATCATTAAAATGTAATTAAAATGTTATTTTCACATAATTAGCTTATTTGAAATCTTATTACAGACAAACATACTTTGGCAAGTGATATAGTGGCTACATTTATGCTTTAATGTTGATATTAAAAAAAAAAGCGTGCTTCACCTTTAGAGAAAAGGATGTCATGGTGAAGAATGACAACATAAAAGCTGTCTGACAAGTTTGACTAGAGTTGCCAGACTGGAAACATCGCCAAACCAAATGAAGCTTTCCAAAGCTTGAAAGGCCTGGTAAGGCCAATTATGGTTAATATGACTGTATATTGTTTAAAGGTGAGGTTCAGCAAACAATCAGGAGCCTGTAACTGATAAATCATTAGTAAACTTTTTGTAAAGTGACTTGTTAGAAAGTGGTATTAAATATTCTTGGTGTCACTTTGAATAAACACTAGAGAAACACTAGCACTATTGTTCTGTGAAGTAATCTTAGGCATCAGGCACAGTAAAAGTGTAAACAATGTATAACAGAAGGAGGCTGTGAACATCAGCCAGTATACCCTTGGTACAGTCACAGTGAAAAAGAGAATCACACATTTTGGCAGTACACTCACAAGCTCTTAAGGGAAAAATGAGCTTCATCTTTAAGCTGCTCAAATTTCCATTTCCATTTGATTGCTCTCTCAAACTGCCGTGCATTAGTTTGGCACAGCGGGCAGATAGAGTCCACTCTATAAAACAAATCTTTAAACCATTTTGTTTCTGGGCATCTTCACTTCGACCCGAAACTCAGCAGATTGTGCGAACAGGGAAGTGAGGCAAGCAAAATAAATTAAGAAATAAACACAAAATCAGTTCCTTTGTGGACCAGACAGAGATGAGGAATATTTAGGATTCCATGTTAGATCACGGAAATTAGTTTTTAATTTTTTTCTTTTTTTTCACAAGTACTCTGAAAGGCCTCAGGGCTGCAGATCAATGTTGTGCATGAAAATACTGCAAAAATTATTGTCAGGAATGAAAAGGTATTGAATATAACACTACTGCAAAAAACTTTTTTACAAAATATTCCAGTGTTTTTTTTCCAGTTTTAACAGATCAAAAGTGACAAATGAGAAAGGTGTCGCTAAAACACACAAGCTACCTTGCATGTGAGCCTGCTCCACCTTAGTTGTTGCTTGTGATGATGTATGTCTTTGTAGGATAAAAAAATAAAGCTGAGAACTGCTAATCTCTCCACTGTGATTATTGCTGTCACTTTAGATTTATCCATTGTATGCATGCAGATTTGGTCATCAGTTTCATAGCATTAAACACAGTCTCCCAGGGAAATGCTAAGGTCAAGCGGGATCCATAAATAATCCCTAAGTCTGTGACTCTTCCACTAAGCATTATTCAAAGTGGATCGATAGTATGTTGTGATTCAAACACAAAAACCTATTGTTTTGCTTATCAGCAAAGCTCTCTCCCAGCACTTTCTGGTGATCAATTATTAAAATCAACTTCACATGGCCCCCACGTGTCAACAAAACAGGGAAGTCAGATTTATTCTATATGCTACGAGTTTTGAGAGGTAATTTTTCATCTGAGTGGCCTTTAGCATTTCTTATTAAAATACATTATTGTTCTTGTAGATTTATTTATTCAATGTGATAGCCCATTAGTCAGATTAATGTAATGTACTCTCTTCTCACTACAAATGGTATGCCTGCAAAGAGGTCCATGTTGCTGTATAAATAAATGACACAAGGTAAAGTTCAAGTCATCTGCTTTTTTGCCGACACACTGGCTTTCATTATGCATCTATTTTTAAGGATGTGGTGATGCTAAATTTAACTTCCAGTGCTTCATTTGAAGAGCAACTCTCAGCTTCAATATGCAAAACTCGCTTTTAATTATCAAAAGTGAGAAGCATTTTAATTAACTCTAACTTGACTGATTTGCAGGAGGAACACTTTCAATTAAAACAGATATTGTATAGGCAGTATACACACTAAGCCACATTAAATCATACTGTATTTACCCTGTATAGAGAAAACACCGAAGCCAGTATAGAGAAAATCTATTGTGAAATCTATTGAAGTAGAAGTGTTGAAGTTATACAATATACAATATATAACTTTTTCCAAATCAGTTTTCTTTTAGTAGAAATATGAAAGTATGAAAATGTGCCATCAACGCCTTCCCTAAATTCAGACTCACAGAACATCACTGGCAGCAGTGCACAGATACATTTGCTCCTGAAAGTTTTTGAGCGAGGCTCGTTCTTCCAACAATCAGAGAATTGCTAAAATTTCTGCTTGATTAGTTTTTTCAGCTTTTTATTCGTTTTGATAATGAGTAATACCTGAAGGGCTGTGCACAGGATGGCAGAGCATAGCAGATGATAGTAGAGTGGGTAGAGGGAGGGATGTATTGATTTGGAGTCTCGTACCAGTGTTGCATGCATATTGTAACTTTAAGCAGTATGTAAGATGCTAAATGTACAAGTACCTAGTTACAAGGGGTAAGCAGCCATCCATTTTGGGCTCCTACACACATACTAAGTACACCGTTTTGGTTACCTGCCACAGGTCTGCTCACAGCCAGCTCTAGTTTGAGAGTTTGTGCAGAGGTCAATATTTCTCGCAAAAAGAGTTTTGTTTTGTTTTGTTTGGCTTTGAAAGAAAATTAACTTTACTTTTTTCAGAGAAAAATGATAAATACAGTTACAGGCCAGCAACAGACTCTGAGCAATGTTTTCATCTGATGGCATCACTTCACGAATGACTTTTTCACAACCTCCTCAGTATGCAGCAGGATTTTCGGCTAGATTGTTGCTGAAGGACGGTGATATTCCAGCTGTATTCCAACTGTACCGAGGTGGCTACAGGAATCAGACGTGGGACTGATGAGTTAAAATATGTACCTGAAATATTGTTTTGTATCAGTTATTTTATTACATGGCCCATGAATTACGTTAGAAGGACGATAGCTGGTTGTTACTCTACAGAACAACACACGTAATTTCCGAAGCTAAAGCTGCAAAAATGATACAGTAGGTCTATAGCCGTGCTCCAGTCAATCAGAGAATATACTGTATTCCTACAGGTTACTCATTTTTGTGAAGGAGAGATTTATGTGTGTAACATATAATAAAAAGGCACTGCCATTTCACATAATATAATAAATTAGTTGGACAACTATTGTATTTCTATAAAACTCCACTATCTTCTCTCTTCTCTTGATTGAAAACCAACATATCTATGTCATGTTATACTGTTACAGATTATTGAGGCAGCATCTGCACCCAGCAAAAGATAGGAGTGGTGCTGACAGCCACTGTTTTGGGCATTGTTTGGCCAACAGGAAGCCATCTTCAAGTTAGCCAAACAGAACAGCATGCAATGAGGGGAAGTGGGGCCCAAAGACACCAGAACTGAAATGAGCCTTCTTAGTCTCAAGGTTGCATAAAGAGTCATTGTAAGATGTATTTCCACTTTTTAAACTTGGAAATCATATAATCTTGTATCAATGGAGCTCCAGCATAAAATATAAACTCAAAATTAAGCATAATATGGCCACTTTAACAGTGTTATTCTACAGGCATGCTCACAGATCTGTGTACTGTACTGAAATGAGCTAACAACAGAATTCTAATATATTCACCACAACAATGCTAACATGCAGATGCTAAGCAAGTATAATGTTTCATACCGTTTACCATGGTCACCATGTTAGTTTAGTGCTATGGTGACATTTTCTTTACGTAGCACTCAAAACAGAGTGCAGCTAAGGCTGATGGGAGTGTGATAATTATTGGAGGTAACTGGTCATAAAGGTACAGAACAGTCTAAAATTTTGACCTGATGATGGTGCTAGATGAAAAGCGCAGGGATCTCCACAGTTATTACAATTCACTCAGCTTTTGTCTGTCCCAGATTTCACAGCAATTCATCTAATAGTGGCTGAGACATTTCACCTAAAACCACAAAGTTCAAATAAGTATTTCCAACAAAAACTCTTATTCATACAATTCACTAAACACTTTTGCCATTTTGCCTGTGATAATTCTTTCTTTAAATACACATGCCTACTGTTTCTCTGATCTCAGCGCCACTGTGCATTTCTCTATCATTTCAATTATCACAGATGATGGAGTGATATTATTATCCTGCATTGAAGAACTTCAACTGAGGGTAAAAAATAAACAAAGTACTCATTATACACACTCCATAATTTAAGAAATCCTAGTCATTTGAGATTTCACAACTTACTGTTCAAAACCCTTGTTTAATAACATAGACTAACTCAGTTATTAATATTTGCCCCCAGTCATAGTACCTCTTAAGTTTCTACATTAAATAGATGACAGAAAAGCTAGACAGGACATTAACGTTTTGGAGAGTAATTTGACTGCAATTGAAAGCTATTACAGTAGCTAAATGTCCTCCCTGAAAAACAGATAATTGGCCTAGAATCAAGTTAAAAGACTACACATACTGTAGTGTGTAGGAGTCTTGGGATTTTGTGGTACAACACACTGGCTTCATAAAAACATACAGTACATGTTTGTTGACAGATTAAAAAACACTCATAAACAGATGTGCACATTTGTTTTAGATGAAACAGTCATCGGTTTGTGCAAACAACCAGCAGCAAACTAAACCCACCAACGAGTTCAGACATGATGATACCACCTAATGGAGACATGGGAATGGTAAAACGTGTGTTACTAACATCAGCATATCAGTCATTTGCTTAGATCCACCATATATAATTACAATAACATATGTGTTTTGATAAATACCTTTTGAAAGAAGCCTAATGCTGCGCATTTTTTGTAATTGTCAGCAGAAAGTTGTCATTTGTTTATCTACTCGTGGCCATACGTGCATGGTTAACATTTTTGTTGTTATGTTCATGCAACACAAAACACTTTTTCAGGTTAGAAAAAGTACCCAAAACTCATCACTGACATGAAGCTCCAGACAGAAAGTGTTGTTAATATTTAGCCACAATATTTCCAGAGCTGTTAAAAGGTGACTTCACCGATTTTCAGCTGGCTTCCTTGGTTCCTTTGGGGAGTACTTGTAGACAAATGGTATTAAACCTCTCTCTGCCTTCCCTGTACTAAAACATCTCTCTACTTGCAACTGAAAAACTGAGTTTTTACAGCTCAGACGATGTCATCTGGTTGATCACTACTAGGGAAGAAGTTTTGGTTGTCTTGCTCCTCCAGATGACATCATCTGAACCTAAAAACTTCCCCCAATGGTGTCATTGGGAGAAGGTTGAAGCACATATATTTAAATATAAGAGAAGCACAGAGAAGTTTAATACCACTGATATATATGTACTCTCCAAAAGAGAACAATAAGCAAGTTGAAAATCAGTGAAGTTGCCCTTTAAGGATTTCAAGGACTTTAGAGATTGGTTTTGTGTGTTATACACTTTTACATCACAGCTAATCCGGGTTGAAAACCATGCTGTTGTACTCCTTCAGAAATTTAAAATGATCATTATTATCCCACAATTTAGTTTCAAGGGGCTGTTTATCGATTTTCATACTCTGCAGTAATGAATGGAAGACACTGACTGTGTGGACTCCAGAATCCATCCTTTAAAATATAAAACTGTTTCCTGCATTTGAAAACTGTCAGAAAAAATGATGTGTGTAGATGATTTGTAGCTAAAACTTGCAAACACACTGGTACTGTGTGGTTGTTTGTGGAAGTGTTTGAGTAGGGTAAACCCTTGTATTTGGTGTCAAAGTCCACACAGACAATTTTTTTTGTGTGAACTTACTGGACTGAGAGTGTGCTGTTGTGCCAGCGAACATGTTCCAGCTACGTAACAAATGTGCTTCCCTCAAAACATATCTGGCAAAAGCATTAGCATGATTTTAAAGAGAAAGGGTTAAGTATATGCACACATTGATTTTTACAAACACAAATATGAGTTTTTTGGTGTTTAAAAGTCCATCTATACTGGTTTTAACCTCTGGCACTAATAAAGATCTAAAAAGTCAAATTCCTAGATTTAAAGCTTTATTTATCTTATTCCATCTTTCCATAAGCTCTATTATATACAGTATACTGCATTACACATCAAAATATTTAAACTGCCTCACTTACTCCTGTGCAAAGTAGGACACACCTTCACTCTGGGGAAACGCTGCCCATCTCTACAGCTATTTGAGGAAGTACTTACTCCCAGAGGTCTGATCTCTAAAGTCAACAGTGTTCGCAGGAATCTTAGACTCACTGACTCATCTCCACTCTAAACGCCACCTCCACTCAAAGAAAAAAAAAAAGCTAAGATGATGTCTTTTTCTTTTTACTATGTCAGAAAAAAAAGACAGCGATTACAGATAAACACTGTTTACAAAATGTTCTAATACTGGCTGTTTGAGGTGATGTGAATCCAGTGTTTGATCACAGTCCTGAGGCAATTTTTCAAATCTATCTGCACTACAAAACACTCTGATGGAAAACGCATTTGCTGTGCCCTGATTACAGATTATTACAAGCCAATGAACAAACATTTGTCTTGTCAACATCTCTAGTATGAACTACTTGTGATCCGATTTGAATTTCACCGCATGCTATTTTTTGTGTCAAAAAGTCACTGTCACGCGTGTTACACGTGAAATGTGAGAAAGGCTGCTCACAGGGCATCCTGCTAGCCGCTGGGTTTGACTGACAACATTTAACCGCAACATCCTGGCTTTATAAGTCCAGCAGAGGAAAGAACACATTGCAGCATGTCCTTAACGTTTGCACATTTTCAGATGTTCACCTACTGTGAGGATGGAGCCACCACAACACGCAGGTTTTGTCATGAGATAGTTTTTAGACTTTGTAAACTAAAATAAAAAGTAATGATTTAATTTACAGTCTTTTGTTGTTTTTGGTTTATTATATAACATTTCTGACACTACGCGACTAATGTATGATTTTTTACTTGTGTTTAAATGAAGCAGTTTATTCAGCGATCTTTCTCTCTCAAGATTATTATTAACTCAAAATCAAATAACTCAACAAATAACTGCCTTTACAACTTTGTCTCAGTTTTGTCTGTAAATAATATCAAATTACATAGCCACAAAAGAAATTACATAAAAATCAAAGACACAACGTATATAATCAGCAGGTACATAACAACTGTTGCAACTGAACCTTTCTCCATTTTCCTTATAATTAGTATCAAACTGCATAAGCCTAAGAAATAGTGAGAAACATTTCCAGTAAATTTGATGTAATTAAAGCATCATTCTATAATAAAAATAATAGTAATAATAATAATAATAACAGATGAACAAATGGAAAGTCAGTTGTATAAGCAGAGGAGCCTTTGCTAATTTGATATGTAACAAGTGACAGTATATTACAATGGTGGCAGCCTTATAAAAGAAAATTATTGTGAAAATGTAATGATCTCAACACTGACTGTAAGTGTTGTTTTCGTTGTTTCATAATTTTGATGAAATGCTTTTGCCACATTGTAACTTCACATTTGCATTTCATTTACTGCACCAGTCATTTAATTGCAACATGCTTCCATAAAGCACATACTGTACAGTATGTATATAGCCATATAAAGATAAATATCCATCAAGTGAAAAAGCACTATTATCTAATCTTCACTGGGAGGCCATAATCATGTGTGGGGATGTTTTCATGGTTAGGGCTGAACAACTCTGAAATCCTAAACAGAAACTCCACCACTTCTCCAAATCAAAGTCTGTTTTCAAGTCTTGAGGAGATGCACACAAACCTTCACCCCTATTAACAAACCTTGCACCTATCAGCATCACCTTGTTATCTCCCTTTCCTCTGCTGTCAGCTGAATTTTAATGTCTCTATGATTTGTGCAGATTGTACCCTGTGAATTCTGGTACAGCTTGAAACAAATGGCTGGCAGTGCTCAGCGCGAGACAGGCCATTTGGTGAAGTTTGGCACAGAGAGACACTCTGGACTATCACCAGGAGGGTGGGTTTTTTTTATTCATTTTTTAATTTATTCTTTTGAGATCTGAATTATTATTTTGTGAGCCAGATGTGGGCAAGAGGGCAACACATATGAAGTTTCAGACAAACAATGTATTATCATATTATAAAAACAATCTCATAGCCCTAAAAACACAGAGACAGACAGAGAGAGATGAGAGAGCGGTGCCACAGCCTGGAAGATAACAACTTATGCAAAACAATATGTCCCACAGGATTCATCTTATACAGCCTTAACTGAGGCTTTGAACTCAGTGAGAGAAATTAATTTCTAAAGTTTAAGGTTTTCCTGGAGGCGATTCAGCACAGTGGATGAACTTCAGGTTCAGTCAGCAGAGTTGGAGGTTTGAACCGTGAACTTCACTGACCCTGTCTTGCTGCCTCAATAATAAGTGAGGAGCTGTTTTAATAATTAATGACCTTACTACCTTACAGTGGTTTTATTTATTAATTGTCAGCCTTTATTAAATGATTTATTCAAGCATATTTACAATTCAGTGATTAAAATGAATAATTAAACAAAACAGTACGTAAAGCTGCCACTATAATGGAGTTTTTCCCTCTGTTGCATAACGTTTGGTCTGTTTCTTTCTCCATGTGGACAAAATGGCTACTTTACATGGCTATTTTTTTCTGTTGTACAGCACATCTTGGCACATCTCCAGGCCACCAGTATCAAAAAGCATCATGTGAATTAGATGGTAACTTTTCAAGGATGACTAAATCTTTCTGATTTAGGACATGCATAGAGGAAACTTCTGCAGAGAGCTTCTGCGGCAAAACTAATTCCCACAACAACTCTCATGTGTAGCCCTATGTAAATCCATTTACCGTCGATGTGTAAAGTCAAAACCCCTCCATAACCCCAAGCCGGGCTCTCCATCCTGGAGGTTGCTGGTGTGGTGTTCCCTGTTGAGGCCACCTTATTAAGCTGAATAACAAACACTTCAACTCTTGAAGTGGGAAGATGCTGGGGAGGAGATGTGCTTTCCCACATTTCAGCTGCTTGTTATTTTTCTAGAGTTCTTTATTATTCTGTTGTGAGATTTTGGACATCATCAGTTTTTTTGTTTTATTTTACAGTTTTCTGTATATTTACTAAGGTGCTATACTTAAAGCTACAGTATATAGGGCTGTCACTTTTTATTCAAATATCTAACATTTATTTAAATGCATAAAAAAGAATAGAGCTGTAAGAGGGATTACGCTATGTGAGTTAAACACATTGTATGTCATCTCATATTTGTTCAAATTTTTTTATTTTTGGAAAAAATGACAGTCTGTATCTTTTTTTCTAACACTATTCTTATAATAAAACATTTTCCAATGCATATATTATTGTAGACAGGTGCTGTCAAAGACTCTGTGATCCAGACATAATGAACAGTACAGAGATATTCCCTGCTGAAGTTTCTGAGGTAGACTCACCTTTCCAATCAATCAGAGATGTCCACTAAGGAGACAGTAAAGTTGTTACCCTATACTAACACTGGCCATAAGCCAGGAACCTCCATCATGGTATCTAACTTAACCTATCATGTTCTTAGCCACACCTGATGACACCATATTCGACATTAACCTAATCCAGAGACGGGGACTCGAGTTTGCAACTTAGACTTGAGACACACTTTGTGTGAGCCAGTTGCTCACACAGAGACTGGAGACTTGACTTGGACTTGAGACCCGTGAACAATCTTTAATTCTAATAATTTATTTGAAGAAGTTAACATTGTTGACAGTGGCAGCTATATGGACCCATAGGCAGCACCATTAAGATGCTATGGTAATCTTTTCAATATGACTAAAGATATATTTTGCAATATATTTTTGAGAATCATTCACCTTTGCTGAGTGTTACATGATTTTAGTGATATAGCGGATAGATTATTTTAGTGAATGATAGAAAGCAGGTAAGCTAGAGAGCAGAAAGACCGGTTGGAGAGACACAGCCTCTAATTACTGATTATAACGACCAATGAGATGCTCTCAACCTTGAAATGAACCTTGCCTGTCTGTGTATTTATATGTCAAGTGTAGCCTGTGGTGCACAGGTGAGAGGAACAAACCGGCGTGAGATTAATCCAGGTAAAGCAGTGCAAAGCGAGTTGTCACTGTTGCTGCACTAACATCAGACGTAGAACCACAACTTTTTCTGAAGCAGCATCACTGCGCTGGGACTTTATTAACATGAGCAAGCAAAATTCTAAATACACATAAACAGAGTGATGCTTAACAGGTTAGAGGCATTGATGTGGTTAATATTATCTGCATATGACAGATAAGTATGAATGTGATAGATTCTGATGGGTTATTTCAGTTAAACAAAGAGCAAGTAGCACAGAGGGGTAAGCTTCTTAATTTACCATGAGCACCAACAGCTTCCCAACTTTGAAATTCCCTCTGCATGTGTGTGTGTGTGTATTTTGGTTCTGTGCACAGGTAGAAGGTGAACAGACAGGTGAGGCTTGTTCTTATAAAGCAGCGCAAAGCAAGTTCATGGTGTTGCTGCTCTGATCAGACTGTTCCTGAAGCAACGTTACTGTTGGCAGTTTTAACAAGAACAAGAGCTGCACAGAAATAACAAAATGGGCTGTTGCTTAAAAAGTACTTTTAAATCTGCTTTAAAAAATGTTGATTATTGTGGAAAAAGCAAGAACTGCGGGCGAGCGGTTTGTGTGGATTTACAAATATGATTGATCTTGACACGGGTGCTTTATACTTTATACTTCTCCTTCTGAATGTGCCAAAGTGCAGCACACTTACGAGCAACAATCTGTATTTACCTTGATTAAATCAGGTGTAAATGACAAACGAATGTTACAAAATAACCACACACACCTCTATATGTGTCAGACGCATGTTAGAATTTATTCTCCTTGTCATATGGGAGACATCAGATTTACGTGGCTCTTCAATCCAGTGCATCATAACTGTCTAAAAAACATTGGTTTCACCAGAAAAATTATCATGTAACAAACATGGTTGATACTGTATGCGTATAAAGGAGTGACGATATAGCAATAGGTACTTTCAATTACTGAGAAATAGCAGTGCACTGTTCTAAGCAACAGAACACTTATTACAACAGTATGAAACTTGAGACTTGGACTTGCAAAAAGTGACTTGTGCACATTTCTGACCTGATTCAGACACAACATGCTGTAACTATATTCATGCTCAACACTACTAACTGAACAACTTGAACCAACACGTTAACAGACACATGAGCACCTGCACTCATAGCATGAATCACAAAACATTTTACTTGCATGAAACTAACGCAGTGCATGGCACCAGGGTTGTTGGAAACTTTGTAATACACAAACAGTCTTTCAGACAAAACTGAGAGAAGGAAGTTAGTGTAATGATGTCAGGGCTCTACACTGGCATTTATTTCTTGAGGCTTTGGTGCCCATAAATGAAAAGATTAGAAACAGTTATTTATCCAACCTGAATCAATTATGGACTTTGTTATGCAATCGGAGTCTTTTCAGCCCTCCATATGTTTACTGCTGAACTTATCAAAGTTACTAAAGTTATGAATAAAACTCAAAACATCTGAAGGTTGAGAAGACAGTTTGGAGTGGCAGCTTAATTAATGTTCACAACCTAAAGATACAACCTGACAATGACATGAGATTGAACTTAATTCATCTCCAAAGACATTCAGTATACATAGTAAAAATGTATATACCATATACTTATATAGCAGCAGAAAACATCACATTTTCAGTTAAGTATAGTATTACACATTGCCAGCATACTGACACCTTCCAGTAGCTGAAGGTTCAGATTTAAACACTGAAGTTTCTGATGCAAAACTAAAACTTAATTCGCTTAATTTGGTTTTATATGAATTTGTAGATGTTTGACATTTTAACCACCACTGGACAGTTAAAAACAGGAAGTTGCTACCTCGGACATTTCATTAAGCTCAGCTAACATGAGTGTCAGAACTCAAGAGTCACTTACACTGTCCATCCCAAATAATTTCTCTGATATAATGTTTGCTCAGACATTGATACGACTAAAACACATCCCCACTAAAAATGTGTAAATAACACCCACCTGCAGATGGTTTGGATAAGAGGTAGGATCCAAATTAAGTTAGGAATCAAGTTATCAATTTAACCTTATAACCTTATAACTATGCTGATGTTTTTTCCCTCGTTAATCTGTGAATGTAATATTATTTTGTTATTTGTATATTATGTCAAAACATGCCACATTTTTTCATGCCATTACAAATTTTGGTCACAGGTTGGTAGCACTGAGTAAGACACGGTTATTCTGCCAAGACACTGCTGGGTATTTCTTCCTGTTTTGGCATGCTGAGAGTTATGCGCTAAACCTGATAATACAAGTCCATCACGTAAAACTATCTCTAAATAAGCATATATCTAGTTAAAGTACGTAGGATTAAACAACTAAACACACAGTCCCGCCAATGGTTTCACACTATTTTGATGATCAACAGACGGTAGTGACACACCTAGATGCACAACGATGCATCAGCAAAGATAAGGAAGAAGAAGAAAACATGGTTTTAAACAATGATGGATTTAAATTACTTAAAAAAAAACTCCTTTGTTTTATGAGGAAGGAAATTTATTCAACACATTAGTTAGAGCTCAAGGATATTAAAGTGTTTTGGTGAGTAACACTGAATGTAAACACAAGTTGTGTTTGTTTACACAAAAACTCCACAGGGCACCTTTAAGTAAAGGATTTAAATGCTTCCACTACCACTAGGCAGCACATGCACATTAAGCACACGCAGCATATATGAAACAATGAATGAGAATACTTTATGAAACAAAACAAACAAACAAACAAAATTAATACTCAACATAAGAAAACAACTAAACAGTGAACTCAACCTTGACATTTAAATGTATTTTCTTTGGAAATAAACTACAACCACACATGACAGGCCAGGTCCAAACTGACAGGGCGAGCAACGCTTGAGGCACTGCTACCACTGAAATGCAGTTTAATACTTGCTTTTGCTCCAGCACCAAGATATTTCCCCCACTGGCTTTCTAATTCTTTGTATGACCTCTCGCCAGAGAGTTTTGAAAGTCTTCAGGCAAAGATCCAGCAGCTTTAGCTCTGCCCAATGACAGATGAGCCGCAGAGGCAGGAGCAAGACAGCTTGCCCTGGGCAAACCACTGAGGTTTGGTCAGCCTGCAGGGGTGAACTTTTGCTGCAGTGAGGGGGAAGGAACAAGCTCACGGAACATTATTTTCACTCTACAATATGGTGTTGTCCTTTCAAACCAACCACCAATCACAGCATGCATTATGTGCAGCTGAACAGTAGGAGATCATTATTATATAGGCAGTTTATCTTGTCTGATTCTCTGCCAAAAACATACTGTAGACCTTAACTGGCAACTGTTTATCACCGTAAGCACTGAACTCCATTCCCTGAACAAGAAGTAGTCACCTGTAAACACAGTCTGTAGCTTGTTCTGCACTTGGATGGAAACAAGTTGAAACTGAACTGCATGATCAGCGCAGATCACAGTCCACAGATTCAGAGATTAATGACACCAAAGGGAGACAATATGAGAGCAACAAGAAGACAAGGCGTGTTACCCTCTGGTGTTACTAATTGCTACCACAGAGGTTTTTTTTTAGAGTTGTTGGAATGAGGCAAAGCTCATTTAGTAATTGGATATGCAGGCAAGAAAGTGAATAATAGATCTTAAGGAGTAAAAGGGCTGTTTTGCATATGAGGGGAACTTGCTATTTTGCATATTGTAAGTAGTACACTTAAGTATGCTGGTCATTTTCTTTTTACTGATGAATGAGCTTTTATGTGTGTTTGATGTATGACATGCATGAGGGCACACATTTGAAGATCAAAACACACAGATTTAACCACAAACATTTCCATTTAAAAGGGTCACCTATTCTATTTTTCTTTTCGTGTCAATACTGCTCTCGGTCAGTGTATCACAATGCAAAAAGACATGCTCAGAATATACATACTTGTGTTGACAAGTCTTTTTAAACTCACTCCTACTGATCATCAGCAGACTTAGCATTTACTTATCTCACTTACTGTATCTCTTTGACTCATGCATACAGCAGATCTTTGCTAAAGATCCTCTGTGCCATTGTAGTCCAGTGCTGGAGGGAGCCTGCCCTCCAGTTACGCCATTATCAGACAGCTGATAAAATGTTAACAAAGAAGACATTAGAAAGCAAACGGGAGACAGCTGGTGCAATCTTAGCAGAACAGAGCGGCAGTGGAGATGTCAGACACTCATTCTGAGTCAGTGCCAAAAGCCACAATATGATCACTAAAATTGCACTGCATGGACAATTTGCTTCTCTGTACAAGAAAAGACTTAGTGGAGCAAAAGAAAAGCTCTGTTCATTGCCTTTTATTTACTTTTTGACAGACATGTTTACCTTTGTTTTATATCATTAGGATCGCTGAAATCACGAAATCACAAAAATTACCTGCTCTTTAAAAAAAAATCTATTCTCCAGATAGTTTTCATTGTGCTTTGTAGCAACAGTAGTCTCAGAGCAGATTTATGTGTGTTTAATGTGTTTTTGTCAAATACACTTGTAATCCCCTTGAACTTCACCTGTGAAGCAAGTGTTTGAACACCCAGAGGTCCCACTCTAACACCCAGCTTAAAACAAAACTGTTGTTCAGAGTCATTAAAGAGGTCTTGAATTTTGAATACAGAGTATGAGAGCATGAGTATTGTGTTTTGCATGAGGAAGGAGTAAGAGCCATGAGGATACAGTTAAAGGTGTCCTTTGTGGCACATCTGTGAATGTCTGACGTACACTGCTCAGTGGCATAGTCTCAAAAGAAACTCCCCCAGCTTTGTTTTAAATGCATCATCTGGCAGGAAGCGGGAGGGTGGAGGTAGAGGTTGGGGGAGAGGGCTGAAGATAACTTAGCTCAAAGTGAGTTGTTGACAGTAATGGATCATGCAGGCAAAATGACTTTTATGATATAATATTACAGTTGAAAATCTTTAAGAGTCATCCACTGCCACAGGGTTAGGTTACAGAAAAGATTAATCAATCGTAAACTCCTCTCTCGGCCCTGTTGGTTGTTTCTTTGAGTTTATCTATGAGCCAGCAGGACCAATTTCTGGCCAGGCCTGCAGCAGTCAGCAGTGAGAACCGCCAGTGCAGACTGCACATTTATCATAATTGTCTGCAGGCAAGCACACAAAAATAGTAGCTCCAGTTGGTGAGCTGGTTTTCTGCTTTGACAAGCAAACATACAGTGCTGTGAAAAAAGTATTTGCCCCCTTCCTGATGTTTTATTTTATATTTGTCACACTGAAATGATTCAGACCATCAAACAAATTTTTATATTACACAAAGACAAATGGAATAAATACAAAAGGCAGTTTTTAAATGATGACTTCAGTTATTAAGGGAAAAAAGCCGTCCAAACCTGCCTGACCTTATGTGAAAAAGTAAAGTATTGCTAAATCATGAATGAACTGTGATTAATCACATTTTTTGGAAAGCTGAGTTCAGTTTCACTCTCCACACCTAGGCCTGATTATTGCCAGAACTGTTGAATCAAGAAATCACCTAAACAGAAGCTGTTTGACAAAGTGAAGCATGATAAAATGCAGCGGCCTAGTCAAAGTCTAGACTTAAATCCGATTGAGAGGCTGTGGCATGACCTAAGGCAGGCTGTTCATGCTCAAAAACCCTCAAAGAAGAATTGGTCAAAATTTCTCCACATTGACGTGAAAGACTCATTGCCAGTTAATGCAAAGACTTGATTGCAGTTGTTGCTGCCAAGGGTGGCACAGCCAGTTAGGTTTAGGGGGCAATGACTTTTTCACATAGGGCCAGGCAGGTTTGGACAGATTTTTTCCCTTAATAACTGAAGTCATCATTTAAAAACTGCATTTTGTATTTCCTCAGGTTATCTTTGTGTAATATTAAAGTTTGTTTGATGATCTGAATCATTTAAGTGAGACAAATATGCAAAAAAATAAATAAATCAGGAAGGTGGCAAATACTTTTTCACAGCACACCCAGCTGTGCGATTGGCTGGAAGCTTTAAGCTGGTTTGTATTGAGCAGAACTGCATCTCTGATCTGGAAATACTGGGACTGGGAACTACAAAGAAAAAAACAGCATAATTAATATGAAAACAAAATGCAAATACAATAAAGCTGAAAAGAGGAAATATTGACAATAACAATGGTGTTTTGCAGAGATTCATGGCAGGAATCTGCATGTACTAATCTGTTTTGTGACATTTCTGCCAAAGGCTATCATAAAGCATGCATGCCCCAGTGTGTCTGAATGTTTCACAATTTAATATTAGTGTATGGAGGGAGAGATATGTAATATCTTTTGTTGCATCATACGTGGCTGTCATTCATCAAATCGGGTGACCTCTGGCCGGCGCCCTTAGCCACTTCCACAGAGCCTAGCTATGATGGATGCCTTATTAGAGTCCTTTATTAGTGTACTTTAGCTGGGAGATAAACTTTGTAATTAATGTCTCAGTTTGAGTATATCTCATTTATTTCAATCGGATAAAGGTGACTCTTCCAGCCGACCGGAGAACAATGGCCATCGGAAGAGACAGCAGCTTGGCAGCCGAGCGAAGCCCAGGAATGCTGAATAACAATCCTATCATCCATCATGGTATGTAGGGAGTCGGCAGACTGTGTTCGCCCTGAGGAGAAGCTCCAAGAAGCAGTTCACAACCATGAGGGATGGCAAGACTGAAAATGGTCACTTTCCCCCTGCTCTGCTACACACACTGTACAGTATATTGTTCATAAGAGAACAAAACAGCAGGGATGTACTTCTTTTAGCTAACTCAGCAATGTGGACTTCAATTACAATTCAAAGCATTTGAGCAGCCAGGGGTGCCAATATGTACCACTGGACTGCTGCTGTAATCTACAGTTCAATATTACCCGCGCGTCATTAAAACCAGAGTTGATGAATGACATAACGATGAGAGCAGCCTGAGCTCTGCTCAGCTACGGCCTGTTATGATGGCAGTAGTAATTTTCCTGTTAGTCGGGCCCCTCCTGTTTACTTAACCTTTCCGCAGTCCTCATTAACTCACCAACACCAGCAACTATGTTGGGTTGCCAAGGGCAAACACAATGGGCAGATGGAGACGAGCTGTGACCATCACTTAGCTGAGCTGAGGTCACTCTGCTGTCCTGCTGGTTCAAACTCTTCACTCTGAATCTCAACATGTCATTACATTATTCCTGCTGATAGCCATGCAACCAGCAATGACAACTATTTCACAAGCTTTCATTCTCATTTAAGGATAAGGTAAGACATAAGTCAGCAGGGTGTTGTTGAGAGAAAGAAATCACAATATTTCCCTCTACTCCAAAGAACTTTTCTAGAAATACCCTTCAGTTTGGCACCATGAGAGAGGACAAAATGCAAACCCAGCACTGGGGGTAATGGGATATGCAGTCATTCATTCTGCTGCTAGTTCATGCTCTCTGGCCAAATGACATCTTGGAAAAGAGCCACACTGATACAGTAGCACCTCGTGAAATCACAGCTATTACTAATACACAGAAGGACAGCAGTTTGATTACACACAGCCATAAAAGACACAGAGTCACAAAACACTGTGAGAGCCATGCCCATCTATAAAGACAGCACTGAAAATGTGTGCAATTAAATTTCCAGCAAATCCAACGCAGTGATAAAAACACACCTTAAAGCCTGTTACCGTCCTCACATTCAAGCTACAACAAACATTACAGACGTCTGACTTTTACTACACTATAATCTAGTGATTAGCGATAATTTACTGAACATTGTCAGTGTCAAATGTTACCTCACCAACCTGGTCAGCATTTGTCAATCACAGCTTTAATGAGTTATGGATTAGCCAGATCAACACTTGTCAGGCCAGTGTATGTCATTATGACTAAGAATTCCCTGCAGATACTGACGGCCAAGTGGTTAAGGCGCGTGCCACACAGCTGTACTTGTGCACGACACAGTCCTCTGCCTCTCCCTACAGGTGCGTTTACTTTAATTTTCTATTTGGCCTTTGTGCTATTGGTCAGACAATACAAACACCGTGAAGGACATTTTTCATTATTCTCTCACTTTTAACTTACAAAAGGATAAAAAAAGGATTTGAGAAATGTTCAGCAGATTAATCAGTATTAAAGCAAATTTCTACTCGCTGTCCTTGTTAAAATCAAAAAAGTAAAAACCATCAAAATTTGGGTGCATCAAAGCTTTAACCAGTGTTCCCAATATGGTTTTAATATTTTTTTTGTTTGGAATCTCAGACTGAGATTTGGGGACTTTACCTTGGAGTTGATAATTTAACTAAAAATTTAATCAGGCAAGTATGGCTGCTATGAAACACATTAGACCTGTAAATAATTTGAAGCAGAAATAACTAATTTATTTTTTCAGGCCCCATAGTATGACTCAAACTAAAATGCTTGCTGCTTGCACAGTTTTAACTACCTGTATCTGTGCCGGTCTCCCAGTCGACCTGTTAAAGCAGATGGCCAGTAATGTCAGCACTAACAGGAACTTACTCTCCTAAGCCCAACATAGTCTCTGTGAGGTCCCTCTGGTTATTTTAAATGCTCAGGAAAGGTCACATCTGCCTGTTCGAGTAAACAAGAGGCTGGTTACACCAATGTGTTTTGTCTCTGTAACGCTCTCAGCAGGACGCCCACATTCTGCTTTGTTTAAGTGGACCTGTCTCCAATCAGTTCAATCAACAGCATTTGGATTTGAAACGGGAGCCGGAGTGACAGGTGACCTGTGGCTTTGTCTGCTTTCTTTCCCCATGTTATCAGCTCCCAGGTTTTGTGAATGGCAGGACTTGAGCCACTCTCCTGTCGATAGTGAAACAACCCATAGGAACACAGAGGAAATCCATTAGCTCTATACTGCTGTTTGACATGCTCCGAGTGAACTGTGCTTACCCTGACACGCTGCCATCAGCGGCTGTCCTGTGACTAAACACCGAGTGTACTGTAGCATCAGTCTGGGATGCCAACCCAAAGAGGAGAAATGTGAAAAGCAAAATATCAGTTCAGCATTTGAAGGTTTGGTTAACTCAAATGACAAAACAACACATTTTTCACTTACCTTTAGCTGTGTCTACTCATGCAGATAGTTTGGGATTTATTTGTCCAGATTTTGATTAAGGCTGCAATCACTGCCGATTATTTTCTTGATTGATTAATGGTTTGAAACTTATAATTAGACCATTAACAGAATTTCTGAGGATTTTTGCATAATTCTTTATTTTAAACTATTCAAGTAATCAAGAGCAAGGCGTAGCACTTTGGAGAGTGGGTAGATTATTAGCATTAACAAATCAGCTAGAGGGAGAAATGTCAGAACTAAGTGAAAGGCGACAACAGTCACAGCTTCCTACATCCAAAGGTGACGTTTGGCCACCAGTCCAAAATTTAAAGATGCTCAGTTTCCAATTTAATAAGACAAAGAAAAGCAAGAAATCCTCACAATTACAAAAACTCTCATGTTTATATGGTAAATACACATTTTTTTATGCTTCAGCTTTTATAAGGATTAAAGATCATAGTCTAAAATGTTAATTAGTGATCTCTAAAGGTGCTGGTAACCCTACTGTGCCCATAGTGAAGCACAGTAACAAAGAGTGAAACTGTGTGTTGAGATAGTTCAGTTGCACCAACACTTGCCAGCACCTTCACACTAGAAAGTAACAGTCTCCGCTAAATAGGCTCCCAGTTTCTCAGAGGCAAAGGCTGGTGACTTTCATGCCATGTGGTGACCTCCTCAAAGCAACTAAGAGACCTTTCTCCAGAGGCAGCCAAACAAGATAGCACCTCACACTGTATTGCTGGCTGCATCTCTGCGGGTGTCCTTCAGCCCCATTTAGGTCACTCCCTCCACTGTGTTATACAAATAAAATTACACACAGATTGCAATTCAACTGCTGCTTCTCCTCTTGGCAAATTGCTATGAGTCCAGGAGAAATTGAAAAGGCTGGCAAGGTCTCAGGTACCTGACAGTGACTGTGACTATGATGAAGTATTCTCCTGTTACCGCTGTTGACTTTGCCAAATATCGGAGATCTCCGCAGTGTCCGCCCCATGCTCCAGACCCGCCAGCTTTATAAACAGAGAGGAACCAGCGCCAGTATTTCTATAAGTAGTACCAACAGACCAGCCTGCAGGATCATGCCTCTCCAAATATCTTGCTGAGAGGTTACTTCGTCTTCATGTTCTGTTCTGAATTTCGAGATTTCAGGAGCAAATCTCTCCTGGGCCTCAATGACTTAGAGCACTGAGAAACTGGAAAGCTAACCTGCTCACAGAAAATCTGTGAAGCAAAACAATTACTGGTAACTGCTGGTGTTAAAAAACAAAAGGGGGTCTCTAAAACGTGTGACTGTACAGTTTATTCATGCAAAATGTTATTTTTAAAGTTGAACTGTTATTAAAAAGTGTTTTAGTTTGAGAGATATCTGTATATCATTATCCAGTTTTATTTCTGAAAACGATTATCACAAGACTGAAATTTACAGTTTATATATTTTCAACCATTTTTCATTTCTATTCTCCAGGTAGCATCCATTTTTGGTTCAGACTGACACTTATCTGCATTGGCTGTTCCAGTTTCTGAGCGTCTATCCGATCATTTCTGGGTTTTTGTTGAGCCACTTCTTAAATCACCATAATTTGTCCAGTACAAAAGAAAATGGGACTCGCTTTCCACTTCACCTAGACCACACAGCCCATACAATCTCTTTTCCCCCAGAATATCTTTGAATTGACCAACCTCAGTGGCTAGAGGAACAATACCAGCTCTCATCTGTGTGTCTAAAGACTTTTAGCTTTTAGTTAAACAATAGGATTCAGCTCCAAACCTTTCTTTGATATGAACATACTGTACTGTCCTCAACTCTGGCTTTGACGAGATATTTTCAAGCAATTTCATAAAAACGTAAAAACACCTTATTTATTCTGTCCTCCAAGACATTTTGATGAGATGATTTCACAGTTTGATCATTTCTCGTTTTCAGCGTAGCCTACTGATCCTGGTGCCCGGCTGATGTCTCCCTGAACCGTTGAAATTGGGGCAGATCAGCGAACCTCAAGAACCCATAATATGCGGCTCTGTCCGGTACGTGTCTACATTTCATGTCTTTAAAGCATCTCCAAACATGTGAACATTAGCTATGACCTGCTCCAGTTAGTCGTACAGTACGCTACAGTATAGTATACTATAATACTACTACTAATATACTAGTTACTTTTCTAATCAAGTACAATATACAGTATAATAATAAAACTTTACTGATCCCCAGAGTACCCCGCCTCTCGCCCGTTGACAGCTGGGATAGGCTCCAGCACTCCCGCGACCCTTGCGAGGAAAAGTGGTTAGGAAAATGGATGGATGGATGATCCCCAGAGTGAAATTCACATATATAGTACATAAAATAAGTGACATTATAATCATAGGATCATATATGATCATCATAAAGCATATGTTTTGTTAAAAAAACCAGCTGCAACAATTATTTGATGAACACAATTATGCCTCAATCATTACAATCTAATAATAATAATAATAATTTACTTCATCCACCACCACCGCCTGAAACCAATTTTACCCTGTTATATCAGTTTAACTAATCAATTAATGAAAATCTTCCACCAGTTTGATATCTGGTTGTACACATTTGAGTAAATACAGCACACAAAAATGTATCCTGTGTATATGCATGTCAAATCAACATATACACACACACACACACACACGTACGTGCACACACTCAGAGAGACACACACACAAAGACAGTTTTTCTAACAGCTGAACTCCGAGGAAGAGACAGGTTATGACAGAAGTAAAGTGGTTATCTGAGATAAGAAATGTCAACCAAAATGTCTTCAACCGAAACTCATATTTCTCACTTCACATTTTATCTGTGGGAAACACCTGTTGCAATAACAACAACTCAAATGGATACAGACACATGAGGAGTATTCACTTGCCAATATCCTTTTAGATCCAGGGAAGGAAAATGAAGCCACACTGTATACGCTATCCCATTTTCAAATCACACTTTGATGTGCAAATTTGTGCAAAGTCACATGGTGACTGTAAACAGTCTTCCTCACTCTGTAAGCACTTGTGCTGAACTGGTGCCTCCTTCAAAACCACAGCTACCACGGACGACAATTTAATCTAATCCCACAATCGCTGATTCTAAAATCTCGATGTAAACACGCTGCATTTATCCCGCAGAGCGAGAGCAGAGGAAATCTTCAGGTCTCTCAAGTGAGTCCACGGTAATGTCCCCTTCAGTGTCCATCGATCACGTCAAACCGCTCCTTCAGCTTGGGGACATTGTCTGTTTTGACAAGCCTCAGTAGACCGAACACCCTATGTTTAAGGCCGAAAGCCTGTTTATGTGCCTGCTGGCAGACTGGGACTTGAACTACATGTGGCGTGGACACCTGATCCATTTATCTTTTGGATTGTGAAGATGCATCTGACCTTGCTGCCCTGGTGAAATGTTGATAAAGCTTTTTACCTCAGAATCATGGTTGATAGCATTAACTTTGCTCTGGAGCTTCTGTGTTGCAGATCAGCTAGCATGTGCACACCATGGAGTGTGGCCTAGGATGCTATGGCACAATATGTGGTTGCTTGAAATTGGATATTTCTGAGTTGTCTTTCCTGGGATTATAATGTAATGTTTTGAGAGAGAGCTCAAATGAACTGTTTTTAAGATTAAGATTTAAGAGACACTAAAACACTGCACAGTGCTGCTGAATTGTATAGATTTTGTGCTGGGGTCATGACAAAATACTGTAAAGTTGTGTTGGCACTATGCTGCACAGTGCACTGAGGCTGTTATGATCTACAGTAAGGATTATTTTTGGCATCCAAATGTATATGTTCCAATAAAACTTGTCAGTCAGTGGTCACATCTGCCATTGCTGACAAAAGATAGACAACATGATAAATGATGTCAGAGATAACAAGTGTCAGCTCTGGCTCCGTCACCACCTCTCTCTGCATCCTCTCTGCTAGTTCCCTAATTCCTCCCTGTGCTATCTCACTAAGGGACATAGTGACTGAACCTGTACATCCAGCTCTCACCTATTTCAGCTGTTGCCCATTAGCTCATGCTGTAAGTATCTACTTATTTAAGTCACTGCTCCCCAGTCAGCTGTCAGTCTCAGTTTTACTCTGTTCAGTTCTGCTCTCTGCTGGTTCATTCCTGGCAGAGGTAGAATCTAACTACATACAAGCTGTTTTCTTATATGAACTCCACACAATGGCTGGAGAGTGAGGCCCAGACCTCATTCCAGGAGTTGACCTTTCACACATGTAGAACATAACAGAAGAATGTCTGTGTCAAACACGTTCTCAACTACTGGAAATACTTTAAGCACAGGGGTGCTCCCAGTCACCCCTTGCGTCATCAACTTCATCAACACGCCCACTCGCTCGCTGAGAACTATTCACACTATGCTACTCACACACGGGCTCAAACTGACATTACAAAGACTCTGCAAAAGGGCGCCGGCAGGATCAAGTTCAGTTAATGTTGATGGCCAGAAAATCAATCAGCAGCTATTTCAGTAATGAATTAATTATTTATGACTTTCAATAAAAAAAAAAAAAAACAGTCTTTGGTTCATATTTCTTCTGTTTCTCAGATTTGATGCTTTTTTGTGTTTTACATCTTTGTAAAGTTAATATATTCAGGTTTTGGACTGTTTGCCAATGCAGACTGGAGACCTAGCACTGGACTGTGAGAAACTATGAGACGTTATTTCAATTCTTTTTTTTTTTATTGACTAAATGACTATTTAAAAAATTGGCAAGCTAATCTATAATTAAAATACATAGATTATATAGATTATTATATTTCATCATTATTATAATTGACTGGTCTACCTCAGGGTCATTATAAATCTGTTCCAAACCATCGCTTTTCATTACTGTGGAGCCTCGGCATTTACCCATATAGTATATGGGAATTTTCATCCTAGTCTATAAGTTGTGCCACCAGCTGTCCCCACAAAGACGAGCTATGACAATGGTAAACAAGAGCTGCTTACTTGGAGCAGAGACACTAAATAGAAGGATGGAAAAAACATTTTATAAATGTGGATGGATAAAAGGATGCAGCATCCAGCATGCTTAATTGAATTCTTGTCAAGCCAGATGGATATTCTCCTCCTTCATGGTCCCAGAGTACTAAGTGTTTCTCTTCATGGCCAACAACCTGACACCACCCTCCCTGCCCCATATTGGTGACCGCTGTCAAACTTAGAAGACTGTGTCCTTTGTAGAAAAAACATTTGTAATTTTGACTCTGGCAATAAGCCCCTGACTGCCTGTCTGGCCTGGTTTTAAGTCCTCCAGAGAGGACACTCTTCAAATCTCATCTATTGTCCCACTGCCCACGTCTATTATCAATAATAAATAATAAATAAGCCAGTGGTTATGGTACCAAGCTCCATCTGTTGACCTGCTGCCTGTGTTTTATTGTCCATGTTCACACATCTCTGTAGATTTTTTACCTGTGCTTTCCTGATAGGTAAATAGCTATCCTTGTTGTGCTGATCGATTCACCCAATTGGCCAAGTTCATCCATAATTTAACTGATAACTTTGCTGCCAACACACTGACAACTACAATAAGTCACACCCTCCACAGTTCTTGCATAGTTCAACACAGACTTTCCTCCCAAGAAAAACTACAGCATCAGTCAAACGGACAAAGGTGGGAGCAGTTATAAAAGCTACAGAAGGAGTAGCTTCTGATTGGATAGAAGATTGGATCAGCTATTGTTCATTTCCCATTGATCACCGACAGTCATTCTTGCTTCTTTTTAACCACGACTGTGATCGCAGTTAAGAAGATAGTGGTTAAACCAGTTGATTACTGTTTTAAACATAAAGATGGAAATCCATCCATCCATCCATTTTCTTAACCGCTTGTCCTCGTAAGGGTCACGGGGGGTGCTGGAGCCTATCCCAGCTGTCATCGGGCGAGAAGATGGAAATCATTAACTTTAACACAAATCACATTGTTTTCCTAAATCCAACCAAAATCTGTTCCTAAACCTAACAAAATCAGCCATTTGTAATGGTGTTGGACGTCTCTCATGAACATCAGCCATCGTGACAACATCCTATCTATTTTCAAAGATTATTCAGCAGTAGTGTATGTAATATACTGATCTTGTTTTATCAGTTTTTGTCTGTAAATGCATTAAATGTGGTTGATAAGTGAGATCATTAGTAGTGATTAAAATCTCCAGTAATCCTCCTGGTGTTCTCTTGCTGTTTGGACTATAGAGGAGCTCAGTGGTTGAGCAGGGAGCAGGGAACCAACATTAGCACCATGCAGAGCGGCAGCACTCTGATTTACTGTTCCCAGGGCTGGTGATTGAGGAGAGCATTACGTCACAGATGATAGATCAGAGAGTCTTACAGCAGAGTGGAGCTCCATCAACTGCTGCTGACAGTAGCGTTAGTGCTGACAACCAGTGAAAATGGATTTATGAAAAAAAACACAGATACTCTATGCACTGACACAAAACAGCGAGAGAGCTTAAACACACATACACGCCAACACTCGGTACTGTGCAGGCACATAATTCGAGAATGCAAACACCCACATTCAATAAAAAACACAAAGACATTAGTGCAGTAAAAACTAAATCTGCACAACACAGACGCTCTAATAAAATGCTGAATGAAGTGCTGGTAAAGTAGAAAATATGGAGCAGAAAAGGGATGTGCAGGAAACATTATTTGTTGGTTATTGTTTCTCCATCTCACACACAGATTTCTTTGGACAATCAAAAGACATGCACATTATGGGAACTGGGGACTTTAAATTGCCCACAGGTGTCCTTGCTTTTAATTTGTCAAACATACACTTTCTGATTACATGGTGTGTGTGTGTGTGTGTGTGTAATATACTGTTCTGTCACTGGATTTACTACAGCTTTGCCAAGATCTGAGTTTTATAAGTCAATATTGAGTCTCTAGTTTTCACAGAATATTCAACTTTTCAGTGGAGAGAATCTGTTGCTTTAGATTTGATGTTTATTTTTCCTTCCATTTTCTTGTCTGTATTACTGGCCACAGAGTATTACTGTTTTCTTGTACTATTCTTCCATCAGTACAAACTGTCTACAATTATGACGAGTGATTGTCTGATCTTCTGTGGTAACCTAATAAAATCTCCACGGTGCACAATGCTGGGACATGCTCTGGATCCCTCTAACCATGACATGGTGTGCTGTACAGAAAATGGATGAACAGATGGGTGTTTCATCCGAATGCATTAACTCACCACTCACCGTCAGGACACCAGGCTGATGCATTCTTTTTTTAGAGGAATGCATCAGCCTGGCATGGACCACGGAAAGTTTGAAGAAAGTATTTAGGTTCATCATTTATTTAAAATATACCTGTACATCTGAAAACTTTGATTTTACAGCAGCCAGAGGCTGCAGTTAAATAATGACTCGGTGCACTAAATAAATGCATGATTTGGGCTACACATTTTCAGACTTTAACAACTTCCAAAATTAGATTTTCCTGCATTTTTTTTTTTGTAAACTCAGCAACCAACCCAATTCCTCAGCTACCCAGCAACAACAGCAGAGACACAAGAGCTATAGGCTCTGCATACCAACTGCTTATCAACACATATGCTAATGTGACATTTAATATTAGAAACAAAATTATGAATGAAATTCAAATTCAATAGCTGGCAGACATGAAACATATTCTCTCACTCAACGTGAGCCTACAGCTTCTACTGTGAAAGTGGTGTAGGTTAATTGAAGTTAGTCTGCATGAGGAACATGAACGTGTCGCTGACTTAACAAAGGAGGACAAATGTAGATGAGTTATGACACTAATAAAGTTCATGCTCAGACATGTCTCTTTATTACATGTAGCAGACATATTAGAAATGACAGCAACTGATGGATGGTATCTTTACTGATTAACTCTAGAGAAAAATCATTTACTTACTAGAATCAGGTTTTATACTTAAAAAACTCTAAATTTAATAGCATTAGTGTGCAATTGCGCCTAACACCTGCACTCAAACTTACTTATTATTATTATGACTTATTATTAAAGTCATACTGGAAGTGTTTTGTGTTGTCTAAATGCACCAATAAAATAATGATTTTTTTATTTATTTGCTATGTCAGCAGAAAAAAAAATCTGGATTTTTCAGGAAGTTTGGACTTTTCAGGTTTTATACATTTCATAGAATTTCTTAACAATAACCTCTGTACATGTATCTGCATTAGGTTTATGCAAAGTGTCCAATAGAAGATTTTCCAATCATAACTGATGTTAAAAATGTTGGAGACCACAGAAATAGTGACATATTCAACACATTTTTTATATTTTAATTGCACAACAGATTCAAGGCTTAGGACCACACACTTTACACTAAATAAATTCAGAGAGTAATTTCCTGGGACTTCCTGGGATCTTACAGCAACTTGCGTGAACAAACGTGAATTCACAGCAAAACAAACTTGGGGGCAGAGAGTCGTCATCAGCAATCAGCTATTGTGCTAATTAGCGCCATGTTTTGCACTGAGAAACTAAAAAGGAGGAAAAAAAACTTTGGATGATCCCATAATTCCACTTCCATTATGACTGTCCACCTGGTTTGGCAGATGCTGTTCTTGCCATGTTTCTGTTCTACACAAGTACGTAACATTGGTGACACTTCCCAGTCAGCTCGTTCTGATTGGCTGTTGCAGGTTTCCACTCAATATAGCGCTGTTCTTTTAACACGACTATGTTTGATGTTTACCATTCAAATCTGGGGGAGTCTTTGAACCTGTCGGGAGCGTTAAGATTATGCCTGTAAACCACAGTGTGGGTGTCTGTGGGTCAGGAGGTAGAGCAACCTTCCACCGATCGTAGGGCTGGTGGTTTGATCCTTTGTGTTCTAGAGTATCAAAATGTCCTTGGGCAAGATCCTGAGTCCTAAGCTGCTCCTGGTGGGTCAAGCCAGCACCTTCCATGGCAGTGTGTGTGTGTGTGTGAATGTATTAATGAGGAACAACACTGTAAGTGTTTTAGATACCAATCGCGTAGACAAGTGCTACATGTAAGTGCAGAACATTTGCCATTTTAAAGGCTGCAGCCAAGCCAGGACTGAATGAAGTTCAAACGTCTCACAGTGAGCCTCACTGCTCTATATACCGCTGGCTGGTTGAAACTCTAACAATGCATCAGATTTTATGAGCTCATCAAACGTTCTGCATATAAAACCTTATTCTGCACAGTTACTTGTTACTGGCATGACAACACTGCCTTCAGATAGAAGAGTGGAGCAGTGTATGGAGCACAATACTGCCAAAAACTAGAGAATTATTAAACTATTAAAATATAAGTTTTACAAAATGTAGATGCACGAAAAAAGTAGCAGCAAATCATTAGCAAATAAATAGGCTGTAGGACAACAGTCTACTACGAAGTCTACAAGTCTACAACTATCAACTGACTAAAAAACTATCATTTGCATTTCAAAATTCATGTGATGTCACCTTATCAGTTACTTATTACAAGGAAGCGCATACACACATATTATACACACATAGCCCATGCATCTTCAAAAATATACTACTGTGTTGATAAATGTTCAAAATGTTGTTTTTTTTAAAAGGAACTGGTCAGGTTTATAATTAGCTGCACAGCTGCAGTGTAGCAGAGATAAAGCAGTCCCTTCAATTTTCTTTAATCAGATGTTAGAACACAAAGGCTGTCTGATAAGGATTATTCCTAAGACATCTCAATGATGACAAGCTGTGTGTAATGTGTATTTGCAGTACAGTGCGTGCTTATTAACACTAAGCTACAGACTTCCAGAGGACATTAGATGGGTGTCTCATTCAAACATATGGCACCCTGAAAAAACAATGAGGAGGGAAGCACTTTACCGCTTCTCAAATAACAACAATCGTTTACCCACAGTACTCTTTAACCCACAGTTATGTAAAGAGAAACTCTTTTCAGTTTTACATATCCACAAATAATACATGTTTTCACCATTGCTAGTCTCACAAGGTTGCTGCATCTTGTTTTGCCTTAAGCAAACCCTTTTCCATCCAATCCGGGCTAGGAGTGATGAGCCCTGCTATCCAGATTGAGGTGAGAGAAGGGTTGGTCTCCTGCCTTCAGCACCATCTGCTCCAAAGGGCCACTTTTAGACATGCTGAATAGACAATACTGCACTGCAAACACTGACTGTGATTATCAGAGCCATGACATCATCAATACAGATGGGGCAGAGGGAGGGTTAATGGTTTAAGAAATGATCGGCCCTGAACCTGAACACCGTATACTGTCAGTGTATCCTACACGCTGAGCTACAGTCAAACATCTTAAGAAAAACTATTCTGTTTTGTACTAAGAGAAAGAAGTTCATAAGCACTGAAACAACTGCCTTGGAAATATACATGACAAATATCAGTCTGGATTCTGGAAAAGTCGGAGCACAGGAACTACATCAGTAAAAGTCTTAAATGACGTCAGACAAAGTGTTAATGATGTCTTTGTTTCTAATTTGATACCATAGATCACAGTGTGCTGACGTTAGTTCCAAATGTGCTCATGGTAGTGTTAACAAAGACAGTTTTCTGTTAGTACCAGTGAACATAAAAAATAAAAATAATAAAACATAATAGAAATTCCTCATATAAACTGGGGAAGACTGGTTTCTGGTACTTTGCACATAATTACAGTGCAATGTACTTCACATTTATTCCTTGCAGAAACTTTAATAGCCAGTATTTATTGCTAATAATATTTGTGAATGATCATGTTTGTAATTTGATCTCAGGTGTCTTATCTTGCAAAAGGAGATTTTGATCTCAGTGAGATTTCTTGTTTAGCTTAACTGTTATACACTAGGGTTCCACAGGGTTCAGTACTGTATGGAGAACATACAGTGTACAGAACTTTATAGTGAATTTGATCTTATTTTGAAGCCATTAAAAATACAGGTTTGAAAATATTACAGTTATTTAGCTAAATTAGAGGATGAAAAAAGTATAGTTATTGGTGCTGATCATACAGGAGACAAAATTGTAAGTAGCCTTAACTCTTCAAAACATCGACTACACTGAGACTGCGTTTTTCCAGTAAAGAAATATTGCATTAGTAGAACCACATCTTGATCTGCAAAGAAATAGATTCCTAGCTTAGTTTTCTATTCTCTGTTCTACTGTAATGCTCTTTTAACTGGACTAGACCAACAAATATAAGTGAACATACTTGTACAGCATGTACAAAATGCAGCTGCCAAAAAAAGCACGTTATTACTGTAACTAACCATGTTAATATGTTTGTCCAAGGCTCTGAATGGTTTAGCATCTCCATACTAAAGTCATCAAACCATATCTTTTATGTAATCAAACACTACATAATTAAATGTTCCAACTGCTAAGACAAGGCAGGATGGAAAGGCATTCAGTACAACTTCTGTAAATTCCTTAAAGAAACATCTTAAAACTTGCTTTAAAGTTCTTTGAAGTCCTTGATTTTACTCAATTTTACATTTTATTGTACTTATTTTAATACATATTACTTTAGCCAATTTATGTATGTTTGACTCATTGAATATGTTGATGTTTATAAGTGTTTCAGGTGTTTTTTTAAACAATTTTATGTAAATTACTTATTATTATCACATGTGGAAAGATTAAAGCCCACAGCATCGTTCCCTTAATAATGACCAATGAAGCCTAAAATGTACAGAATGTGTTAAAAGCTTCACATCAACTCAAGCTAGAAACAACACCTGAAGAGACAAAAAATGGCTTTCGGGCTACTAGATCAGAGCAGCAGCCCAACCTTTGAACCTAAGAACAAGAGAAACCAAGCTTCAAAGGGAGGGGGGCTATCGACTGAAGGGGAGAGGCAGGGCAGGGTAAGTGGGATCCGTTGTGGGAGTTTCCGTGTCAGTGGGCTCATCTTACAGCCTCCCTGATGGACCACGGTGACGTCCCCTAGGGTCCAGATGGGATTCAGTGGTCAGCTCGGTGACAGCTGGTGAAGGGTGGTCAGCCCTCATGCATAAGGGAGGCTCAGCAGACCACACCATGAGCTGACCGCTGCACTGATGTGGAAGTAGGTCCATCTCTGTGTCAATACTGCAGGGTTACTAGAATATTAACTGATTTTTATGCCCTGCTATCAGAAGCTGTATTTTCCATGGATATGATTTAAACATTTTGTAAAAACCAAGTGAGCATTTTATTCAGTGCTGACTAATCATTTAGCTTTATAAGGTTTGACAAAAGCTCTTGTGTATAGTCTCACTTTTAGGTAAATATCTATTGACAAAAACAAGGGGGGCAAGAAACACAGACACATCTAAACAATTTATTTTAAGGTAAAAAAAAGTTTAAATGTTGGTCACTAACTGCAAACAAAATGAATGAGTATGCAGCTACAGTAAGTAGAATAATGCTAAATCAGGAAGTGAGTACATTTTAAAGCTGCAATAACTGATTTTTTTGGCCTCTACTGTAAATACAACACTAACATTATCACCTCTGAAGTTGAAATAATGATGTTCTTCTAAGAGTTTAAGCAGATACAGAGCAACATTAGCATTCACTCTCCGTTCAGCACCACAAGTTCCTGAGGGAAGTATCTGCCACTTTAGCTACTAAATGCTCCGCCATGTTTACCAGCGAGTCACTAACTGGATGTGAGGAGGTGACATTATCAGAGCTTGTTCACAGAAAACATGGCTGAAAACTGAGCATGGAGAGTGAAGCAAAATAGTAAAGATGCAGACTTGAACAAATGTTAAAAGACGAGCTCTTCCTGGGGGCACCCAATACGCTCCCAGGCCAGATGAGATATATGATGTCTCCAGCGTGTTTTGAGTCTATCTCAGGGTCTCCTACCATTTGGAAGTGCCCGGTGTACCTCTAACAGGTGGAGCCCAGGAGGGATCCACATCAAATGCCCAAACCGCCTCAACTGGCTCCTTTCGAGGAGCAGTGGCTCTACTCCGAGGGCCCTGTGGATGACTCTATACCCTGACTGACTGGTAAGTTGAGAGTTTTGCCTCTCTCTTCGTTACAACTGTTGATCTCACACTACATTTTACCATCACTTCTGAACAACTCACAGCAATGACTCAGTCCCAACCTGAAGAGAGCAATCCAATGTTTACCGGCAAGAAATTTCCCCACAGGGACAAACACATTGAAATTAAACTTGGATGGACATTTATAAATGGTAATTGTAACAAGTTCCATTTTCTCATTGGTTATCCTAGGGGTCTGTTTAAAGCCTGTCCTATTAGCAGATGGCTCATGTGTTTGGCATTGTTGACACTTTTTTTAGTGCTGCATTCTCAGATTTCAGCAATTACCTTAAACTATAATTCTCAATATGAACATTTGTCAAAAACAGCAAAAATTAGACCCAGGTTGTATGAAATCGAAATTTTCCTTTAAGAAACCTAACTGGATCGACTGCTTGACTGTGTACTTTCTCTTAGAGCTTTGCGTTTCCAGGGCCCTGAGTCTTCACTTGTCAATATGCGGAGGAATCAACACTACCAGTTATTCTGTTGTGAACGGACACACTGCAGTACATCACCTCAATCAGTCATCCCAGGCCTCGTAGGCAGCCACCATGACTAGCAACTCGACCCCCATCCCCAACACAGCAGCGGGAAAGTGCTTACCTAGGAAAAAAAGACACAGAGGACATTAAATCAGTGAGCATAATATTCTAGTGAGCAGCAGACTCAGTTTCACCGATTAGCCAATCTCTCCTTTGCACAGTGTTCTGCCACAGAGTTTTAACCCTCTCTGACTTCAATTGAAATGGAGTGAGGGGAGATTATCCCATATTTTCTGGTGCTCAGCATTTTTTAATGTATCTAAACACAGGCAGTATAATGGAGGTCGATACACATGGGTGTTTCTCAGGGAACAATTTGAGCTTATAAAGAGCACACTGAAAAAATGAAAGGAAAATGTATAACAATACAACGGCAAAGACTGTGGGCGTGATGTCTTATTTTTCTGAATATTCACCGTACCAAGCATAAGGGGAGAAAAAAAACAGGTTATAGGGAGTCTGGGCTTTAAGCAGGGCAGGGATTGCATCCTGTATTCAGTCCACAGCCCTGTGTGAAGTGTTTTTCATTCGGCTCAATCAAAAGACAAGGATGTCTTCCAATGCCGGATGTTACATCACACAGCTAGATTCTTCACACTCTCTTATCCATTTCTCTGCTTATTTGTACACATTTAGAGCCAGAAACCTGACAACCCTTGTACAGTGCCGAGCAGGCACACAAACAAGGCTAATGAACAATCGGAGGAAGGATGCTGCACGACTACTGAGAAAAAAGAAATGGAGACGCATGTTGTGTGTGGAGGGCTTCAGTGAATGGGATCTTGATCAATCAAGTACCTGCTGTTGACATATTGTAGAAGTGATAAAATAAACTAAGGCAGCACAAGGCGTTATTATGCTTTACAGACAACAAAGGATGTGAAACAGGATGTGACCATCTGAAGCGATAAATTATGCAAACTACAGTACCAAAGAACTGTACCTCCAAATTATTCTGTGAAAGAAGGGGCGAGTCTGCTTGGTACCCAGTTTGCTGATCTGGGATCATCATTAAAAAGGCCTCCACCCTTCCTTCTACTGGACTGTGGACCCCAGGTGCTTCAGATACATTTTTCTTTTTTTGAATTGGCGGAGCTGTGACAAGCCAATAGAGCAGGACAAAAATCGACTCACACAGACAGACTTTCCCCACACAAAGCCTGGGAGACATGAGGCCAAAGCACACTGTCTAGACTGCTACTGATAATCAGTCAAAATGCATCAGTTGGTCAGTGGTTAGGAGGAGTTCAAGGTTGTCCACCTGAGTGGATCTCCCATGATGGGAGCTGGCAACTACCCATTCAACAGAATTACCATCAGTTTTCTGTGATCTCTGAAAAGTCACGGATGATCTGAAAGACCAAAACACCTTTTCACATTTACTAATAGTATCTATTTGGCGATTTCCGCTACAGAACCTCACTGTACACTGCGTTTAGATATGTTATCTCTGTACGTCAGTGTTTTTTTCAGTGCTTTAAACCATAGTTTTACTATTGTCAATGCTTCACAGAGTAGCTCTGTCACTGTTGTTCTGTGGCCTTGATGAAACAACCAAAAAGAAGGACAGGCTCCAATTTTCCAGCCTTGAGCAGTATTAACTGCAAAGATTGTTTCCAGCTTTACAAAGAGCTCTGAGCCATGAATTTGCAACAGGGAGTTGAGCTGCCGACCAAGGTCAAAATTTTAACAAAGTTAAACAAGTGCAGATAGAGGGGGTTTATCTGCAAACTCCATCTACAGTATTAATAATAATATACTAATGACAGATAATGGGGTTAGATCATAAAACGAGGTAATATATCGGAGAGCATACGTTTGATTTCACCTTACTGTTGAAACAATGGTAGCATGTTAAAACAGTCCTGTATTTTATGCGATTATTTACATGACTGGTGGTACGTTTATCTGAAATGTAACTATGGAAGCCCATTTCTACCAGAAAAAGGTAACAAAAGTGATTAAAAATTAGATCAAAGGTCAAATATTTGAGTATTAACACAGGTGGTGTTAATGTTGTGACTCATCAATGTAAAGCATAGTCATACGATCAAACATTAAAAAAAGCTTATTTACTGAAAATGGCTTTATAAGGGCAAGGTCTATATAAGACTCCTTTTAAGTTGCATATTCATTAATTTCACTATCTATATAGGATAATGCTCAATAAACCAACTTGCTTTTAGCAAGTGAATGCAGGTATGAATATCTACTTATTCTACTGACATCCAAAGATCAATGTGAAAATGGTTGTGTTGTTAGAGCTGTGTGAATAGTTTTATCCCCAGATAATTAATGCAAAACACGGAATGACTATTCAATTAAAAAGCCAGGTTTTGTCAGCTAAGACCATTGATTAACAATAAATCAACTGATTAAATAATTAACCCAAAGCTTAAAGCAATTACTTCACCACCTCAAGCTGTGTTGAGTTCACGCCGTGTGTAGAGATACTACATCTACTATTTAATCAATGCAATATGTAAAAGCGTGACTGAATCCACACAAGCAGATCTGGAGTCTGGATAAACTGGTGAGTGCTTGTTTGGATTTTTCCTCAGGCAGGTTTATGCAAAGCATGCCTCTGAACCCTATCGATACTGCCCTAAGATTTGAACCACAGCCTTTGAGCTCACCCTGGGTTGTCAATCTACAACACACACTTACAATTTGCTCCTGTGTCAAAAACAAAGACATGAAGAGAAAACAATCCAAACTTGCATAATTTCAGCTAGAGACAAGGGCACGGAGGCAATATTGAGTGGCACGGCCAAGATGCCACTGCGTTTGGGCATCGTGCAGCATTTTAAATGACTGAAGCAGCTTCGTTATTTTAGAAGGTTCCCTCCCAAGAGCAGCGGCAGCTCCCCGTGGAGCACATCAGTGTCAAGTCATCATCTGTGACAGCAACTCGCCACTGCCAAAAACAGCAAAATACACCTCGAGTAAACACACAGAAATGACAACCCACTGTGTGGTTTAGGTTGAAAAATTCAACATCTTCTGACAATGAAGTTAGACCACATCAATTATCAATTACGCTTAATGCTGGAGGAGAAATTGAATTAAAAAGAAGTCATGGCTGACCACAGGATACGAAGAGATATTGTTCTTGGCAGCCGCATTCTATTCATTCATCATTGAAGTAAAGGTAATAGGACTTCAGAGCTGTACTAATGACCAATGACAGCCTCTCTGTAAAATAGATGAAAGGTGTGCCATTATGGGGTGGACTCATGAGAGGAGAGGCCATGCAGCTAATGACTCATTAGAGACATCTATAGCCAGACAGGGTGGGAGCCAAAGGGCCAGGGGTCCTTTTTAAAGACTCAATACCCCAGCTGACACTAATTGTAGCCGTCAGGATAGCATGGATTTTTATCACAGGTAATAACAGTCTGCTTTGCTGACACATCCTGGCCTAGTTACCCACTATTGCAACTGACCAGTTCTGCTCGCCCTGCCCTGCAACAGTGTCTGCTATCCCAAACGGTGCACAACAGAACCTACCTAAACCGGCAACCGATCAGCGCAGTAACGGCGGTTTTAAATCTGATAAGCAGGCGAATTATCAGAGAGTGAGATGCAGCGGCGAAGGCTGGCCTATAAAGGAAAACGCCAGGGAGAGTAATTTTCAATATTCTCGTTGCATCATTCAGCTCCTGCAAGCACCTGCAGTGTTGAGCAGACACATCTCTCATTTGGACAGAGGCAAAGCGGGATGTTTTATGGTCTAGTCATACTCGCTGTCACTGTGCTAATGCGATTCAGTTCCAAAACAGTCGGAGGAAATGAGAAAAGCTACTCTTTCCCACCCTTGCAGCAGTCAGACATGATACACATGGGGCTTTATACACTGCTAGCAGGAGGAAAAGAAAGTGGCAAAAACCTTTCATGATACATTGACATAAGGGGAGGAGAGATACTTACCCCTGACTACTGCAGCAGCAGCAGCGTGAGGTTCTTGATGCCAGATTTGAATGTGTGGAAGCAAGATTGGTGGCAGTTCATTACACTACAAAATAACTGGCAGAAACTCTCCTGGGCTAAGTAAGGAACAAGAGCTGGAGGAATGTATTTAATGGAAGACACACTATTGAACACGCTGGCAGTTAAAGTAATAATCAGAAAAACATTCTGATATTAAGTTGTACTATATTGGAACTGACTGCTCATTTTTAACTCGTTTCCATTGTTGTTTTCATTCATTTATCATTTGTATCGCTGTTAAAATACCCTCAATGAAACTTCTTGCACAGATGTTTTAGTCTTTTATTTGTATAAAAGGCATAATCACCTTCATGGGTTTGTTGCTGTCATGTCATTTTTCTATACATTAAGAGAATTTTTCATATTTTATTGTCACATTTTATTATGTCCTTGACTAGCAATCGTGCTATTTGACATCGTCAAAAATATATTGTGTTGAATTTCCTTGTTCGGTTTGTCCTACAGGGGCTTTAACTTGAGTGTACACAGTCATGGTAGAAACAATAAGAAATAATAATAGTGTATTAAAATTGCATTTCTGTTAGAAAAGAGAAACTCAGAGTAGCAGATAGCTGAGAAGGACACATCTCTGTTGTTGGACTGATGGATTTAAAGCTGTGGAAATGGACATTTTACTGAATTCACCATGTGAGCCACTACAGTAATTACACCCTTTTGTTCCAGCTATTATTTGAGAGTCTGTCATTGCTGAAAGCTGGCTTTAATTTGAGATTGTATAGGATACTGTACAGAAACCAGAGCAGCAAACTTGAGAGTTGGATTTGACTTAAGAGCACAATAATTAAACAATTACAAATAAATAATATATCACCAGATGAGACACCTGCATATCCTAAAAAGTTATGAGGCCTTGAACTTTGAGATTACAATGTGAAACTGTTGCTCAAGCTTACAGCTACACCTACAGCCACTTGATGAGCCGCTAATACTCTATTACTGAATGTACACATGTGTAAAACATTAAACTAAAGATCTTTCAACTAAATTGGAAAAAGAAGGTAAGAAACATCTACTGTGCTGCCTAATGTTGGCAATATTTAAGATGAAAATACTAGAAATAAATATATATAACTATAAATAAATTCAATTTAAGATTACGTTTAATTACGTGACTATAGTGTAGGTGTAACAAAGCACAGTCAGATAATATATAATAAAATTACTATGATTACATAAGAATACTTAATGATCAATATTATATGTATATGACTGAATGATTCAGAATCTCCTGTTGCTCCATGCAGTAATGAGAAAATAAAGATCAGATTAACATAAATGTTACATTATTCAACAATCAGCATCCAAAGACACAGACCCAAAAGACTTTAAGCACCTCATGTTTCCAGAAAGTAACTAATTCATTCATGCGTGTGTTCTTTCGTTCATTCATTCACAGTATCTGCCCTCGCTTCCTCTCTGAAATACTGCTACAAAGCAGAGGAAGCTTTGTGTCTATGAAACAGGATGTGCTTGTTTTTTTTTTAAAGGGTTTCCAACAGCGAATTAAAACTGTGCCACCTCAGTCTACCATCTCAGTGAGAGAAAACAAATCCATAACTACTGGCTTTAAAAGGCCACAGGACCAACAAACCTTTTAAAAGACCAAAAGAGGTGTAAGCTGAGAAACAAAGGTCAATCTAATATGGACGTCTTTAACGATTGTTTCGCTCTTTGACTAATTCCCAGAGGCAAAAAGGGAAAAAAGGGGAAAAAGGTGATGGAGGGAGGTAAGAGCCAGTTAGCTCTTCTGCTCTGTGTACTCTTCTCTGCCTGATGAGAATACATCTTACACCACAAAGATCCCACTGGGAATTTAACCAAGGTGTGATTTTCTCCCGTCGCAAAAGTCCTCTTCAATGAACCTTAAACCGCCTCTTAAAACTAATGTTCACAATTTTCATAAATATTTCAAGATATGACACTGTAATAATAGTGAGGCCGAGGCCTAGCCCCGCCTTGTGTCTGCCATTACGAGGTTAATCTGAACTCCCCATGAGAATTTCTAGATTTAATTTAGGCATTTGGGGATGATGCTTGGCGGCGACAAGGGCCATCCATCTTCTCTTAACAGTCCTAATCTTTATAGAGGCTCCAGACTTCAGGTAGTGCATGTGATGGATAGCACCCCTGGCTGAAGACAGTCCATTAGTAGGAAGAGAAAACCACAAAGCCAGAGCCCAGGTACACTGTCTTAAGTGCAATTCAGAGGTAGTGGCAGCTCTGTATACTGCATTACCAAAGAAAAAAACCGATGTCTTAGAACAAACGTCCACCACAGTTAACCGTCCCAGTGCCCCTCATAGGTTCAGATTATTGAACTCCAAGCCTGCAGAGAGTTTCAACTCGAATGCCGCAGAGCTCAGCAGCCATTAAAAAAAAGTAACTCTTGACTCAACTGTGGGAGTATTATTCTGACTTGAGGCAACAATCACAGAAAAAGAGGTGACTAGAGTGCAACCACTCTGAACTTCACTTTGAAGCTTCAATCACGGAAAATCCAAGACACGTTCGATAGTTTAGCTCTGAAATAGCAAAATAAAAACTTCTCAACCTTGATTGACGGAGCTCTTGATACAGTACGTTGATTGACAGTGTGTGACAGCTCAGTCAGGATTTGATATCAGTTGAAGTTGAAGTTTTTATCATAAAGACAGACTGAAGGTAGGTTTATATTTTGGATTTCAGAGGGATGTGTAGGTGGGAAAAAAGTCATTTTTTTGCCTGGAGGACCTAACCTTGGAAGTTTAAGATGTATACTGCTACTCTGTATATGTTTTAAACCCCCTCAAGCGTTAAATCATGCTCAACTTGACTTGAATTTATCACTGATGCTAATTTGTGTATCCAGAAATCTCGGTGACCTTGCACCGTGTGTCATTACTGGGACGTTACATAAACAGAAAATAAGCAGAAAAACAAACTTTGCTAGTTAATCAGTTCAACTGAAGATGACGTGCTCTTACTCCCCCCATGATGTCCAATTAAGAGTCATGTTTATCACTGGAGCTCTGCAGCGGAGCTTTCTACAGGTACCCACTGCTGCTGCCGCCACTTTTATCTGCGCAGACAGCAGGACACCAGTTCAAAACAAAAACATGGATTATGTTTAAAGTGTGGGGGGGGGGGGGATGAGTCGCATCCATATTTGCAAAGACTTGTTTGTTAAATCGTTCTGAGCAAACACAAAAACACTGTTTATCACACATTCGTTTGGCATTATAGCAAGCTTCAGTGCATTTCCATGGAGTAAATAAAGGGAAGATAAAATGCAGTAATCCATCACAAATCATCTCAGGCCTCCTGTCATCTCTCACAGCATGCTAGCCTGCCTTGGCTTTAATTAAGTTATTCTGGAACTGCTGACAACAAAATAAATAAAGAAATGGAGGGAAAATAGAGAAGAGTGTGAAGTGTGGGGAGTTTCTATGGAGACCTGAAGCATCTGGCTTGATCCCAATAATTTGTTCTCTGCTGTCTTCATCTCTTTTTCTGCCTCTCTCACAAGTTTATACACACATAAACTCTCTTTCCTCACATACATATCCCCACAGCACCACTGAAGTTAGATTTTTGATAACAATCAGTGTCATTCTTCAAACATCACAGCATTTCATTACATCTTGGATTAATATCTTCCTTTAAAGTTGCGATTTTGGTGGGTTTTTTTACCCCAGTGCTCTGTTTGGGGCTCTGGAGGCCTTGGACCTTCTTCAACAGCTCCAACCTACAGTACTTAACATTTTCTATCAGCTTGATACCCAATAACATGCCCTATATTTGTGAGATTTGCCTAAAAACAAAGTTACAATTTAAATTTTCTCATTGCTGAAGATGATTCTCAGTACTGAAAAGAGCCTAAAGCAAAGTAAATAGAATGGATTTTTAGATGTTCTGTATCTGTGTAGGATCCATACTGAACATTTCTTTGTCTGTAAACTATTTTTGACAAGAAATATGTCCAAGTGATGCCCACATAAAATACAAGACATGTTCTATTTCCTGATTTGGCCTAATTGCAATTTGTCACCTTCATCAAATGTGCAAAAGTGGCAAAGGGAAGTGTTATCGCTTCAGTATGTCTTCATCTTGGGTTTTAATAAGTTCAGCAGAGAAGAGAAATGTTTTATTTTACAGTAATTATTTTTTACAGATACAGAAGTGCAGTCTGCAAGACCCCGAACAACAAGGAAGTGCAGCCAAATCTCACAGAAAGTGTTCATTAATGAGGTTTTTTTTAGCATGATAAAAAAATTTGACAATGAGTAAATTAAAATGGATCATCCACAAACACTCTGTGTGATAAAATGTTTTATGATTTAATGCTGTTTTCAAACTAATAATGTCAGAAGTTAACAAACTACTCATCTGACTGATGACTGGTTACACTCTAGCACCAAAGGACATTGAGCACAGGAACATCAGCGAAGTAGAGGATTCAAAAAAATGAACTTCTCCACATGCTATTTCTTTTCATGTCATTCACAGACACCAGAATTCCAAGCCAGAAAGTGTACAGCAAGATAACTAATGGTGTAAAGTGCTAAACTGAACAACGTAACTACAGCATTCAGTCTCAATTTGGACATTGAAGGAGCAACAGCTTTTAAAGCCGGAGGCTTGTTTCAAAGCAATGATGGAAGAGGCTGTAACAGCCTCTCTACAGCTGATTTCAGGGAGAGAGAAGAGGGATGACAGATGGGTGAACTTTATATTTGACCCAAAGGAAAACAAAGCACAGTGTAAACTGTGAGCAGGCAGGCCGCCCTGGAAACCATAAGAAGGCGAGATTAAAGTTCACTTATCAACTTGAAGGCTCAGGTGCCTCATCAGATGATGCCTTTGGAATTTCCTTTTATTAGATGCTATATCGTCTTTTAAAGAAGCGTTTGGGGGGCGTGCAATAACCTACAATAACTTCAATTAGATTTGTGTTAAATCATACTTTTTAAATGCTGCTAGAGATGCCCTCTTCAGCAAGACAACCTGCAATGTGATTCACTTATAACAAATATACATATTTATATATGTGATCAATAATTAAGACTTTTACATGTTCATCAGGGAGGCCATACCTAACAACCCATTTTTAGGGATATGATGGGTTGTAGATGTTGTGACACCAAATGACTCATCTGCTCAAAACCTTTGTATTGTCCATGTAAAAAACGTATTAAGTAATAAGTAAGTAAGGTGAAAAATCATCCTGAAGGATCAATTTGTCACAACTCAGCTTACAGATAAAATGATGGATGACTGAGAATCTTCACCAACATTACAATTAAAGCAACTTTTGTAAGTTACTGTGTTAAAATGTGACCAATGCTGCAGTGTAAAGATGAAATAAGTTCAATCCAACAACAAAATGTAACATTAATGCTGAGATCATGTTTCATATAGACTCACACTATTTGATATTTTAGATATGTGATAGAGTCAATTAGGAAGTACAGGGATAGAGTCAAGAGCAAACTACCACTGGAGCCTTCACGCAGTCTTGATGCTAGTGATGGAGGCCTGAAGCTGCAATGCAGCATCGATGACAGTGATAGCAGAAAAAGATAACATAGGTTATCTAAATGCTCTACAGCTAGGATGATGATTAGATAAAGGCTGTAACCACATGCACGACCGGGTGAAATTATTGGATAATAATAAAGAGGACGAGCCTTAGAGCCTGCTGACAGACATCTTCCTGCTTAACCTTCATTAGTCAAAAAATAAATAAATGAATAAGATGATAATAATCTCTCAGTTTTTCCATAAACAGGTGCTTTCGGTTGTTGGTTCATAACTGAAGCACAGCTTGATGAAACGATGTTGCACGGAGAGGCTAAAACACACATGGCACACGCGGTAAAACTGCTGCATTTGGCACAAACGGTGCCTAAAAAACATTTAATATAGACTAATACAACTCATTAACCTCAATTTATTAGTTATGTTTATTTCGGGATGCTAAATTAGGTCAAATTTAGAAAAAAAACCTGCAGGGTGAAACATTGGTTCACGCATTTCAGCAGTGTTGGCACTTCAGACAGCTGCTGCTCTAATGTAAAATGTGTTTAATATGATTTCTTCAGCCCTGCATTACTCCCTTTCACTGTCAACAAAATTATGTATGAGCTGAAAGACACAGTAGTATCTGTGGCCACAAGGCTAACATTAATTGGATATTAGAGAATCATTTAAGACTCATTCATATTGAGGAGAAATGAGAGTGCCTTAAGTTGCTGGTGCCCCTACAAAGCATTGAATGTGGCATTTATATAAGGAAAATAAGTGTGAAATGTTTCCAGACATGACAATGAGCGGGCACTTTGCAGATGAGATTTTTTAAATAACACAAAGCAGAACATCGGCTTTTCTCATGGGAGGAGAAACCTTGGCTGCTAACTCTAACCATTGTCTTTTAGTCTTTTATTTTCCTCTACTTCAACAGAGGGATAATCTGCTTCAAATGACACCATATTGTTGATAGCGCTTATTGTCCTCCTTTCATGTCTCTGACAAAAGATACAGAGAGCTACTGTTCCAGCCACCAGGATTGAGAGGAGAGTACCATTACACTTCCTCATCTCCATAAAGCCTCCATTCATCCATTTACCTCGCAGGACTCTGGGCTCCACCAGCCTGAAGGAAGAAGCAGTCGAGTGCAGAAAGCTGCTTCACTTTGCTCCGCTCAGTATGGTGTGGCAACCAGGCAGCCTGATGTGCTGAGTAGTGACAGTCAGCAGATTCGCTTTGTTGTGCACTTTCATTTAGGCAGCAAGGGACTGCTTTTGTTAAGTGCAACTCACTGGGATGAAAGAATTAGAGTTGGCGAAGGCTGGCAACATTAGTTTTACTCCATCACTTTGAAATCCCGGCTATAACCATCTGTCTAACTCACTCTAGAAATTCAAGCCAGCAGAACCCAGGATAGATTATTCGTTTCAACTCCTACAGTAGATGCAGCACCGCACTTATGAGGCTTATCTTAGCAGCGCTGATGCAGAAAGTAGACAGACTTAAAGCTATCACAATTGAATATTAATATTACTTAATTATCCTGCAGGGAAGATATCAATCCAAACTTTGCTGATGGGAATGCTAGACTTGAGGGAACATTTTGCAGAGCATTTTAACGGCTCGTCGTTAATGGGCGAGGAGCTCAGCGGGAGAAAAAAGGAGCACTTACAGTTTGAGAGCGTTCACGAATGACAGCGTTGCATGTTTTCTTTTTCTTTTTTTTCTTTTTTTTCCCCTTCACAGATAAAAATCTGTCTGGAGAACTTTAGAAAACTGTTTGAAATGAGTTCAATCCCTCACTCCTGCGTCACAGCCCGATGGCTGAGTATTAGCAGGAAAGGCTGGAGTCTGAAACCTGACAGTCATTCAATTCACACATCCACTGACCCGGCACAGGTTCACAGGTCCAAGCATTGTCTAATTGTACATTTCATACAATCTCGAACCTCCGAACAGAAACGGCGACGGCATTTCTAAAGATAAAAAAGCAATAAGAGCTCACGATATTATGTTACTCCCCACACATATTTGGTGAAATCATTGGCATTCAAATTACAGAGTGTATTTTCCAGCCGATATATTTAAACAAGATAATCATCAGCAGAGGGAAGTGGAGTAGAAATTTCACTGAGCAAACAATGATTATTTTTTTCATAATCCGGGGAGAAAGGAATAAGGAGAATATCAGATGAGATGATTCAGGGTGAGGTGAGCTTGAAGCCACAGTAGAGTCCGTTCTCGTCAACATCAACTACTGTCCTGTCCGGCCGGATATAAAACGAAAACAGTGTCTTACAATCAATAAGATGAAATGAGAGGCATGAGGTAGAGATGAACGCATTTGGATGTAGGAATGAGCAGTATTTCAATATGAATCTTTCTCTTTATATGCCACAACACGACAACCTTCTCATATGGACAAATTGTGGTTCACGTGCAAATGAATGATAACACATTTTGCTAAAATCTGTCACAGCGTGTGTTCCCAAACACTTACATGTTGTATATGTATGTATAACATTCTGCTCTAGTAAATCCACTCATTTCAAACATATATTGCCAATATGACTCATAAAGGCACCCTGCAGTGTAATAAATATATAAATGTCAGGTCTTTTTTTGATGATCTGCATGTTGGAATAGCTTCCGAATAAATTCATGCAAATGCTTGAAAAAAAATGATATAAAGGGTTTTGTACCAAAATCAGACACCATTGATTTTAATGTGGTAATGTTGACTCTTCACAGTTTGACTTGTCATAGTAAGAAAAGCAAACAAACAACCTTAATGATGGCTCTGTTGTGTTCAAGTGTGCCGGTAAGCCATGACAGCGTGACAGTGAGCCGGCGTGAACAACACCAGGACGCTGAAAGCAGCTGAATAGAATTCAGACATCATTAATTTTATCATTTACACCTGTGCTTCTCCTACTGTGACATGTCTTCAGTGAAAAGGGCCTGTTAAAGGCCTATTTTTACACTTATAAACAGTCTCAGCCAATGTTTTCAACTACCGCCTGACAAATTGACCAATATTCAAAAAATGAAAATGAAACCCTGACTTCACACAATTGCCGTACATGGTGTCATTGGGAAAACATCATCAATTCTTTACACAGAATCACTAAAGATCCTTAATTCTTCTCCAGTTCTTAAATGTAGCTCAGTGATATTCCAGTCTTTGCAGTCGTCGTTTTCTTATTTGCAGTTACTTTGCTTAATGTCAGTCCTAGTTGTGTGGTAACCAAAATCTCCTATCCCAGTAGAGATCATTTCGTATCCAAGTCTTCAGATGTAAGTTGCAACACCAACAGTTATTTCCTTCCATCTTTATCACTCTTGCCGGTGTGCCACAGCTAAAAGCCTCCTGCAACATCCGAGTCTGGAGTTAGTTTTGAGCATTCAACTGTGCTTCAGTGGCTCTCATTATTGTCTCTGTAGTGTTTGACATGATTCTTGCATAGGTGGTCAGCGAGGTCTGTGGTGTTTGACATGTGTGTTTTGCATTAGTACAGTAAAGTAGTCCTTCTTTTAAGTACGAGGTCCACTTTTTGTCTTGGCTGATCAGAGTCCTTTTCAGAATTACCCCATTCTGTGAAACCTTCACTACTCTCCATGTTGGTTTGTATTGCCCATGGTGCCATGTGAGAAAGCGCAAAGTGCCATCCAAATGACAAACAAAATTGCCAGAAAAGGTTATTTGTGACACAACAAAATAAATAACAATATAAAAACGATAGACGCATCTTCAAATGTATATCGCAGCCCTTGTCTATCCTATAACATATATACAGTGGAATGTTAAGAACAGCATTTAATTTCGCTTTATGTTAATATGTTTGAAAATGACAAAGCTTAGCTTGAACTAATATGGTACAGACACTCAGTAGTTTACGCTATACTGAGCAAAGCCTTCAGAATTTCAAAAGGCAGCATACAGAGAAAATAAATTCACACAGTGAAAGAAAATAAGTGTAAGTTAAAAGCTGCATGACAAATAAATATCTGCAAGGTAGTAAGATGGATTTCAACAAGAAGGCTATTCCACCTTCTTGAATATTTTCATCCTGTTAAATGGATATTATCACTTGTCATCAAGACCATATGATTTAGCAGGGCCCTACTCCACCTCTTATCAGCTTAATAGGCAGTTAAGCATAAGCTGGGCCCTTGTTACTATGGCTACAATAATCACTGAGGTACATATCGGGTTTAGACAAAGTAACTTGGTTTGGTTTAAGGAAAGATAATGATTTGGTTTAAACTAACTACTTACTGTAGCAACCACACTGACTAGCAGGAAATGAAAAGTTGTCTCTTGTTTGAAAGTCCTGTGTCCTGCTCCTCATTATTACTAGAGGTCACCTTTCATGGGAAGACAGTCAGCGATATGCACCGTCTGACCTATTGGTAGATGCAGTTTTCCTCTTCTGATGCATAATTAGGGGAGTGGTGACAACTGATAACAGCTGTTTAGTTTAGCATTCAAAGCAGGTGGAGTGTCTTGGGGGGGGGGGGGGGGGTTGACAGCACTATACTGTAAACTTTATGGTAAATGTGGTGATTTATAAGAACACACAAATGGTCAGTATTTGTGTTGAAATGCTGAAAAAAATCAGAAGCTCTGTAACTGACACGAAGATTTAATTGATTGTCACTAGTATCACTTCTTATAAAAGGGCAACACTATCAAGGCATCAGTGTCAGGAGGTTAGAGCTGAAACAATTAGTCAGTTAACTGACGAGTCAACTGTCAAAAAATTAATCTAATCTGTTAATCTAATCATTTAGTCATTAATAAAACCATTTAAGTAAAAATGCCAAAAAAATCAGTGGTGCCAACTTCTTAATATTTGCTAGTTTTCACTGTCTTTTATAGCAACAAACTGAATATCTTAGGGTTCTGAAATTCCTTTCAGAAATATTAACACATATGAAGACATCACCTCTGGGCACGGAAAAATGTGGTGGGCATTTTTTCTCATTTCTGACCTTTTATAGACCAAGCAATTGATTGATTGATCAGAAAAATACTTAGTAGATTATTATTTATTGTATCTAAATACTATAATTGTTATATGCATGCCTGTTTCAAAAAATAAAGTTTAATACCTGCAATTATTAAAAACCAGTGTGCTGCAACACTAATCCACATTAATGAATATTTTGTCTGATGAAAAACTAGAAGAATAATACTGCACAGTGATGTTGACATAATGTATATGCCAACGTAAAACTGATGACACTCGTCCATATTGTGTTATTGTGATTTGATTAGAAAAAAACACACAGTACTTATCTATGTCATCACTATGACAACCATTGTTACTATGATTTGTGATGAAATTATTACATAGTCCAAGTACACGAATCAGATTATTTTAAATTACACTGTGGACAATCTTTCACTTAAAGATCATATTTGCCTGCCAACTGGAATACATCTCTCTAGATATTACTTGGGGGGGGATGAAGACATTTATATGAAACTTGTGAAAGCCTTTAAGTGTATCACTTCAAGTGACAGTAGAAGCTCAGCATGACGGCTGAGGTGTGACACGAGTGTGAATTGATCTTCAGTTCTTCTCAGTATTCTTTACCAGTGAAGATGTCAAAAACTGGCTGTTTTAACTACGTCTAAATCTCTGACAGATGTGAACTGCAGCTTCAAGTGGGAGTGAAAAGCTTTGTATAAAACTTTGTTTTGTCTTCCCTCATTGTCAAGCTACTGTGCTTTCTGGACTGAGACATGAGAATGCCAGGGCACTATCCTTTGAAAGTGTTAGAAATCAATACAACATATGATGAGTGCAAAAGGAGGGAGTTTTCTCTCCAACTGAGTCTGTCCAATATCTGTTTACTGAGGTCATGTCACTAACTCCACAACAGCCATGTGCCTCTATCCTCAGGTAGAGGACTTCCTGTCATCACCTGGCAAGGAGCTTTATTGGAAAGGCGTAGTGCTTGAAGAGGTTTAAGCTATCCTCCAGCATCTGACTTTCATTTAGACACAATATAAAAACAGACTATTTTAAATTAGTAGGTTGCCGTGCTAGTTACAACTAGACACAGCAGCCACTGGACTTACTGTCAAAGCTAACATAAACCTAGTATTGGACAAATGAAATTTCTGACATGATGGTGGCAGTAGATGAAAAGTCACAGGATTGCCAAAGTTATTCCAATTCATCTTCTGGGAATCATAAATGTCTGTATCAGAGTTCATGACGATCGATCCGACAGTTGTCACTAAAAACCTCATGGTGGTGCTAGAGGAAAAGTCGGGATAACAAAAGTCCTTAGAATTAATTCTCTGGGGACTGTGGACGTGTGTATGTAGGCTACAATCCATTAAATAGTTATTGAGATATTTCACTCTAGACCACAGTGGTGAACTGACCAATATTGCCATCCCTGGAGCAATGCCTGGAGTTTCTATAAATGTGCTTTTTGATGGTAGATGGAAAGTGAGTGTAAAGTGCAGGGAAAATTACATGTATTGCTGCTCTTTTAATGGTGGCTGCTCATTAATTGTTGGCAATTCATGCTGCTGCCAGTGTTGAAGTTCTCTGTCTATTACGTCTATTAGTCTCTTACTCTCTTACTCTTTAACTCTAATTTTAAATCAGGTCTAATTATCTTTGTTTTTAGGACTGAGTTCAACTGTGTTTGAGTCCATATAGGATTGAGCCTTTGTATTTCTGAAAATTAATTTATGCACATCAGATTTGGGTGGGTGGACCTCGGGTCCCTTTGAAGACCTCCTACCCACAAACACTGACAGCTGTGGAACGTGGATCACACCACTAAATCGACAATACTGCTGCCAGAAACTGAACCTGGAACTCTGCAGGGGTGGCCAAGTGTTTGGCCTCTCTACCGCCCGTGCAGCTCTTGATGCTTTTGTTTTTAATTATCTGCTTATCCAGATCATTAACATAAAATTACACTGCTCTGAAACAAAAAAGCTGTTGGTGTTATCCAACTGAAAAATCACAGAGCTCTTCAGTGGCTGAACGCTTAAACATAAAGCTGCTGAAAGATGAGATGCACACTATGGATATGCTCAATGCACAGTGGGTCAGCATGAACAAAACCGTGGTGAACAGCAATCAGTCAGATTTAAAGAATTTCTCAAAGCAAGCCAACTAAATCATTAAATCCAAGGGTTAGAAAAAGAAATCACTGATAACTCACCCTGGCAGGAGAAACAGACATATTACTTTTTGCATCCAATCGTCTCTGACCACCTGAAAACAGTCACATCTAGTACTTCCAAAGTCGGCTGAGATAAAACTAACCAGCCTTGCAGTAAAAGCAGCTCACATTTTGTGGAAGGTACACACCTAGAGACAGATCTGAGTCACGATGATTCCTTCGTGAAAACTGAAATCACCAAATAAAACAGACTTGTAAATCATACGGAAGCCCCTCATAAACATCAACATCTCCTTAGAAGGCCGCTTCATTTCTTTTTCAGCCATGCATATTTAACAGTTGCTCTCACTTTGGAAAAGCAGGCCACTTCACGGAACTCATTCCAGGAATTCATCAGCACTCTGACAGGGAACACGGCAGCCAAATATTTCTATGTCAGAAATACACAGACCAAAAAACACTGCTGTAAGGAAATAGGACATACTGATGATCAACTGACACGAGGAACCAAAAGAGAGCAATTTTCAGAAAAGAAAAGCAATCATATTACGCAATCCCGCAGACACCGTGGAGCTGCTGATTCCACATCCAAAAGTTATATATTCAAAGAAGAAACAAACAACCCTTAATCCCTTTACCACCATACACGCAATCGTCTTCTTTTTTTTTCAGTGACTTACTCTCTTTGCACTGTCAATTTTTATCATCACTGTTCGCCTCTCTCTGTATTTTCTGCCTAGATCCTAAGATTAAAGCACAGGGAGATTAGAATTTACTGTGTTGTCCTTGACTGCATCACAATTCTCTGCACTTATATACAATTTTTTTAGGATTTAATCCTAAATATCAAAAATCATACAGATACTAATCAAAAAAGTGAAACCAATACACTGGAAATAATGCTTTTTCCTACTTTTATCCACAAACATTTGATTCGTGGCAACCGCTAAACTACAGAACAAAGGAAAAGCAACAAAACAATAATAAAAAGAAATATTTGGTAGACTACCATGAAAGCCCAAGTTCAAAGAAATATGGACTTGCGGTGCATTGCATCATGTGGGGGCACACCACGGAGTCATCTGCCACGGAGCTCATTCCAGACAAACCTGCAGCCGAGTATGTGCAGCAAAACAGAAAGATTCATTGATGTTTTTTTTGTGTGTTTTTTTTTATTCCACCGTCACCTCATTTAAACAAGAAAATCTCCTGCATGATATTTATGGGACATAAATAAGAAGTAGACAAATCTAATTTATTTCAGGGTCAGTTCCATCAGCTTCCAGTGTCAGTGCAATCAATGGCATTGAAAACACTGTTTCTTTAAAGTGAAAAGAAAAGAAGTTAACAAAAAATCTCCATAACTGCCACTGTAAGATTCAGAGGGTCTACGTGGCTGCATCATAAAGGTCTAATTTAGCCTGTTTTTCTAAGCGAGAGCTGCAAGAACACACCCACCGACTGCCACATGACCTCCGCAAAGCACTAAAACACAGGGTGTTTTCCCTCAGCGCAGCCATAATGATACATTACTATTTATGTTCCGGCAGCTGGTGGGTGGCTGTGCTGAAAAGTCACTCAGTCTGCATCCTTTATTTGCCCCCTGAATCTTGTAAGACACTGCAAGGTTCAGTTTTATATGAAGGCCTCTGTTAGTTAAAATGTAAATTCTTTTTACAAGTTGAGTGAGGGCTAAAAGTTATTTTCAGCTGTAAATATAAAAATCAACATTATGTAAATGACTTGTCTGTGTATACTTTTTATACTTATTGTTTAGTGCATCTCTATGTGTTTAACGTTTAGTGTAGCAGCAAAAGAAGTTTAAAGTAGAGCTGTAACAATCAGCCAATTCAAATATTAGTCTACAATTGACATTTTGAAAAATGATCAATCAATTAAGCAAAAACATCAAATATTTGCATTTTCTAATTTCTCCAGTGGGAAAAAAGAATTACCACAGTTTTACTCTCACGACTGAAAAGTTGAATTCACACAGTTGAAGACACACATCACACGCACTTATTAGGTTTGGTCTACCATTAGTGATTGTGTATTAACTGTGGATCAGTTGGTAGGGCAGTTAACTACAAACCCCAGGGTTGGTGGTACAAGTTCCCACTGATTCCTGGGAACATGCCAGTATCTCTTGACACTTTGGCTTTAAATGTGGCTGCCTGTTCACAAGAATTTCCCCAAGTGGATTAATATCTACTTAATAATATAAGTATCTACTTTTATTATTAACTTACGAAAAAATAAACTGTCATCTCAACAAGTAAACACATTATATCTGGACCTGGAAAACATGTTTGCTGTTGCAGCAAAAAGTACCATACATTCGCTCCTTGCTCTTAAATGACACGAGTAAAACAAGACTTTTTAAGGTGTTATTTTGGTGATCATCCCTGTCAACTAACCTGCAACTGCACTTATTTTTGTAGGAAACCTAACCCCTGATTGGATGATAGTCCACTGCAGAGTACTGTTTGAATGAATGAAGCACTCCACCTGGCAACAGGTCGGGGTGAATGGTGGAAGCAAACAACTGATACATTAGAAACCCATGGTTCAACTTCAGAGCCCCATGTTTGGCTGGGTTTAGGCAACAAAAGCCCTTTGGTTGAGATTAAAGAAAGGTTGTGTTTTTTTTAAAGGTTAATAATCACTTTGACGTGTGAAGTGAAGTGAATTTTCTATATTAAGCCAAACCATAATCTTTCTCTAACCTTAACCAAGTGCTGTGATTGCCTAAACACAACCGTTAAAAAACTTTAATTTGTCAATTAATTTAAGATTTCCTTTTGGAAGCAATTATAAACAGTTTATGGTCATTTCCATGGAAAAGTTAAGCCCTTTGTTTGATTTCATAAAGGGCGCTAATAATTTGGGTTCAACTGTATGCTAATTAACAACATATTCTCATTATGTTAATTGAAAACATAATCCAGTTGCAACTACGCTTCCTACAAAAACATATTTGTGATTGCAGTTTAGTTGTAAATGTGATGTTCATTGCTCATTATTTTCTTACATAAAACAACAATCAGATTAATCAACAGATTAATCATTAATGAAAACAATAATTAGTTGCAGCCCAATATAATACTGCTACAAACTTAGCTCCATCCCAAATAATACAAGAGTAAAATGCTGCTTAAACATTAATTATAGTATACTGTTGTACTGATACTCATTGGTGTTATGATTACTTGGAGTAAGTAGAGATTATGAGTATTTCACATGTTAACATTTTCATGTGTTGAAATAGGGTATGGTGTAGCTACTGGCATCAGTGCAGCAGTTTCACTGTTAGCAAATACAGTCAGGGGAGCATCAAAGTCCATTGCATTGTCTACACTGTGCATCTTTATATAAAACTGTTTTACTCAACATAAGAGTGTATACAGAAATAACAGTGACTAGTTTTAATCTCTTGTTCTTGTTTATTTAATGTATCTAACCAAACAGGAACTACAGTACAAGATTCTCCAGACAATGAATCAAAGCTCCACAGGTTTACTTTGTGACTAGATTATCGATGTTTCCACCTTTTATCAGTAAACTATTAAAGATTTAAGAGCTTTGGTCGTTTCTGTGTTTGAAAGTGAAATATTTCCAGAGATTTCCTGTCTTTGTTTATTAAAGATCAGTGTCTAAACATCACCGGTCATTGTGTTCTCCTTCTCAGTGTCTCATTTGTTCTCTGTTGCCAAGGGCACTGTGCAGTATAATGCATGCAGCACAAAACAATAGGCACACTGGGCACATGATGAAAAGTTAGATATGCTTTCTTTAGGCATTAAATACCGCACGCAATCAGAGGTGAAATTAGCACTTTCTGGTTTATTAAATCCCAGGGAGGGAGTCATTTCATTATTCTGCTCCTCCACGTGTGCTTCTCACTGCTGTCACACCTCAAACTACAAATTAATTGGGTTAAAAATGCAAAAAAGGCTGCACCTCATTCTCTTGCAGATTTTGCACAGGCAAATAAGCTCACAGTCCTGGAGAGAAAAAATGTATCATGTGATTTTCAACTGCTTTAATTTCCCCCACAGACTTTTACTAGATGCAGACCAATTAATGTATGTTTTTACATGTATGGAATTTACTGTTCCCTCGAGCCAGACACCAGAAATGCAGCACTTCTGCACAGATAATTAATTGTGAGATATGGTCTGGGTGTGAAGGCATCAAGCGAGAATCTCTAGGGGTAATGTTTTAACTGGTTCACAGTAAACAGTGTTGTATAAGGTTTTTGTATGAATATAAATTCTGTTGGTTCACAAAGTCACTGTACAACCCTACACTGCAGATCTAGATTTTATATTAAAGGTTTAAATAATGTTATTATATTATATTCTGTGGTTTCGGGCGTTCATATCAATTGCTCTCCATCTGAGAAGCGGCATATATATTCTTATATTAAGTACAATCCCCCAGTGAGCAAGAAAACAGAATGACGCAGTATCACTTTTAAAATCCCTTTTGTGGAACCTACCCAAATATTAACAAAATGCTATAGCACTCCTACTTTAATTGCTACATGGGTGATTCTTTTGAAGTGGATTAGGATCTGATGAAGTGCTTGGAGCTAGACACGATCAGATTCACAATGAGAGGCCCTGCAGGCACATTGTATAAAACCTGGCATCCATCTCCTCACTTATGTTAAAGCTACAATATGCAACTTAAGTTAGCATGAAACTCGAAGTCAGTCTAGTCTTCCCTCTGTCTGCTACACTCTGCATCACCCTTCTATATGTTGATGTAATCATGCTATATTACATTTTATTATACTGTCAATTACCATTTGCATGGGTTACGGAGGTTTTCACAACAGGGATTATAGTGACAAATACTTAAATATGCCCCAGTATGTCCCAATCTGCAACTCCATGACTACATTTGAACTGCTTGCTTTATTCTACCAACAGAATAAAACTAATAAATAATAATAAATAAATAAATAAATAACTGAATAAATATTCAGTTGACTATAATATATAACAAGAAAAGCTTCAAATCCTCACGTTTTAGAACCTGAACCACAGAATAGTTAGCATTTTGCTTAAAATATAATAAGGTAATCATCACAGCAGTTACTGATTACACACTTTGACCAGTGGTTTCCTCATACTATCATCCCACTGACAGCTGGATCAGCTTCTGTCAAACAATGTCAAGGTACTGTAAATAGCTTGTCTCAGTTCAGTATTGATTTTCAGCTAGGTCCAGCAGTTCTCAAAGCCAACTTTAACCATCTATGCATCAGAAGACTGGGCTGCATGCACAGCTCAGTCCTGTTCTACCTGACAGGCCCAAGTCATTAGGGAAGACAAAAAAACAAAACAATGCTTAGTCTGCTGGAGTAAGAAAAAAAAGTTTCTGACTCGTTTTCATCTGCAAATTAGCCATTGACAAGATCCAAATGGGTAACCCTAATTAACTGAAGCTGCTGCGCTCCAAAGTCTGAACCACCTGGCTGTCAAACGGGGAACACAGCTGGCCACCGATGTGCGGTCAGTAAGGGAAGAACTCGTCTGTGTGTGTGAGAGAGAGAGAGACTGCATGTGTGTGTGTGTGTGTGTGTGTGCGTGTGTATGTGGGAGGGTTGACTGAAGTAAAACTCATTCTTATTGTAATATACCTACATATTATTCATAACAATGGGCATAATTACTTACATCTGTATATCTGTGTGGGCATTTATGCATGTACAGTATGCGTGTGCCCTAAAGCATCTTCTCCCTTCATTTGTCGCATGAACAGTATTTAAGCCGTTTATAGTTACATAAACAAGGTATAAAAACCAGTATCTAAAACTGTGGAAGAAGTATTTTGAACCTCTACTTCAGAAAAGTCACAATACTGCATCATATAAACACCCTATACCAAGTAAAACACCTGTATACAAAAATTTTATTACCTTTTATTACATATTATATGAATAATTTATTGAAAAAGTAGTTACCGTGGAAGGATGGTCGCTTTCACTGTGTTATATTTGTATATCTATTATATTACTGGATTAATATCACAAATGTTTTGGCTTGTGACCAACAATTTAGATGGCTGAGGTGGAGATTTCATGCACTGTTGGACAGATTTAAAATAATCTTTATGTTGTGGAACATTACTAACAATTACAGCCTTGTTTTCTTCCATTCATATAATAATGATATTCAGATCCTCGTTTTAGTCCAGTTCCTCAAACCCTTTCCAAACTTGTAGCAGCCCAGTAAAATGTCCTACTTATTAACATATGGTGTCTTTGAAAAAAAGAGGCCAGCCATTTTAAATCCCCCCCTCCCCCATCTGTCCAAATGATTTCATCACATACTGCAAATGCTGCTTAAAGAACTGCAAAGATATCATTTAAGTTTTTAAAGGTCATATAGTTTGATCATTCACGCAGCACAACCTGGTGACAGATGTGATCAGGTCATGTACTTTGGTTGAGCTTATGCCTGACCCACAAAATTGCACTGAGAATATTCATGTCTGCGTCCGCGGAGAATTCCAGAGACTCTCTCTTTCATGACCGTCATCCGACCCTTCCTGTAGCACACATGGGCAAACTGCCACACCATACTGTAAAAATGCTACCAGATGGCCTCCATATCCTCTTACTGGTTGACTTCGTGGTTATGGGTTAACTGGGTGACGCCCACTTCAACTCCAGCTTCAGCCAGCTTCAGCATCTCCAACGACTCAAGAGAAAAACTTTTTATAGAGCGGCCATTCTGCAAGTTAGCACTGGTTTGTAATTGAACTGAACAAAGTGTCGCACAGATACTGTATTTATGAAGAAATAATAACTGTCCTAAATCGGCTTTTGGCTACATTGGTGCTAGTCCTACTTTGTGCTTTTCATGCATTACCACTGCATATGAGTCACAGTGTTAAAGATCCAAATTTCTGTTGATCTTTGAAAAACCCAGATGGTATGTTAAACAACACTTACCGCTGTTCTAAAAATAAGAGTCTTTAAAGTCTGTAATAAAGGCAAGGTAAGAGTCTTTAAAGCATCTAATAGCCATCTGGATGAACTACACATTCTGTCTGTTGTGTTCTTTTCTTAAAGTTCTACTCTTTAAGATTTTAATAAAATAAAACTTTTTTAATATGATTACTGGTTGGACTTTTTTTTTTCTTCAATAGCCACTGAATGTAATTTGCATTCTGTAATTGCCTCACTTTAGTTGTTTGTTTAATAGTTTAGTAGCGTTGATGTATTACGATCTGCACTGAGAATGTTTTTTTGTTTAGTATTGATTCATAGCTTTGGTTCAGGGACTACAGATGATAATTAACCTTTTGGCTAAGTCTGGCATGTTTTCAGAAACATAATTAATATATTTTGTCCTTGTCAAATAAATGAATAAACAAACGAGATGCATTAAGTTCCTGCTAACCCAGACTGAAGAATCGTACTAATCCTACTGCTACTACTTCACATTAAAAGCATTCTGGAAAAAGACGAGGCGGCTCTTATTGGGAATAAACCACAGGAAGCACAACGTGAGCGTTACCACTGACTGCGCTCATTCATCAAAATGCTTCTACAGTAAAGAAAGACAACATTTTTATCTTTTTTTGTTTTTTGACGGTGCATCAGTTTTAAATATTGCAGACAGTAATGGAACAAGTGAACAGCAAGCTGTTAGATGAGGAGTTTCAGACGACAGACTGCAGCATCTCCAACTCCTTGGCGAAGCAACAAACTTTCCTCTGCTGTTATCCTGCTGTTTTTTTTTTTTTGGGAGGGTGAAAACTACTCGTTATGCAGCATAAAATCAGATCGCAACTGTCAACAGTTAGCTCTTCAGTTTTATTTCAGCCGGTCAACGAGTGTTTGCCATTGAATTAATCTGCATTCGCTGTCACCGTGGTAACTACGGGTGTTGTGTCAGCCAGGACATTGGTCATTTTAATATTATGTATAATATCAAATACTGTGAGAAACATCTGTGGAGACTCTCAGTCGACCTGATCAAGGTAGTTCCCTTTTGGTGGCAACAGGGCTGAAGAAACATAATGTAGCAAATGTAAAACTGCTGATAATAACATGGTCAATGTTGTAAATTGTTCACTTACCAAGGGAATATACAATATCATATGCTTTTACCATCTATGTTTTAATTAGAAAAAATTATTCATAACCTGGCAACCATTTTTTGTCACTGCTTACCAGATGGAATATTTCTATAAACTTGGTTTTAAAATTCTGTGTCTAACGTTCATGATAAAATAGGCAGCAATTAAAGTGCTGAAATAACAAAACTATTCCAACTTGTTCATGTAGAAGTATGTCATTTACTGAACAAAAAAGGCTGAGTATGGGGGGGTCAGTTTTCAGGGTCATTAACAAACATCCTGTGACTGATCATGTCCTATGCCTTTTATTTTTATCATGCTGAAGCAATTGCTGAGATGTGTAACTGTCTTAAGCTCTGCATTTCACAAATCGAGGGGGGTGGGAGGATGGGGGGTTGGGGGTTGCCACATTTTCCGTAAATCACTTATCCCTGCATTTGAAAAGTGGAGCGGGGAGGAATGCCAGAAGAAACAGAACAAATCAAGCCCAATTGTATCTATAATTAGATAACAAGACAGGAGGATTTTGTGATAGTCAGATAGGCAGTGGATGAAAGAGCGAATCAAGTCATGATCATTGAGAGGTGAGTAACAAAAAAAAATCCTCACCTCAAGGTTACAAGCAGCCAGGCTATGTGCAGCAAATGAAATACTCAAGGAAGACATAAGTCTCATTAAGGCCCATAAAGGACATCCCTAATAAAATCCTCAGCCTGACATGAAAGAGCTCTCCAGTGATGGCTGATTAATTGCTGGTGCAAATGAAAGCATGAGAGAGAGAGAAGAGAGAGAGAGACGGGGCTCTATGGCTGTAATTTATCCTCCCCTGTCCTGTCTTGTCCTCGCAGCCTGGGGAGATTGCCCAGGACGACAGGAGACGGGAGAGTGGGTGGCTGGTTTGGAGAGCAGAGGGGGGAGGAGAGAGGGAGAGACAGCATGTTTAGGTGGCCGCTGAGATCATTTGTTTAGATTGTTTCAGTTATAACAAGCTGCATGTGTTGACATATGTGTGTTTGAATGGGGAGAAAAATTCCCCGAGCAGGTCAGACTGATAATGATGACTGCGACATGGTCTGTGAAGAAATATGGTGGCAGCAAAGATGACCCAAAATATATTCTCGGCAGTCATACATCAAGTAAAGACTGTGCTATTTTATGACAGCTTGCTCTGTAATCCATCAATAATATCATCTTAGTGATTCTCAGTCAGGATGTACGTATATTTCAACATTTCATCATCTTCTTTTGTCACATCGGTGTTTGTGATTAATAGAGAGGTTTCCGATGCCAGAGGGGCATACTTGTCAAACATATGGCTAATGAGTAAGTGATTACCCCCGTAAAATGCTTTGATGCTTTGCCTTTGATCATTTCTGAATCAGTCAAAAGTGGATTAATCAATGGTAAGGGAAAGCTTCAGGAAGAGCCGGTGATGTATGGCGCTGCCGCAGCCGAGGTTATAGGACAGACACGGGGGTCCAAGGACAATCTGGGCCAGGATAATGCCCAGCTGAGGCCAGACACACACCTGCCCTCTAACTGTAATAACTGCCTGTGGCACATAAAGAGGAGTGAGGAAAGAAACAAAAGGAATTTGGGGGGGAAGTGAAGGGAAAAGAAGGAAAGAAAGAAAAAAACAAGGACATCTTTGCATGGACACAGCAGCCACCTTTCCATGAACTGAGTGTCCTGCTGTTGTGGCTGTAAGGTTTTCATGTGGAAATATAATTTGGTTAAATTTACGCTCCACTATTAGAAACAAGGTGGAAAAAAAAAGATCTCACATTTCTTCACTGTTGCTATTGGGATCCATTGTTACTACTGAAGTCATCATTTCAGTTCTGTGTTAGTAGCTGGCAACCGTATCTTTGCTGTTTTTATACGTGACAGAATGTGATATATTTAGTATCACACCTTAGGTAGAAATGAATCCTGTTAATTGATTTATTCAATTACCATTATACTCTGACAGAATGACAAAAGCTTATTTAACCAAGTATAAAGCCGGCAGAATCATACCGCGTCTTTTATTGCAGTAAACCAGTGTTGAGGAGTAGCTTTCAAAGCAGCTTCCCCAACACTGCTGTCGACAGTAAGTAGTATCGTAAGTAGTAGTGAAAAACACCTACTGTATATGTTAGTCTGTCTTTCATTACTTTCCAGTTTGCCTCCTCTGACACTGGCGCTCGGCCCTCCACCTGTTTGTTCCTACTAAGGATGGAAATAAAAAAATATCATTTTAAAAATGATTTCCTGGGTGTCATTAATTTGATCTGAAATACGATATATAATGATCTTTAAAATATAATCTCAATGAAAAAGCAATTTAAAAAAATCATATTTTATTACTGGCCATGCAGGTCCAGCACATTTTACATTTGTCTGTCGAGCTGTGTCGTTGTGCCCACATATGTCAAAAATTAAGCTTGCAAGTGGAATGCTATCACCAGAGGTACACAAAAAAAAGCCTCCTTCTTCAGTCTCACTGTCTAATAGTCAGTTTACACAGCCTGTATAAAAGTAGACAGCTGAGCTTTAGCTGAACGACATTTGGACGGACAGCAGAATCACAAGCTCTGTCAGAATCTTCAGTCTAACAAGCTGCTTCAAACTGATTGAAGCCATGAAAAATTCAACTGGCCACATCACTGAAAGAACAAGTAGGACAAGAAAGGGCCTAAGGAAACATCCCCTAAACCTAACTGGCAGTTTAAGTGGCTCTTAACACAGCAGCATGGACACGATAGCTTAATGACGGGAAACAGAAGCATCGGGCGGCTGCGGCCGTTGAAACGAGTGGCGGCTTGCTGCCAGACTCACTGTCACTGTCTGCTGGCGGCGCCTACGTACGCCGCAGCTCAAACCGGTGATATATCATGTGAGCTATCACGAAAGCTGGCCACGGTGATGATGATTTAAAAGGCTTGGTGAGAGGAGACAGCTTGTCTGGAAGCCTTGTTTCACACATGTCCGCAGGCTGATGTGACGCGTCCAAGGGTCACCTTCAAATGCAGCTCCTCTTGGCTGAAGGCTTGATGGCTCTCATAAACACCAAATCGTAATTATCATCCAGCAGCAAACAAACCTCTATTTTTCAGGCCATTATGACAACAGTAAGGATAAAGTGAGCAGGCCTCACCAGCATTTTGGATGTCTTGTCCGACTTATGTGTCACTGTGACGATTTAATAATCTGTAATTATGCCACTGCGGCTGCCTGATGGCCGAGCTGGTCTGGGTTGGCAATCCTCGACCTGGATTGAAGAGTGAGATGTTTTGCTACAAATTGCGCCTGTGCTGATGACATACTGTAGAGGTGGTGAATATTTTGAGGCGACCTACTCAACACAAAGACCGATGACTGGAGACAAAAACAAACATGAGGTTGGTTCTGTCTGACACACTCGCACGTCTGGGGAATCATTAAACACAATTACGCATAATCACTGGACAAAACATGTCACCCATCACGTTAATAGTTTGTTTATTGTGATTATATTGCTTCAAACTTTACATGTAACATAAGACAAGAGCACATTCCTAACAATGTCACTTACACTTACACAATATAGTTTGACAGACAGGTGCCCCCCGGAGGCAGATCATCAGCCATGGGCTCAATGTGTCATCAGAGCAGCTATGAAAGTTCTCCCTGCTCTTGTTTCATCTACCTGTGCTGCTAATCAACAAGTCATCGAGTCAAAGAGATGACAAGTATCTCTTCATTCTGCAGGAGGCTATGTTTACTGTATGTACGTTTAACTGAAATACACATGTCAAAATAAATCTGTTCATTCTTTCGATTTGTTCAGTTTCTTCAAGTTCAAGTGTTTAACAAGTTACAAGAACGAAAGAAAGTGCTGCACTTTCCACATTACTGCATAAAGCGTGTGACTGCACATATGAAACAACAGAAGCCTTCTTCTATCCATATTTTTCATATCTTAGGGTCTTATTTACCTAATATAGTCACTTCTTCCTACACATTGTAATTTTATTAATATTATTTCTAGTCCCTACAGAATCTATTGCATATCTGTCCATCAAAGAAGACAGACAGACAGAGGAAATGGATTTATTCACGTTTTTGCCTTGAGTTAGATGAGAATATCGATACCACTTTCCCATCTGTCCCTTTTATATGAAGCTGCAGCCAGGATATGCTTAGCTTAGAAGCCGCATGTATTTTAGAAATCCGCCTACCACTATTTCACCACGTTGCCCCATTACGTACCTGTTTTAGGTAATACTCCACACCCATGCTGAAAGATAAGTGTATACAAACACCCTGTAGCCTCATATATAATGATAGACATGAGAGTAGTATCAATCTCACTGTCCTCCTAATATATGAGAACCAAATGTAGCATATTGTAGTTAGGCAGCTCTAACAGCTGTAGCAGATAGGACAAGAATAAAGAAGAAAATCAGGTGTTGTAGGACAGAGCCAGAAAGTCAGGCTGGGAGGAGGTTGGAGTGGATGGTTGGGTCACAAAACCCAGGATTAGACCGAAATTCAAGTCCAGAATGAAACATGTTTTAACCATGACCATTCAACAAGGCTAACAATGTGTTTATTATTGGACGTGCTTATTTTAACCCAAACCACTTTCTTTCTTTTTTTTTACTACCCATTACCTACTAGTTTTTGTGCCTAAACCCAACCCAAATCGCAATGGTTACACAATCATAAACCAGTGTTCATGATTCTTTCCATGACAAGGAATGTCTAGCCAGTCACCACTGTGGTGCTATTACAAGAGACGCCTGCCTGCAAGACATGCTCCTATAGGTCGTACGAGAAGACAGGGACTATATTCTGTAGGACTTGAAATGTTTAACCTTTCCATTAAAGACTAGAGGTCTGCTCTCTAAAACTGAGTCAACTTGACAGAATGTCATGATGTCAAAGCAGAGACTGAAGTAAATCATTTCTCTACTTCAGTAATTCCAGTTGAATTTTGTTTAAAGATGCCTTGTGTTCAATCATTTGTGTCAACTCATAATGTCTGCACTGCAGTTAAGAAAAAACATTAGTGAGCACTGAAGTTGTGTTTCATCAACAAAATTCAATTTTGAGGTATAGAACACCACAGAAGTGTGTCTGAGATTAAGGGGACAGTTTTGACCTTAAGCGAGGCACAGCAAAATGCTGCCTAATTCATTTTTTTTACACAAGGGTCCCCTACTGCACATTCCAACCTTGAGATTGGACGCAAGGATGAAAAATACACATACACCGCATGCACACATGAAGTGGAGAGCTGAGGTGTGTGTAAATGAAAGCATCACGTTGGACTGAACCACAACCTTGACTCAAGTCACTGAAAAGACAGGAACACATCTTTGTTCTCTTCAATATTCATCCCAACAGTTTTTCACTCTGACAGATGATTAGTGGACACGTTAAAGTACAAGAAGGAAATTTAAATCACCTCTTTGATTGATTGAAGGAACTAAGAGATATGAAAGTAAAATTCGACTATATTTAAAAGACAGGTGGCTGCGCAGGACACTACTTAGCTTAACATTTATCTCGTCTGTCAGCAGCAGTTGGAGATATTTCTATCAAATATTTTGTAGCTATATTAGATCTAAAACTTTCCTGTGCTACATGCAATCTGTAACAGCTCCACAATAACGATCGAAGATGTAAGTTAAGGCAAAAAGGAACAGACTCAGAGGGAAATGAATGCAAAGATCGATGTAAAACTAAGATTGAACAAAATCACTGCGCAACACAAAGAGGAGCTTGCCATTTTTAGCAAGACAGAAAATACTCCCGACTTGCACATCAAAATATATGAACACGAGCTGAAATTTAGGTGTTTATGAATCTTCAAGGTGAGAGGTATGAAAAAAAATCACTGAAATGTGAAATTATATATTTAACAGTATGGATTGTTATTGTTTGTGTTATTAATTGTAATATATGCAGCAGAGACATCTCATTTCTAACAAAAAAAAAAAAAAAAAGATCAGATATTGCAAACAATCAGGGTAGGTCTTTATCAAAACTGTGCCGAACATTTCAAACAAGAAACGTTTTCCTCCTTGTAATGACCTAAATTGTCTTTTATTTCACAACTCCAACTGACATGAAATCCATTTTATTCCTAGAAACACACAGTGTTAGAAAAGAGAGACAAGATCCGACTGAAAGAAAGGATTTTAGCTGAACTGCAAGGCAATTTTTTTGTTCCCTGGGTTTAAACTTTCAACACTTTCTGCCCCCTGTTCACCACAAGCAAGGCTGCTTTCTGATGATTCAAATAATTCCAGCCCCTCTTTTCAAATGGAACATTTTGATGGATTATGCAGTGTCAACCTTCACCGCACTGAACACATTTGAATAAATGTAGATTTGAGATTTACTGAAAGATGAGGCCAACACGTCAAAGTAATACACAACTGCATGCAAATGCTCTGCACTTTGAAGCTCCAGCACTCCAAAAATGTGGGTGGTGTGGAACAGAAGAAAAAAAAACTTCCCTGCACCAAATCTAAAAAATTTTTTCATGTTAATTTAATTTAGTCAGGTTGGTGTCACACCACGTATTGTCATATTGCAATATGACAGGCAGTAATAAAGTTAATAGTGATTTGTCTGTGCTCTGTTGTCTGTGATATTATTGTATGAACTGCCTTCATTACAGGCAAAGTTTACATTTGGCATCATGTCGTTCGCTGAAAAGAATTTAAAAAAGTGAAGAAGCTCTGTTCAATTGGCCTGAACGTACATTATAAAAAGAAAGAGGGTATAAAACAGCAATTTGTGCAAACAGTGAGAAACAATCAGCACAAACCTTAGAAGATATGACATTTGGGTGCAAGTGACAAAATGAAATCATGTACAACAATCCTATTACACATGTATGGCATTTGACAGCCCTTAAGTCTACTGATATTTGAAGCAGAATAATCCACGTCGCGCAGGTCCAGCCTATTAATTCATGCACAGATCTCGATTCTCTCAGGCAAGGGAAATCAGCTTTTGCTTCAATACCGCCTTTGTCACATGCATACTACCCTACCCTCACTAACTACACTATCTCCCTGCCTGTTCAAGCAAAACTTTATGCTAAGTAAATCATTTACATCTCCCAAGCAGCCTATCTGCATTTTCCAATAAAACCCTAAATTGATGGATGTCATCTTAGTGCTCACAGGCAATAACTCCCGCTGCTTCAAAATAACAATATGTTTTGGTTTTATGAGGTCTAGACATGCTATTCTTTTTAATGACATCCCTAGGCCAGTGCTGTTTACATTTATTGATATCTGTTTTTAGACTAGTGCAGCTCAGTCTTCCTCAGAGGTTTTCTATATGGGGCTGAGTTTGACTTACGCTGACAAAAAACTTTTCATTTGGTAAGTTCAGACCACAGAAGCTGTAAAAAAAACCACCCTGCTCATATTTTTTTTCTCTGACATGCATTTTACTGAGATTCAACACATTTCTACTATATTTGAAAATGCATGGGAACCGCTTTACACTAGTGATCAGTTCAGTTTCACACCTTACTGAAGGTGCCAAATAACATTTGTTTGTGCTTATAGGTCCATGCACAAATAAAGTTGACAGCATTAAATGTGCAACGATGTTGTGGCTGATACTTGTATATAACGTTTCATTTAATTGGCACGCACATGAGGTGAATAAAAAATAAATTGTCCTGTGGAAGTGTTCTCACGTGAAAGGACCAAAAAAACAGTTTCTCAATCAGTTTCGTACATTGACTGACGGGGTCCTACAAGAACACGAAAACTACCAAAGCTAGAACAGCTTTGTTTTTTCTCCTACCTCAGCAACCTCTGAATCAAAATCTGATGGTCTGTGGTGCAACCATGCTGCACATGGAAACACAGTTGGATTAGATGAAAGCTATTACCATACATTATCACTGAGAGTGTTAGGAGTATGTAACAATTAGGGCCAATCACATCAGCTCCTCTCATCTCTTTTAAAAGCGAAGCTCTCCGCACTGTGACATACAGTTTAGTAATATGCAGAGAGTTGAGAGTTTCTCCCCAGAGAAAACTTGCCCAGCATGTGAAGGAGTTGCAAGTGAAAATATACAGCAAGCAAAACAAACTGCCAAAGGCAATTCAAATTACATACTGAAAGCCCAGAGGTCACATATTTTCTCATGAGTCATGGTGCACGCATTAACCAGATTTGCAGTTTTAAATAACACTGTACACTTTAAATAAATAGATAAACGCTAAACGATGTGTCACTCTGGCAGTTTGTCTTCCCGCTTTTTTTACTTGAATTATTATTATGGAGCGTTCAATTAGATTTGGTTGAATCTACATGCAACTGAGTCACTACTGCCAAACTGGGAATGAAACAGAGTTTATGGCTGCATAAACTGACAATTCCAGTAATGATCCTGTTTACGACTCACAAATAATGATCCTGTTTATCAAGCACTGCTCCTCAAGAAAATAAGAGTGCAAGGCTGCGCTCGGTACCCTGAAAACAGGGCCCTCAGGTGTCGCACAAAGAACATGGCAGTGGCATACAGTACAGAGCTGCTGCTGTACTTCCATTAAGCTCTGTTTATATTAGGAATACTGAGGCTTGCAAAAAAAAAAAAATCCATATATGGCTAATACCACAGGGGACAGAGCAAAGTTCAGCTTCAGCACACAAAAGTTCAACGCTGAGCCACTGAGACCATACTTAACACTAGTTACTATACAGTCCTAAAGCTGAATCATTATTGTATTGTAATATAAAGGGGCATTAAAAACAAGAAGTCAAACATGATAGGTGTTGAACTGTTTTTTTGCAAGCAGTAGCTTTGTGCTAATGAGCGCTGGCATGTGTTCTGCCTCGAAGGATAACAGAAAACCAATTGAAACACAGGTTTTAGAGAGGGTGCAGACTTTACAATGACCAATTAAATTTATGGGAGCATCATGGACTGTCAAAACCAAATGAGATGGGAAATAACAGGAACAGTGTGAGGAATGAACTTTGCTTGTGTACACACTTAAGTATGGAATTCTGCTTGAAAGTCACAGCGCTGTCCACAAAGACAAAGGTCCCTCTTGCTCAAGAGCTGTCATTAGAGTCACTAGAGGTTTACTCGAGTGTGCAGTTATTCTGTCACCGAGCTGCACTGTTGCCTGCACACAACCTATCTACTGTATCCTAGTAGGTTTGCCATGAAAATGATGTAAGATGTACTGGTCCACATGCAAACATAGTGTGTAAATGTACTACTACAAAGTCTAGAATATATTCACTGTAGGTATAGAAAATGCTGACATACTCAACATAAATCTGGTCTTCAGCTGTATGTTACATTAAATGCTGAACTAACTAACAACATTGGTGGGATGTTGGATGGCATTTGCAGTATGTCATTGCCTGATTGTGCCTGTCAATGTTTCAAAAATGTTTTGAGTAGATTGTTTTAAAGTTAATAAAAAGAAAGATAAGTTGTCATAGTTGGAAAGACGTGTAGTGTCAATGTGTGTGGCTTTTTACAAAAAAAGCCACCAAACTCAAGAGCGGATTCAAAAACTGTCTCAAAAATAGTACACTTTTGAGTATATTTATATATGCAAATTCAGCAGCTCTTTTTTCCGAGAATTGGTACAGTGGTGGAACAAAGAACAAAGGGCCGATGGAAGAATTAACTTTGAGTGGAAATCTGACAAGTGGAATCGGCTTATCTTGACAAATGAATAGCATTAATGGTGGTCTGCTACTGAGATCCATTTAAAGGGAGTGCTTTCAGCAATAAAACTATTTGACTTTTAATAGGAAAGTCATAAAGTCCTGTAAAACAAGAAAACTACAACAAAACAAAACAAACAGCACATAATTATTTAAAAAACTTAAATAAGGTCCATTAAGGTTCACGGTTCATTAGCGGAGAATCAACAAACTTCGACACTCCTATTAAACCCAACTGGGAAAACAGAAAACAGAAAGGGAATGTGAAGATGTTTCATTATGATTTTGTGAGTTTGTTTACATTTTAGTTATTTAATGTAAAAGTGATGCATCAGTGATTCAAATCTAAACAAAACCAAAACAACCAAACAAAAATCACAACATAGAATTGTAACTCAGCCTCAAACTCATTTACACATATTTAAATACATGAGAAAAAAACGACATACGCTGCTGTCTTAAACCACTGTTGTTAAATACTGGTATTTACTGGTGCCAACTGTTACGTTTTTTTAATAAACTGTGGTTGTAGTAAAAAAAAAAAAAAAAAATGGATGTGAAACATACAAAATGCATATTGTCCATCTGTAATGCACCTAGTTCCGATGTTATCAAGATGTTCAGTGGCCCATTATCAGCCCCTACCCATACGTATGGCTCAGTAAGTCATTATCATGCGCAACCATGCACCGGGCTTTCACTGCGCTGTCATGTTTGCAATACTAAAAGCGGATCTACAACTTTGATACATTTAGACCCAAAAAACTACGAGTTGGTTTGGGTTAACATAAAGCTATAACATTTACTGTAGGTTTGAAACAAAACAAACCGGTGTCTCTGTTTTCAAAGGTATTTTGTCGCCCACTCGACCACCCCAGCCTACTCCCTATGCAGACTTTGTTGCTTAAATTACATCACCAACTTCTACCTCTGCTTCTATCGCAGTTATTATGGCCAACAGATGTCGCTAAATTATCACACATGACGATTTCAACAACCCTACTGGTCGACTGGTAGGTAGAAGGTGGCCTAATTAACCATAACTATAGGAATGAGAGTGACTGATAACTGACCAATGAACAGCATGATAACAGTCCATATAACTCAACTCGTATCACAAATACTGCATGATTAAAAAAAATACGGAATGGGCCTTTCACTAATTTAAATGTTTTGCTGAACGCTAACAGTGATAGTTTAAATTAAGGACCAAAGATCCAGAAATCTACGGTAGTAAGTTGTTTAGTACCATATCAGGAGGTACAGACTGACTGTTGACTTTTTCACATAAGGCCAGGCAGGTTTGGAGCTTTTTTCCTTTAATAAATGAAATCATCATTTAAAAACTGCATTTTGTATTTACTCGGGTTATCTTTGTGTAATATTAAAATTTGTTTGATGATCTGAGTCATTTAAGTCTGACAAACATGTAAATAAATTTTAAAAAAATCAGGAAGGGGGCAAATACGTTTTCACAGCACTGTAGCTCTCATTAGCTATTGTGAGTTTCTGCTCACTATTCCATCGCTGTTCCATTCACACTACAGGATTTCAAGCTGTAAATATCAAACATGTTGGATATCAAGGAGACTTTGAGCCATTCGATAGCATTAAGATTACATCTCTAAAACCCTTCACACTACAGGATGTTTTGGGCAGATAACTGGTTCTGACCGGCCTTGAGTTGAAAACACCCCTGCGATCATCAGGAGGGGTCGACTGGATCCATAATCTGCCCAATTATCCTCTAGTGTAGGGCCAGCTTAACTGCAAAAACAGTGAACTATAAAGATTACTAACTGGCAGTGTGGTGTAGGTCGTATCTATAGTTAGTTTGTAGTATAGAAAATGGACACAATAATCTTTAAAGGCATCTATGCTGGCAGTCACCACTATCACCACCTACAAAAGCGATAGGTAGTGATAGCGGGTTGGTGTTTTGTGTGCTGCGAAGGTGTTAGACATCATTTCATCAATGAATATGTCCGCATTTTTACAAATAGTTATATCAAATGCTAGAAGCACAGAGATAAAAAAAGCTGTTGTACAGTGGGGTCACCATCTGGACTACAGGGCACTTGATCGTTTGGCAGTTTGAGGTTCACTTTCCTTGTTAGCTACAGACAGGCTGCTATTTGGAAGCCAATGGATCGAGCCCATATTTCCTTTCAAATACATTTACCTGTCATCTTAGATGTAAACAATGTGACTTTGAGTTTCCCCCTTCCATTAGCTCTATTGCCTCCCATGTCTCTGCACAGCACAATGACTCAAGTATGAGAAGTAATCAATAGGCTTCTGGTTTGGGAGAATGAGCCTCAGTGCTTGGTTTGCACAGTCTTGATCAGCCTGACAATGATAGATTATACTGCTGTATGTGAGAGTAATTAAGATGGGTCTATCGTCACGCTGATAACTCAAGAGCATGATGCCCCCAAGGCAGGCGGCACCAACCTGTCAGACAAAAGCTCTCTTCTGAGTAAACATCAAAATGTTCTTATAATTCACCTTGAGAGGAGCTAAAATGCTCTGCCCTGACTGTAAATTCATTATCTTTCCTTTTACATTCTTAGCCTCACTGAAGATTACTACTACTACTACTACTACTACAAGATGGGCTGTGAATAGGAATGAACACGTTCCTATAGAGATAATTTCCTGCCAAATTGCCTCTCAAGCAATCCACTTGATCCACAGTAAATGAAGATGTGAAATAACCATTTTCCTACAGTCTGTCTGTGTTCCAGAAAGAATACAGGAGTTTCTATTTTATAATCCCATCGACCAAACAGTTGTTAAGTGTCAGTGATGCTGACTTAAAGGAGACATTCAACATTTCAGTAACTACACTTATTTTCTTTCTTGCTGAGAGTCACGTGAGAATAATGACATCACTTTGTAAAACAACAACCAGCAGCTTGCTATTTTAGCTTAGCGCACAGACAGGAAGCTTCGGGTAATACTGCTCCTAGAATGACACCATCCATTACTATTATAATCCACCCAGCAGCATTTTTAAAGTTCACTAATTAACACAAGACATCTTGTTCATTTAATTTGTAAAACGCTAATTCCAACAACAAATTTCCCTTTACAAGGTTTTAATGTTTCTGTAGCAGCTGATCAAAAACTGAATGTCTGAAGTAGAATTTACGGCCAGGATACTGCACTGCAATTCACTGAATGGGGGGGTTCTGTCTTTCGGGGCCACTGTTATTTCTTTAAGACTTGTTTGTTCTTTCCAGCTGACAAACCTGAGTGAACTGCTTCAATAAAATTAGAGAAACATTAGGGTGCAATGGGGGCGCTGGTGAAAAGAAACTCCGAAATTTGGATGGACCACACACTATTCTAATGTTGGCCCCAAGTCGAGCTATATCCTGCTGTGTAAGGGAATAATATATCATTCCGTCTGCATAAATGCATTTACAAACAGAGCTCCAACAAGCAAGGGAGCTGATTCCAGAGGATGGAGCTAAACAAGAGCTACACCTGTCTCTGTGTATTAGTGAGATATAAATCTAAGAACATTTTTACTCATTTTTATTCTTATCTCACAGTTAAGTGTGGCATATGCAGTGCCTTGTCATTCTATTAGCAATGTAAGATGTATTGATTAACGTAGTGTTTGCATTCTGTTGGCAGATACTTTTGATTTTCTCCAGCAGCATTGTGCCGCTGCTTACAGAGAACTCTAGGTACATAGTGGTTATTTTATCAGGCTCAGATCTACCCAAACAAACCCAGAGAGAAGACAGAAAGGTGCTGCTTCACTGCTGTTGTCTGAAATGCATGGTGTAACTGAGTTCTGCCAGATAGGGAGAAGCTGATGTGAATGGCATGTGGATATAATAGATACAACTGGTCCAAAAGGGGATGTGGATTGTCCACCTCATCTCAGTGTCTCTAATTGTGACCAAAACAATAAAGTAATGTAATGATGTCTACTTGTTGGTCATTTTTCTTGGTTGACCAAACAAACACACATCTTTTATTGAAAACCAAAGACTGCAGCGGCTGATTAGAGAAACGGAACCTTTTTTCAGTCCAATTCAAGCAGTGGATTAGTGGGAACTCCATAACTGAATTTATTGATTAGACATTCAGTCTTCTCTCTCAGAACGAGTCCTTTCTCCTCCACATTGATCCACATTGTTATTTAGTCTTAAGTAAGATAAGTAAGATAATAATTAGTAAGATCTGGTCCCAGTCTCATCAAGTCTTAAGTTTGTCTTTTTGTTGGCTGTGACTGACCCAATGACAGGATTCTTTGCTTAAAATAGTCTCTAAATGTTTTGGATGGTCCACAATATGTTGAAGTCACTATTTGGATCATCATCAGCAACAAATATGCATTGCCTCTCTCTAGGCTGTAATTGCGAGTCCCCTTTGGCCCAAATCCATGCAAATGTTGTGATGCTCTGATGAAATTATCTAATATTTGTGAGATTTGGATCATTGGTGTGTCAGATATTACATATGACACATGGATGAGTGAACAAATTATGTAGAGAATCCCCTTTGGCCTGATCATTGTAATTTTTGATATTGTGAGAATCATCCCCAACTCCTGACAACTTCTGAGTGCACAAACATTGCAGAACAACCCTGTCTCCTAAAAAAAATCAGTCTCTAAATGACTGCAACTGCAAATACACAGAGGTAATGTAACTGAACCTGGATTATGTTTTCTATAAACCTAATGAGGATTAGTTGCTAATTTACATAATTGGAAAATCACCAATATGTTGATACTGAACATAATAAAATGTTTTGTCTCACAGTGTTTTGCTTTTCTGATAAAATATTCAATCTTTCAGTGGTAAATCAAGTTTGAGTCACTGCAGCATTGTTAAACGTTTTCCTGATTGTGTTTAGATTCTCACACAGCTTGGTTAACGCTGGCTTAACCGTGGCTTCAGACACAACGTGCTTATTAAGCTTTAAACAAAACCCCAATCTTTCTTCAACCTTAACTAAGTTTGGAGAAAGATCCAACCGCACACAGGGCTCTGGAGTCAAACTCAGGTCTCATTTCCTTCAAAATGGTTTAGTCTGATTGGGTCATTTTTTTAATTTACTTTATATATCCCAGAAAATTATTGTTGAAAATATGAAAAGTCTGTGAATTATGTAGTACTGAACTGTCGAGTTAGGCCATTAAACTGTTTTTCATCTTTTTTGTGCTCAGGACAAAAAAGGGGCAGAAAAGAAGTTCGACAATGCACTGGAGCCATACTTCCAGGTTGTATTGCAGAAGTAAGAAAACCCCGTTTAAAATCCCACTTCTAACATCACTAACAGCAAAAAAAAAAAACGTTTTAGTGTGATACGTATAGGACGTTTTTTTTAAGCGTATCTAATATTATCATTGTTTATCAAATATTTAGTTTTCTAGCAACCTTTAAAGAACACAATTTCCCATGGTTCAGACATTACTAGGAACGAGTGAACACAGACAGCAAAAATTATAGCTAAAACACTGAAATAAGGAGTATTTGTTACAGCTTTAAGAAACTGTTTGGCAGCTCCTGAAATATATCAGACTAAAAGCTGATATGTGAATGTTCACTACTTCTCTTCCAAGTGGTTAAAAAAAGTAGTTCTTACAGGTTTAAATAAAAAAATTACAACATCATAAAACAAATGATACAGTTTAGAAATGCAGACTAACTCTAAGCCTCTGTGAAACAATCCAACACATTTATAAAATCCATTTTTACTTATTGTTTTTATTTCCCAATGACAATTTCATTCCATGATCCCACTTTACCTCACAGTGTATTTGCCTGTCAGTCAAGACAAACAGGGCCAGCTACGTATGAAAGTGGCTGCTGCTTAGGTCTGAATGAACAGATGGCCCATCGCAAAATTGGCTCTGTCCTATTTGTCTTGTCCGAGTTTCAAATGTATTGGATGAATGTCATGGTTATATCATTTACCGATATAACCATTATTATATCTCATTATTATTTATTTTATTCTATCTGTATTGTTTGATACCGAACATGACACTGAAGTATTGTACAAAAGGCTGCAGTTAAAAACTAAGGTAACTGTACACAGTTTGCTATTAAGTGGTTTCGTATGTAATTGCTGAATCACTGGAATTGTGTTTTATTGAACATTTGTGCAGAGGCTAAGTGAAATCACCTTATGGCAAGAGACACAACAGCGGCCATTTCAGTTCAAGTAGCAATTGGATTCTGTTTCTCGTTCCCCTTCTGTATGAATTTTAAAGTGATCTGGCATAGCAGCACGCTGTGGTAAAATTTAGGGAAGGTTTAAAGGTGTCAACACTTGAATCTCCTCCAACCCTTGTAAAAACACAATTACTGGCATCTGTGATGTTGTGTGTGTGTGTGTGTGTGTGTGAGTGTGTGCGTGAGTGAGAGACAGATGAGTGTTCACACCAAGGACGATCTGTAGTGTCTCTCCCAACATCTCAGCAGGAAACATATTGAGTGGAAAGGCTTTTAAGCTATTTTTTAAGCATCTTCATTTTACAGAACTGGATTCTCATTTGTTCCTTTTTTTTTTTTTGTTTGAATTAGGGTATGATGCAGATTACAGAGGATATCTGCCCAGTGGGCATTTCCAAAGTATCGTGACTGCTCCAAAGCCTTAATGGTGGCTTGTAATTGTTCCACCATCCATACTAATGTGCACTCTGTGCCCCTTTCAAAACAAAAACATTGCATTTCCATTTTTTATTTCACCGTGGGCCCGATTGTCAGCCTCTAAACATCGCATCCAATAGAGTGAGGTCTGTCAGATCCAGGGAACAGAGAGAACAATGTCATATTCATAAGCGGAGACATCAGCTCTCCTCCTCATTACCACAGCACAGTCATGAATGGAAGCTTCTGTCCCTACAATCATGAAAGGACCTGTCATCTGTCTGTTTCTCCTAATTGACTGTTTACTACATTTCAGCACAGACAGATAGACACATTTTTGATCGTCCTCAGTTTGTCATTCAGTTTGACACTGCAGTACAAATCCCTTATGTAGTAACGTCCCGAGTTTTGTATTTTTATATATTTACTATGAGACTCAAAGTGATGGCGCGTCTACAGCAGCACTCCTGTGACCTTGACAAAACAACCAGATACGGTATTTACTTCAGAAAAGGGTTTAAAGTCAAGAATAAAAAGAGAATTTGTTTTTCGACACGGACCTCCATAACCAACTTCTCCCTGGGTGTAAACTGCCCGACTTGCTACAACCTCTGACTTGGAAGGTCAAATACTAAAGTGAAATCTGCCTATTCACCAGAAGCCGCGCCGACCCTCTGCACTCGCAATCCTTTTCAGGAGCCGTCTCAAACGGAGTGTGAAGTTTGATCGTGGATGCACATTCACACACCGCCGTGCTCAGACAAGGTAGGCATGGCTTGTGATTTACAGACGAGGACTCGTGCTTTCACACAGACACGCGGGGGGGAAAAAAAATTCTGAGCAGATGCAGTAGACAAACACAGCCCGAAGGTGTGATGTCCTCAGTGAAATGATAACAGCACGGCCCACATGACTTACTTTGTTAAATCTGCTACCAGTGGCTAAACTCCTCATATGCATCAGCTGCCAATTCCCTGCCAGCTCCTCCTTTTTCAACAGCAAGATGAGCCGCCACCACATAAAGTAGTGCCATGCATTATGTAGCAATTAGAGTGAGGCTTATTAAGCAGATTTTAATGTAAATTTAATGAGCAATAAATTCAATTTCTTTAAATAGAAGAGTATATTATTGTTACAAATGATGTACTGTGGTGATCTCAACGTACAGGCGATGAAATATTTCACAAGCAGGCACATATCAATGGGCCATTAAGTGCAATATTAAATTCATCCTGAAACATGGCACAGTGCTATAAGTGCTATTTTATGATGAGACCCACTTTACAGGGACAGTACTAGTGAACCTGTCAATAACGTATCCAAAGAAAGATTATTCAGAAGTTCTGTTAATCATCAATTGACTTATATCTTCTCTGATTCCAGTTCTTCTGCTTTTCGTTGTCGTACGTGATAGTAAACTGGTAAAATTCTTTTTTTTTGCCTAGTGATCAGAAAAAACAAGCAACTTGAAGGTGTTTCCTCTAGCACTGTGACAAACATTATTCATTTTATTTTGAAATTCAGTTGACCTGTTAATCAAGACAGTAATCATCAAATTACTACTATGTAATTAATATAAAACTAGTTGCATCCTTGTCAGAAGTGAAATGTACTGTAACTGTGAAGTACATTTACTCAAGTGCTGGACTTGGACTTGCATGGGAGTATTTCTGTCTTGAGTTACTTTATTCTTCTCCTTCACTACATTTGATGGTCAAATATTGTACTGTTTACGTCACTGCATTTATTGGTAGTTGCAGTCACTAGTTCATTTGCAGAAAAACATTTCAAACAGAAAACCGTGTACTGTATGAGCTAATGAAATTAGCTTTTAAAGCTAAGTTAAAACACTTTAAAACACTGCTTTACACACAGTGGCAACACTAGATTCTTGGAGGCTACAGGCAAAGAAAACCACTCAGGCCCCCCAAAGACAATAACAGTATCCAGTTGTTGTACAGTAGCTAGAAGAAGAAGAAGGGGCCACTTATAGGGGGTTTTGGACGCAGCGGTTGTGCTATGTATAGTGCTTCTACGGGAGGTTTATCAAAGCAAAATGTGCCAATATTAGTAGTAATTGGGGTCCCTTGTCCCAAATATTTGTGCACAAATATTTGATGGCACTGCTTACACAGACTACCTACATAAACAATAAAACATAATAATGTTTTTGCTTGATATTAAAAGTACACAGTAGTATATAGCATAGTATATTTAGCTTGATGCTGCATTATATTGTTTTGTATTATTGTACTTATTAAAGGATTTGAACACTTATTATATCGCTGACTCTATGTCTTTAGTACTGAACTTAAGTATTTGTATGTTGTGAACATCTTCCTGAAGGCCTCAATATTGAAACAAGACAAGTGAACACACACAGGGAGTTCAACACTTGTATGATAGCTGGAGAAACAAAACCAACACAAATAGTCAAACACAAATCAAGAGTGCAGAGCAGCACAGCGCAAGCAGATTTCCGTTTCACAGCCAAACTCCATCATAAGCAGCCAGAGATATTCAATCACTCACTGTGTCACATGTCAACTGGCAACCAAGAGCACCGTAACAACAGTATGTTTCCTTTTGTTCCTCTGAGATCTTGTCCTTCAGCCGTGCCTCGAGGCTTTGTGACAGCTCGTATCGATCCACTTCGCCATCACTCAGTCCTGACGAACAACATTAAACTGGCATTAAGTGGGAATATGCATTCTTCTGAAAATTCGACCATCTGATGTGCTACAAGAGGCCGAGCCCCAGGAGACGCAGGGGGAGAAACACTGCTAAACAGACTGTCGAAATGCAAAGTCTCAGCATTTCATAGCAGGATGCTTGGCCGAGGCATCCTTTTAGCTTCAGCAGTAACTTTCATTTTATAATGTCTATGATCAACTGTGTGGCTCTCTCACTCAGTTTTTCTTTCTTCTCTCAAAAGAGCCCAAGTTAAACTGGATTATTGTTAACAAAGAAAACAGGAAGCTGTCAAAACGCAGACTGTCATAAAGAGATTAGGCCTTTTTTTTTGTGCTCCCAGCAGATGGCACGAAGACAACCAAACAAATTAAAAAACCTGAGGTTAGATCAGAAATTCTGCCTTTCACCTGAACCAACAGACTGTATCTGTGTCCTAATGCAGCAACCCTGGGTGTGTGTAGTGCGCTCAAAGTTATTGAGCATTCATGATGCATTATTTTATTTGACTGAGAGGTTAATTAAATTAATGTGACAAGGAGACGCCAGACAATGCTGTAAATGTCATTCAGCTGCTATTCAACACAGACCATAATAAATTCAACAACTGTGAAATGAAAGCCTTGTAAGCAGTGAGCTGTTTAAAAAAAAAAACAGCCCCACTGTCTAACTAGTAACCTCGCATAGGGAGCAGGTTGCCAACCTCACAACACACACACACAGGTTGTGATGAGTTTCTGCAGACCTGTTGGTGGGTGATGAAGATACCACTACTGTACATTAACGTATTCGGTGACTCGTGCTGATATCTGAAACACAAGTTAAACCACTGACAAGTAGCTGTAGAAGTCTTCCGAGTGAGAACCTGTCAACGCAACTGTTGCTTGCCATTTTAAAAACCCGGGGACTGGCTGCCCACAACGTGTCCATCCTGCCGTAGGGAGGGCTTTAAAGCAGCTGCAAGTTGACATTTTAACCGCTTCTCGTGCGTCAGAATTGTCAGCGGATACGTTTTCCAGGAAAACGCACACATGCAGACACACACACACTGACGCATGCAACTCTGATGCAACCGCTAGTGGAATAACGGCGAAATAATCCGACTGTGTGCGTGTGTGTGTGTGTGTGTGGTGGTGGTGGTGGTGGGGGGGGGGAGTTACTGCAATGGTCGTGCACGTTTACTTGTGTAGCTGCACGGTGTAAGAGCCCAACATGGCAGATTTACATCTCCAGCCTCACTAAAAGAGGAGGAGAAGTGAAGACTGCGGACCGGAACATCAGCGGCTCTCAGGCTGCAGTTGTGCGGCCGGAGGACACTGTGCGAGACCAGAGCTGCAATGCGTGTTTTTTTTTTTTTCTTCTTCTTCTTTCTTTCCACCAAAGCGCACCTGAAGCGCAGACTTGGGAGATTTGTAGACAGTGGGATGAGTTGGGGCTGTGATGGTTTATGCGGTATGACAAATGGATACAAGTGCGACTGAGCCGCTTCTCTAGTGGTGGGAGAATCGGTGTCATTAGATAATAAAGAGCCACGTTACTGTGAGCATTGCCCTCAACTTGCCCTGGGTCTCAATACTGTACGAGCGTTTCATGCGATTATCACTGCTGATACTTTCTCTCCGCCGACACAATTGTGCAGCAGTAACAGTACTTTTCATAGCGGTCCTCGGTAGCCCTTGCAGTAAAACTCCGGACAACACCCTTTCAATCAGCCTTAAAATGACGAGACAAGTGCCGTGAACAGTGTCGACAAACAGCGCGGATATTTCTGAGTCGACAGCGGTATGTGAGCAGTAGAAAGTGATGCTGAGATTTCAGATGGACGCTTGTGCGCATCTAGCGCGCAAACGCACCACAACTTCTCCCCGGTACTCCCCGGGCAGCTTAAGCTGTGGATAGAGATAATTCAGCATAACACACATGCACACACAAGACAGCGAGCAACAACAACAACAACAACAACAAAAAAGAAAACTTACCTTTCAGAAGAAACGCCGCTGAAATCACGAAAGCAGAGAGAGAAATAGCGAGAGATCCGCTCCCCGTGATCGCCATGTTGGACACCTGCTTGAGACTGGCGGCGCTAAATCACCTAGAGACGGCCATGGGATGAAAATGTAGACACATCAGAGGCGGAGGGAGGGCTCAAGCAGGGAGCCAGCTATCATATTGGGCTGCATTATGTTGCAATGACATCTAGGCCTATAAAATAACATAGGAATATTATAGTGATAACTTAGAAGATTTTTTTTAAATGTCAACACTGTATTTAAGATAAAGAGCGCGTATCTTGCCACTGAACCCAAAAGACTCACTGTTATTCCCAATAGCAATACTGAAGTGATATTACAGTGACACCATGGGAAGCGTAAAACACCACGGAGCGCGGTGAGGTAGCCATAAACTCACCAACAAGAACCACAGACACTTCAGAGGAATATTATAGTCATTTTCTTTTATGATTATAGACTGTTAGTTCATGTGGGTGAGACCAACCTACACTCAACTGTCTGCTCTTCCGTTTTATAGCTGATGCACTAATAATTCTGAAACAAAACAGCATTTAGTCGGTGTTTATTATAGAGTAGTCAGGCCAGCAGCAGTGGAAGCTGCTGTTTGTTAAAAGGAGAGTGTGTATTGCAGTCTGGCTCCTACTTTTAAGGCTGCAAAGAAAGTACAAAATATCATAAAGATGCATTATTTCAATCTATTTTTTGAACATGCCTTTACGTGCCACTTTTCATCAACAGAATTTAAGTCAAATTATAATTTATTTATTTAATATTGAATTAAAAATATACTGATATCCTCTGTTGCTGATAAAATAACAAAAATACGTTTTAGTGTAAATAAGGAATATAGTTTATATGCTAAAGAGACAGTCTTTAATGTTACCTCACATAAGCCGGTTAAATTTAAGGAATCATCAGTGAAGTTTGGTGAAGGTCTGCTTCTCGAGCCCTTTTATACAATGCCTACTCAAAGAGCGCCACCTTTTCTTTGCACGGAGTACTGCATTTTCTTATCGCAGGTCATGCTGCTGAAGAGGTGGCACGCTCCTGCAAAATTGAGAGGAAACCATATCACAGTTTCTCTTTTTAAAATCCTACTGGTTTGAATGGTAATTAAATACTGCAGATTATTATTACTAAGTGTAATCAAGCTCCCTCTCTCTCTCTTTCTGTGTGATTTATTTCTGTATGTCTCATACTGTTTCAACTCCCCCAGCTTATTCTCACCTGAAACATGTAACATTTGGTATATCTTATGGGAATCGCAGAGCTACAGAGAACCGTGCATGACAACGTTGAATCTCATTTCCCTTTCTCATTGTGTCAAAACAGCACAAAGGCTGCTAATTGCACAATCTATTCTCTGAGACTGCGTGTCAGTCCTCATTCCATGGATGAGTAGATAGCATTTAGAACTTCGCTCTAATGCTGCAGCCGTCCCTATCACTACAGATTGAATTCCACACATCAAATTTATTTCAGATGTTATTATCTGTGGCAGCTTGCCAGTTCTGCCTGCCACTCACACAATGTCTCCACAAGGTGTTTTCTCCTCACAGCAGTGGCCAGGCTGATTGAGTTTCCAACAGCATAGAAATTGGAAGTTGCACCTGGTGGAGATGTGCTCAGTTAGTTCTATTTCTACATTTATATATAAATTTTTGTTTTATCTGTAACTTACTGTAACTTGATTTACAGTACAATATAACTAATGGTTCATTTCAGTACTTTGTGCGCTCACTGTACTTTTCACTCCCAACTTTTTGTTTTTACTCCCTCACTCTTTTGCTGTGTCGGTGATTCACTCCACTACTGCATGGCATTTCCTTTGCTCATGAGAATAGATGGGGTTCCTGGGTCTCTCTGAGAAGAGAAGCCCAGCGTCTCTGTCTCCCCGAGCAGGATGAATAATGGATGGGAATGGATCAGATGACTGAACTGCTTCATCTGGGTCCTCTGTAGTAATAGCCAGCCATAGATTCACTGCGTATGTGTGTATGTGTGTGTGTGTGTGACTTAGTATTATGCAAGGAGTGACCACGCGGCTTGCAAACGGTTAAGTAGTTTATTTTGGACATCTCATATATGAGCTAGTCGCACGCTGAATACTGGCGATGCCATTTAATAGGGCAGCCGTCGGCATTTTCTATTTAAATGAGTGGAGAAACTGGTAATAAAAGATATTCACCCAGGCCTCTTTCTCAGTTAATGTTTGATTAGAAATGCAATGGTTTTAAATTAAGATTTCTTTTCCCCGTTGGTATGAAATCAATCAAATTAACGGAAATTGAATTATTTGAGATGGTAATCTATTTAGGCAAACCATTCACCATGAAAATGTTTTCCTCCTGTTGTGAAAGGAAGAATAATTGAATCAGACCCTTGTAAGTGACCTCCAATGGCTGAGCAAGAACAAGGCTTATTAAAATGGAATGTAGATTTTTCCCATGCTTATACCACATACGTCAACAAGCAGGGGTGTGTAAAATAAAATTCTCCTCACATAATATGTATAAAGATTCACTCGCATATTACACATATGTAACATAAGAGGCTACAACTGAGAGTAGAATAGTTAAACGACTGTAATCATGTATACAGAGATGTGTGTTTGCAAGTCTCTGTCCTGTCCATATTTCCCCAAAAGCTACACTAATGTTTTTTTTTAACTTATTTTAGCACAACAGGATTTATTAAGTAGAAGAGTATTACAGCAAATTTCCGTCTCTTCCTCCCCCCATAGAAAATTATTACAGGAAATGATATTCCAAATATATCACCATAGGTCATCAATTCTTCATGCCTTCCAGGGATGAAACATTTGCACTCAATTGGTTCCCTGCCTCTTTTGTCACATACATGTAAATCACATTTATATATAAGATATTGCCACAGGTACATGTGTGTTTTGATAATTCTACAATTTAATTCCACTGAGTGGATAAATAACCATTACGGAGGATTCGGAGGTGAATTCAGATTGCTTGTTAGCAAAAGAGACACAGAGCTGCACAACCGCATACTGCATCCCGTATTTGTCCCTTTGAAGCAACAGGATTCAGTGACTTTCTAATCTTGTTAAATGTATATAAATAGCATACAGTAATGGTGTCCATCGCTCTCCGTCTTTCCCTCCAACAGAAAACACATAAATACTTAATTGTTAGACACATGCTACACATTTTATCAGGCAGGCACAGGCAATTTTGCATCCAACCAAACCTACAGACATACAGCAGGTGTTTGCAATAAATCATGCGTCACATGGTACCTTAGAGAGAATAATGGTAATAAATTTGTCAAGGTATAGTGTATGTCAAGTTGGCTGGATGGGTGTGAGTGTGCCTTTCTTGTCCCTATATGTGTGGAAGAGAAATATTGTTTCACCCCGCTCATTTGTATAAGTCTGAATTCTGAAAGACTTAGGGCTCTGTATTTTTTGGCCACTTCAGCCCTTTTCAGAGCTGGAAAGCATGTACTGACCCACTTACACCTTCTTATCTACTTCAAGTGGTCTAACTTATCCCACATATATACCCTTAGAGCATATTTTCTGTCTGATGTACTGTACACCAACAGCCCTTAGAGATGAACTCAAGTATACCTTCAGCAACACCTGCCATGTTGCAGTGTGTTAATTTGAATACATTTCAAACTGGACGCTTAACACTTGTAACTATAAATTCAACATCATTGCAATATTTTTCATACAAGTGACACACTTAAACTATCCCAACATTTTTAGATTTTTTTCAGTTTCAATAGTTTTATCTTGTTTGCTAACATGCTAATAATGCATGATGATACATTAATTTTGTATTAATTAACAAAGACAACCTCACAATCACAGGAGGAGCCACCATAATAGACAAAAAATAATTATCACACATGTTTTCCTAGAACTAGCACATACAAATAAACCAACCCAGTCTCCTAAAAACTGTGTTACAAATAAACTGCAATCACAAATATGTTTTTGTATGGAACGTATCACAACCAAATTATACTTTCTATTAACATAATGACCATACTGTATGTTCGCATATAATCTCAATGATAAGTCACAAATACGTTGATACTTATCAATTAAATGGACACAGGCGAAATATTTTTGTCCATCAAAATATCATCATAATACAGTGGGGCAAAAAAGTATTTGGCAGCCACCGATTGTGCAAGTTGTCCCACTTAAAAAGATGAGAGAGGTCTGTA
>JAUMHL010000005.1:21871204-21895134 GCA_032362345.1 Sandelia bainsii
ACATATTTTGAACTTCATATTGTTTTTAGGTGTAGGGTAGATATCATGGCACTTTTCAAGCAGTTCAAGCCCCCCCTCCACCCCCATACTCAAGCCAGTTGTGTCCCCCCCACCTCTGAAATCAAAATTTCGTCCATGTTCCATACTATACAGAACCCAGCTACACAGCCATGTGATAAAGAGCTCAACCATTCTGGGAATTTATTTCCTGTATCCCAAAAAAGGTTATTCAGTGACAACTGGACTTGTTTTAGTTCCTTGAATACGTTTCACCCTCCATTCCAGGAAGGAACTAAAACAACAAACAGTTGCCACTGAATAACCTTTTTTGGGATAACTATGACCTGGATGACTGAGAATCTACACAGACATTCTTTCCTGTTTTTTTGGAAATGTGTCACTCAACTAAAAGGCAAACATTCATACAAAGATGCCAGGTAGCGTTATTCATTAGCTTCTTACAGGTGAGGCAATAAGTTAGCTACTCTGATTATGAGGCGAAAGCATGGATGTATTAAGAGAACAGAAAGGTGCACGCAAGTGTTGTGAAACAGCAGAAAGTTCATTCAAAAAAAATGTCCATAAATCGGTTTAGAAATCATAGAAATTAGACCCTTATAATTCCAGAAACTGTTTGTTTCCCTGTTGTCCTCAGTGTAGTAATTGACTGAAAGATTGTCTGTTTATCCATGAGTACACTGCAAACAGGAACTAGCTAATAGCCAATTTGGTATACGTTAATGATGCCAATTTGCCAAAAGGTAAATAAAATTAGGCTCAAAAAACAGCGTCAAGTTCAGAAGCAACAGGTAATGACTAAATCCATATCAATATCCTGTTTAGATCTTCCAAAGCATTATGGGAACAGTTTTTAAACATTTCTAGGTAACCTATAGAAAAAAAAATAAATAAATATATATTTGGTAATTAAAATTTATATTTTGAATAATCAGTAATGTGGTTATTTGAAAATGCCTTATGACACATTTAAACAACAAAAAGAGCTCACACCTCTGTTAGGTGGCAAGAAAAATCCTGCTGCTAAAATATTACTACTAGTTGTTAATTATGAAAACAAGCTTTAAAATGACAAATGAAAAGTTCTAGCTGACTACTTCTACTCCACTATGTTTAATAAGGATAAGTTACTTTACAAAGTAAGATTTTACATATTACATTGGACAAAACAAGACATTTATAGATGATGATGGTAACTGTGATGGGCATTTATTGCTACTTTCTGATGTTATCAAAAACCAACAATTACTGTACCTCTAAAAACAATAATTAGCAGATTAATCCATAATGAAAATAATCTTAGTTTAAAAATTAGCTCAATTTTAACCAACTACTGTAAAATATGACACATTATTCAAATTAATTGTTGATAATAATTTAAAAATTTTCACAATAAAATCTGTGCTGATACGGAGTATTTTACCAGTGTGGGACTGGTAAATCCCTGTGTTCAATTTTTTAATTTCTTTTTTTTTTTTTTTCAGAAATAAACTTACCAGTTGGTTTCTAAGCACTACCCCAGACTTCACACACAGTACAGTGACATAACATAGAAAAAAACAAGATTAGTATGTTAAGTGAATCTGAAAATAAAGCCTTTGGTTTTGGTGATACATCATACAGGACATGTGGGGCTGTGGATACCAACTGTTTGCCTGGCTTTAAGAGTTGCTTCTCAGGAGATGGTTTAAAAGTCTTCTCTCTATATTTTTTCCTGATTTTGCAGCCTTTGGAATATGTTCTCTCCAGTTTTCAAATCAGTGGAATTTGTTGTTGAAACACCTGTTGAATTGTCAGACTTTGGCTATAGTAGCTATTTATCTAAAAACAGATGTTCAGCTCTGTGACTCCAATCATCAGTTCAGAAGTCTCAAATGGAAACTGAGGATAGCAATGGCAAATGCATATATGCAGATGATTTGCTGCTGTCATTTTAAATGGCAAGAAAGACGGACATGTTGTAAGTGGACTGTGCTCTGGCTATACCGTTTAGCTCTGTAGACAAAGGCTGTCAAGACAATCAGACAGCCTTTTCCTCCACAAAATAGGAGACACTTGTGTGAGTGATGGGGAGCACAAAACTATGCAAGAGCTAAATTTAGGCCCATCAGCTGGGCTATTTTTTACTTGACATATTTCATGTCACTCTTTGATCTTTGTGTATTAACCATGACTCAGATCTAACCATCTGGCTGAAAGCACCCAAATGTGATAGTTCTGTTGTTTCCTCTTGTGATGAACTGAATGAGGCAGAAGCAACATGCATATGAACACTGTCTCCAACAGAAATTAGGGGCACGAATTGAATTGATGAGGATTCACTAATTTCAATCCACAACATCATTAAATGGGCTTAGTAAAAGGACTCTGTATTGACTAGCTGCTATCAATACGGAGTCCTTAGTTATTTTTTTATTTTTAAAAATAGCAATTTAATAGTTTAATTAGGGCCATCAATATTATGAATTGTCAGCGCAATGAAGTGAGGAGTATATGTCCTGACGTTTTTAATTGTAGAGATGGTGTGAAAAATCCACTGCCTGAATTGAAAGTTAATGGGCCAGGTGGATACATACGGACAACCAAGCCATCAGACAGTGTAATTAATTATCACACAGCATTTGCATTCCTGCTTCTTCTCTGTCAAAAATGGGCAAAACCATGACATGATGACATTTTGCAGTGTGAAATGGCTCCAAAGACAGGCACAGTATTACAGAACGTCAAACCAGGACACTGGCATCATTATATACTGTTTGTTCTGACTGATGCTCTTTTGTCCATCTCATGTGATGAGACGAGCATCAATGCTGGTAGACAGCTTACACAGCAAATAAGCTTATTTCCTAAAATGTTGTCTCTGCTATAATAAAATGTCTCTGCTATAGACCCACGCTGATGCAGTGTAAAATAGTTCTCTGCTACCACTTACATTTATTGTTAGAAGTATTCTGTTTCACAAATGATCTGTTGTAAAAACCTAACAAACCATCTGCAATTACTGTTTTATTTGAAGTCACCCACACACCTGAAACAAGAAATCATGTGAAAGTTTTTGTAGGCTTGTAAATCTTTCAGCTTGATGCCTGATTCTTGTCAGGTGAAAATCCCCACTCCACCTACACATAACAGTTGGATTAGAGACATTTTGTACTTTGCTTAGATGAAAAAAACAGATGGGACCAAGTTTAACCTACTCTGATAATTACACTTTTCCAGCCATCCCATATTCTGTATTTTCACTGAACATATTTAAATGATTTCTTTTGTTGTTTTTCATACTGTAGTTGACCAAAGTCCTTATTTTCCTTCTGTATGTGTATTTACAACAACGTGAAATGCGCACAAACTCTCATACACACATTCAGCCATGGAAATATATGCATGAGATTGAGATTTAAGTGGAATTCATACACAAATTGATACTTATGATCTTATCTCTCGGTGACACTCGCTGGAGTGAAATATAACATGATCACTTCAAAGAGCAAAAGAAATAATAGTGTAAAGGCCTTTGCCGGGTCTACCTCCCTATCACCACATGATAGAGGGTGTAATCAAGAATGGCATGAAAAATTTATGGACTCACTTCAAACATAGCATATGCTTTCATGGTTTCAAATGTTTCGTGGATAGGTTGAAATTGATGAGATTGCTATACATCAGCCTCTCAGGCAAATTGCTTTCATAAGACCTCGCTATTTTTACTGTGCAAACAACACATTTTATTGTTTGTTGCTCAGCTGGCGCATTTCCTGCACAGTGCTTTAAGTATTCAGTGTGAAAGTGACTACAAGGACTACAAGCTACGATCCAAATTGCTCAGGTTATTTTTAAATGAAAGACAAGAACTGTTGAAGATGTCAAAGGCTAGCAACAGGCAACTTAATAAATAAGTCTTTATCTTATTTGTTTCACACCATGAACAGAAGTGAAAATGGGAAAAAAGAAATGACACATCCTCTTCAAAGTCCTTCTCAAGTAGTGCAATATTGTATAGACTTTTTAAAGTGGTACATCAGATTGGTGCAGCATCACTCTCCTGTCTGTCCATTACATACGAGGGTTCAGCCAGCAGCAGGTTAGCTTAGCTTAGCTTAGCTTAGCTTAGTCTATTTCTTGGCTTGGAGTTGTTTCCAGAAATCTCCACTGGCTTATTGAGCAATTCTCCATTTAACACCTCGGTTTTAGTCAACTTTGGAGTTGTTGACAGGCAGATTTTGTTACCTAGCCGCTAGCTGTTTGCCCATGATTCCAGGCCTTGCGCTAAGCTAACTGGCTGCTGACTCAACCCTCATATTTACTGTACAGACATGAGTGTGTGGTATCAATCCTCTTATTAGGTCCCCAGCTGAAAGTACAACAGGTCAATGTTCAATTCTGCGAGATCAGTTAAACCTATAAAAACTCAATTTGGGAGCTGGAGGCTTGTGCAAGTTGCTAACAAATATCTGTCTTTGAAATTAGACAAAGGTGGCATTGTAAAGAAACCTTATTTTTCATTATTATTACATTATTTGTTCATGTCAGTGATTTTCTGATGCAGGCCAAATTTGTTTTACAAGCTTAAGGTTTCCTAGCACTGTGCTGTTGACTGTTGAAATAGAACTCACTCCTATTTCAACTGGTGTCTGCCTGCGTTTAACACACACCTTATTTCCAGCATCAATTTAAAAGCACATTCAAGCCCCCACTGAAGTTAAAGTGGAGGCTGCAGCCAACGAACCATAGCAGAGTAAACTTCCAGGTTGGCTTGCAGGATAACAGCCCCGCTGGACTGGAGAGCCTTGTAGAGGCTATAACATGATTCACATAAACACTGCACAATGAGAAACCTGTTAATGTAAGACTGATTGAACAAACTCACTGAGCCCAGCTCTTATATGGAGCTCCTACTGGGTACCTAATAACACTAATAGTCCCAAAGTAGGAGCTAAGACATAGAGAGAAAATAACACATTGCTTTTAAGGGGTAGCTCTTATATGCAGGGTGCACATGCAATTGCCTCAGACTCTATTTCCTGTCATCTTCAGACTGTGCATGCAAAAGATTGTCCTTTTCTGTCTCCTCCTCTTACTTGAACCTTTTTTAGCGCTGCAGTATTGCAGAGAGGATGTTGAAGCCAGTTTGATGACGGGGGAGCGGTGTTCTCCATAGCCTGGGGTTTCAAATGGGGTTTGAGTATGTTAGAGGCTTGTCATACATCTTGAGTGAAATCCAAAGTGACAGGCCTCTTGAAAGACTGAAGATCTGATGCAAACTGTCACCGCACATTACAGAAGCCTCGGCATGCTAAGCTCCAGTTTACAGGATGTTTGAGCAGTCTGCAGTGAAAGTCTTACAATCAGTCTGGTACCCTAATCGTTGATACCATTTATTCATTTGGAGAAGAGGTTGTTTGCTTATATTTTAATGGATTTATAACACTAGCTGGCACTTTGCCACCTGTTCAGATGTAACATCTGTGTTGAACTCATTTCACACCATTATCAGACTCTAATGTAGGTATATGTCAGGAATCTATTGCAATAATTTGTCTGGTATTGTGATGTGAAAATGACATATGTTCGTGTGTGTGTGTCAAGGGTGATGACAATAAGGCCTGTTTTTAGAGCATATCGCATTGCTGCAAAGGTGTCGAAGACTGGGATTAGACACCTACTTTTATTTGATTTCGTCTAGAATACCTGTGATACATTACCGTAAACACCTCATGTATCAACGTCAGTCTAGATTTAGTCAAAAGCAGTGATAAATCATACAAACAAAGTGATAAGTGAAAAAAATAGCACAGCAATATTACTAAATAAACAAAGTAAAAATAGATGCAACAGTGACGTGAGATTTAAAAAAAAAAAAAAAAAAAAACCCAAAGGAGAACTTTTGCCTGGAAACAACAGAAAAGAACAGAAAAGAATCCATCAAACACCAACCATACCAGATTCAGTAAATATCACTGCTGTTGCATTGGCCTGTGTGCTGCACCTCCCATCCAGCTGGAGCGTTGGGTCAGAGTCAGATAGTTGGGTTTGAGGCCAGACACCATGGGCACAGCATGGAAATCTATTATCTACTATTTTCCCAAATTACACCACTTTTACAGTAGAAAAGTGATCAGCATTAGTTGTCGTTAATTCTTAATTGCGGTTGTACACTGTCCTTGCATGAATTATGCAGCGAGAAGAAAATCTGCTGTGTGCACAGTGTGAAGTAGAGATATGCTGCCCCCACATGTCCAGAAGACCACATTACATGTCAAGTGCTGCTTATACATGTGTTGCCATCTCGTTTAAAGCTCCGTTTCCATGCTGTAATGCTTTCAGACCCCTAGGTGGCAGCAGATATCTAAGCTATATTTACATTACCGTTTGGTTGGTTGAGTTTGTTTGGATCAGCCTGTGTTGTCTATTCTCAGTTAATATGATTAATGCAGATCTTCATTTAAATTAACGCTAAAAAAAACATAGCTTTGAAAGCTGAAAGTATTTACATGGCAAGGTAATTCGCATTTGCAGCAGTGTGCATGGATTTAAAAGGCATGCGTTATTTTATTATGCTGACACACACAGAGGTGTTGAATCATGTCTAATTAGTGATGCAGCAGCTTGTTGTGCTTTTGTTTTTGATCACATTTTAATGTAATCTTTTTCATCTAGTTCAGTCCACAGTAGAACTGTGCCTTGCAGTTTGACTTGGACCAAATGGACATGTTCAGTATTGTAGCGAATAAAGCATTTAAGAAACAAAATTCTCGACACCCACTATTAGAAAACCACAATTTATCCTGTCTACATTCTTATGATGTCTATAGTCAATTGAATTCTTTGTGTTCCTCAGTTGACTCTGTCACCATGTGGTCACAGAATATTTTTCTTGCATTCTGGGTTAGGCTGATGAGGCAGAGGTGTGTCGCTGGTCTGGTCTGGCAGTCAAACACTGGACTATGAGTGGAACTAAACCCTCTCTGTACTTGGTGATGATGAATGATGGTTATTGTTGCCCATGACATCTGGCAACGTGACCTTATGTCTACAGCGGTGACGACAAGCTTGAAGTTTGACTGTATTGTGTAAATCATCTCAAATGAATGGAATCTTTATTACGGGGGAGGCTCTACGGGATTGGACACTGCGTAGTCTCTTTTTGGTGTTACATAATGAATATGCATATGGTTGAGTCCATGTCTGTGCGTGTCTGTGCGTGTCTCTGTGTGCGCTGATGTGTGTGGTTGTATGTGAGCTTAGTCAGACTCCTCCAGATCTCTGCCTACGCAGATTAATATCTGCAGTCCACAAAGGGACCTTGTGTGCCTCACAGGACAGAATCACAGGACAATGAATCCACTGTCTGACAACACCGTCTCCCACTCTAGCTAACTGATCCTCACCCTTTAGTCCTGAGATTATAGGAGGCTCAGTCTTTCTGCACTAAAGGTGATAACTGAATGACAGAGCCGTGCTCCAGGCTTCCTCAGAGTCATTCTTCTACACTTCTGCACATTGAATTAGAGTAGCCAATAGCTTTGACGCTTATGCCTCTACTTGTGACTTTCAGGCGATTGTTGGCTACTTGCATTTTTTTTCTTAAAAAAAAAATAAAGAAGGTCAAAATCTTAATGTACAAGTTTATAATGCAAGAGATGTCTGTGCTGCTGCATTTCACACTTCCACTGAACATACAGAGTAGTGTGCGCACCCCACCCTGCACAACTGACTTTTCTCCCATGACCCGGAAACAATGTTCGTACCACTTCTGTATGTTGCCTTCTGTTACAGCAACGGTAGGAGAGGCTATTTAAAAACCACGTACTGTGGAGGATGTTCATGTGTGTCCTCTGCTGGAGATATGCAGAGAGAGAGCGAGAGAGAGAGATCTGCCATAGTTCTACCCTATTGTACCAGACTGAGAACAATGAAACAGAGATGTACTTCTCTAACTATCAATGTCTACAGTCTGCTACTATTAGTACCACTAGCACTATGCTGCTGTATGTGTTTAAACATGGGGAGTAAAGCTGAATAGGTCTTGACAAGGGTTTGAAAGGGATTCTGGGTGATTTAAGAAGATGAAAGACCATGTTATGTATGCTTTACCACAAATGGACAAAAATTCAGTTGATGATTCAAAGGGGGAAACATGAGTCCAATTTTTATCCTGCGATGTTATTTTTCTATCAAGAACATTAGGGCATGTCTGCAACTTCGGGACAGATTTTTCAGACTGCATGATTTTTGACAGTTTTCTAGACTAATTGAAAACGATGTCTCCAGTTAAGCCTTTTATTAATTAACACCAAGGCATTTGGCTGACTGGACTTGTGAGATTTCATAACCATGAATAATTGCTTGAGCATATGATTTATACATTTATCCTCATTTTCATCCTTCCAAAAGGAGCTGCTTGAAATGTTCTTAGAAATTCAAACATCACTGAACACTAACAAGACAACAGAAAAAAATGAAATAAAATAAAAACAACCTACATCAGCTTTTCAACTTCAGTGCTCACTGAATAGAACATACTACAGTATTTTCAGAGGGCATTTTTATGACTCATCGGCTTAGTCATGCTTTTCCTATCTGTGATGCTGAGGCACAAACACCAGTCAAACCTCCCCCCCCCATGGTTCCCTAAACTCACTCATCTTACCTCTCTGCTTTTCTTCTTCTCCCCCTGCTTTCTCTAGTTAGTTTTTAGTTGACTGAAGAGAAGACTGATTTGGTCGGAAAGGAGTGCCTCTGAGCATTTTTTTGGGGCCACACTCCCTGTGGTGGTATGTTTGGAAGGACTCGCTGTAGAAGGATGAGTTGCGGAAAATGTGCAAGATTTGACCAGAGTACTTTTGCAGCCAGCCCACAGCCTGATTTGGGTTTATTCAATTTTGGCCAATTGTAGTCTCTGCTGGTCAACAGTGCAAATCAAAGGCAAAGTGCTCTCTCAGGGTTCCAAATGCTACAGTTCCTCCCTGCTGTGCAAGCAAACAACAACCCTTTCTCTCACATTTCTCAGGTACCATTCACTTTATAGCTTAAATAAAGGTGTGTTGCGTAAAACTCTCTTTGGCAATGGTAGTGCTTAGAGGTAATAATATCTGTGGTGTTTGTTAGGTCTAGATCCTCTGCATTAGGTTTAAGTAGTCATACTATATTTTCCACTGCCTGACTACTAGGGATGCAAGTAATGATTATTTTAATTATCGATTAGTATGTGGATTATTTTTCCAATCAGTAAATTAATCATTTGGTCTATAAAATGTCAGAAAATATCTAAAAATGGCTATTACAATTTTGTAAAGAACTAGGCAAAGTCATCACATCACATCATTACTTGTTTTGTCTGAGCAACCGACCAAAATCTAATGATATTTAACTTATTATCACTTAAAGCTAAGAAAAGCAACAAATCCACACAGGGATTTGTGTGGATTTGCTGCTTTTTTGTTTAACAAATGGCCTTAATTATAAATAATTATCAAAATAGTTGCCAAATAGCCTATTTTTCGAGTCAACTAATCAATTGCTGTTTTCTTCTGGCAACCGAAAAGTGTTGTGTTTTTTTTTTTATAAATGGCTTGTAAATCTATTAAGCTGTTGGAAGGAACTGTTAATAAATCTATTAGAAAGTTGAACAAACCACTACAAAAAGCTACAAAATGATCTCAAAGAGACTCATAATGACCAGTAACAGAGACAAAATAATCACAACATGACACAAAATAACAACAAAGAGACGCAAACTAACTACAAGAAGAAACAAAAAAGACCATGACACAGACATATCCAGCAACTGTTCTAGAGGGTGGCCAAGGGGGGTCCACGTCCACCCCTGACTAAAGTCTGACCACCCCACTGGCCACCCTACACAGTAGAGTATTTAATGTTGGCCATTTTTCCTCATGCAAAACCATTTGTCCAAGGCACAACACACACAACTCACAATGAACCAATACATTTATTTAAATAATTAAATTAACGATTAAATCTTTAAATTAAATTATGATCTGATTAATAATCTGGATCCACTACAGCCCTTACTAGCCAACTGCAAACACACAAAATGATCATAATCATGTGATGATGCAAAATGCACATGAATAAACATAGATTCAATGTAGACACAAATCAACTACCAAGAGACACAAACACACCACAAAGAGACACTACAGGGCCAACATACTGTATTATTTAGCATTACCAGTGTGTTATGACACTGCTTTTCTTTTAAATTACGGCTTCTTTCTTTCATGATTGTTGCCAGTTCAGAAGCTCCTGGGCGGCCGCACTATTTAACAGCAGATCCCTCATTCCGCCTGTGCGGATTGATCCGTGTGTGTGAGAAGGCTCGGCTTGTCAGTCAGACTTTGAACGGGGCACTGGCGCTCATCATCACTGCTAATCTCTGGCCCCTGCTTGTCATCAGCGACGCTGCCACTGACACTTATCACCGACCAGCTCAAATACACAGATTAGGATGAACAGTTGCTGAGAGAGGTAGGAAACCGGAGGGCAGCACCGTAGGCACCGAGCTGAGATTAAACGTTAGCTACGCCGTTTAACGTTCACGTTACTCGGGAGTTGCGATGGTCCAGTCAAGGGATGTTTTTTTAGCCTTGCTTCTCGTGGGCTGTACAGGTAAGATATTCTCATATTCAACTCTACCTTAACGCTTTTGAGCTAGAAATGGTGATGTTTACGTTCTGCTATGAATATTCAATCATTTTCCAGCCTTTAATAGTGTTCAGGACCGCAGGCATCCCCTTTGCCTCCTGGTCTCCCCCCTCCCTCCGCCCGCAGCCTCCCGTTAGCAGGTGCAGCGGTAACGGTAACGCTACTGCGCCTGCTGCTAATTAGCTTAGCGTAACTGGTGAGCAGAGTGATCTGTTCTGAAAGTAAAGACGGCTGTTGCCGTGACGAGGGACCATTTTCTCTGGGCACACACTCAGTGGGATGTACAAACGCGTGACCAGTCCGCACGCTGACTTAGCGTTATTGTACATGAATTAAAATGTAATATGGAATAAGAAGACGCTTTAAAATAGTATTAGAGTGGATGTGGACATTGTGAGAGCGGAAATGTAGCATGAAGAATTGTTTTTTCCCTCATATTACGGTGTATTACGTGTTGTGCTGTTGACCGTTGTTCTCTTCTTGGATGGGACGTGTTTGTTGATGAGGAGTGATGCTGGGCTCCTTCTCTGTGTGTAGACACACACAATCACGTACGCGCGCACACACGCACCCAGCCTGCTGGGTTGAGTCACGGTCTCTCAGTTAAAGGTAGTTTTTTTTTTTAAAAGGTGCACCTGTGAATACGTACAGGTGCACTGGTGGCACTGAGGAGGGGTAGATGACAGTGGATGCTTGCATGAAGTGTATGTGAAGGGGCAGCGTTGGTTTTATGTGGTCTCTCTGGCACTGTGATGCACAGCAAGCACAACTTCGACTCTGAATCATCTGTTATGTAATCTGATGCCACGATAAAGGCTTTGAAATGAGATCCTCTAAGTTGGTAAAATGTGCCGTTATGTAAGTCAAATTGAGGGAGTTTTGTGTCAAATTACATTTTAATAACCTTTGCACGCCCATTCTTTTATTTTTTATTTTGATTAAAGTCAATCACTTGACATGTGAGGCGCTTATGGTTGGAGCAGCACTCTTAGCCACACTCAGGCTCAGGGGTTTCGTGGGATAGCCTTTTAATCCTTTATGTACAATCCCGTCGTGTGCAGGGGTGTTCCTCAGGCAGGCGATAGAAACGCAGAGGGAGTGGAGCCCTCACTGCATTGTAATGGTAATATGGTTTCTCCTGCGTTTACCGGAACATTTTATGTAGAAATCTAAATGTGCTAGACCCTTGTTAAAGGATTAGGTCTCTTCTAGTGCCATAACTTGAGCTAAGCATATTTTAATATCTTTGATACATGTACTTATTATTGTGTTATGCATTTATCTTAAGTTGCACTTAAACACACTACATTACAATATAGTAGCAAATTCTAGGTTTTCTCCAGTTGTTCACAACAGTTAATTTAAAAGGCCCTTAATGATGCAAAATCCACTTTTTGGTCATTTTTGTAAATAAATATGACTCTCCAGTGTATGACACACATTTCCTCCTTATTCCCCCCATTTACCTGTTTTGTGGAAACCAGTGCCTGAACGGTTCACTCATAATTTGTGCTCGAAATGACGCACTTTCGAGAATCGTAGTCCCTACTCGCTTTCCGCCATTGTTTTTACATTACAACAGACTTACTGCTAAAACAGCGAAAATGGTACAGCAGCAGAGTGCAAAGCACGGACAGTGCTCGGTGTTTGAATTTACAGCTGAACACAGAAGCTTCTCAGGATCTGAAGAAACACTGGATTTAATTACTTTTTGACGGAATGGTCCTCACAATAACAGGCAGTAAAAGGAGCGTGTGTGTGTGTGGAAACCATTTCACTTTGGACTGAGGACCTTTACATGCTGCTACTAGATTCACTTCAAGACTAAAGCTCAAAGATGGACTGATTCTAACTATGACCCAAACTTGGTGATGATCTGGATGGAGATGTGCGGACAATGCAGACTGTATAACCTACAGGAGGTATTGGAGGTGAGTGAGCTTAGTAATAGAAAGCCAGTTTCAGGTAAAGCTGTGGATAATATAGGTCTCATCCGGTTATGGCATCATCGGTCACAGATGTGGGTTGTAAATATCAAACGTCAAAATCTTTGTGAACAACTGGAAGCACCTGGTTCTGAAGACTTCAGACTGGAATCACACTGAACAATGTTCTCTACCAACTGGCAGCAGAGACTGACCAAGACTGGAATCATCTGGGTCTGACCAGTCGTCATGACCATATCCCATTCAGTTTATCAAGGTATCCTAGAGGACAATGTCAGTGTGTCTGTCTTCAAATTGAAGCTCAGTCCAAGTTGGGTGATGCAACAGGACAGTGACCTTAAACATCAAAATAAATCTACTACACAATGGCTTTGACCTCAGTCCAATACAGCCGTTCACAACAGACGTCCTAGGAATATGTCTGAGCTGAAGCAGCTCTGTGAGGAAGAAAGTTCCTCCTGGATGTTGTGCAGGTCTCATCCACAGCTACAGGAAGCGCTTGCCTGAGGTGGTTCAGCTAGTTATTAAAAAACTGTTGCCATTGCTTTTTCAACCATGACATGTATCTTGAGAATGTTCAATAAAGGCATGAAAGATCATGACTATTTGCGTTTTATCAGCTTAGAAATATTGTGTTTGTGATTATTTGTGGCTTTGGTGAAGATCAGATTACATTTCATGACCAATTTATGCAGAAAACCAGCAAATTGCAAATTTAATTGCAATTACTTTTTCTTGTGACTGTAATTGACCATCACTGAAGCTTAGTATTAGTTTAATGAATCTATTGTTTGTGATGCTCAGCAAAGTATCAGAAATAGTGCTCTGAAATGGCAGTTTTATACCCCTATTAGTTGAAGGAAGTCAAAGAAAATTTTAATCTTTCAATAGATCATTATATGGCACGCTGCAGTATTAATGACTGAAGCGAGATTGGGTAGGGATCTGCCATCTCTCTCTTCCTTTTCTTCTCTTCTTGCTGCATGCTCAATAATCATTAATTGATCCAAAACCGATAACTGGAATATGGAATCATTTCAAAACTGCATTTCTAAGCAGAAATGAAATATAGCCTCTAGAAACCAGATAATTGAAGCAAAGCTGAGAAAGAGGTCCAGATAGTCCTCAAGCTGTGGGACTGATGACTGAATGAATTGCAACTCTGCATCCAATCATACGGCTCTTCTGAACAGGAAAATGTGGCTCTCTAGTGTACAGTAGTATTGTTTCGTTTTCCTGTTACATCATCAGTCAGCTCACATGGAAGTGATGACGTAGGTCATGCTGCTCCATTTACAACATAAAATGGAAGCATGGCTGACTGCAGGTTGACTTTCAGAAGCTCTAGACTGCTTTATGTCTGATTTAGCTTTATGACAATGGAAATCAATGTTGCCAGAAGCAATGCCTGCAAATACAATAGCTCCAACTCAATAAAATGATTATTTCAGAAAAGTGTGTGCACTTCGTGTACTGCCAGTAGCTTTTCCCATATGTAGAATTATTTGGGATGTCCACCAAAATAGATTTCCCTCCCCCACAACGAGACACTTCAGCTAAAAAAATGCTTTCTCTTTCTTTCTCTTTAGTTGCTTGCATGACCACAGCCAATCAGTTTACACAACTGCATTGTTTGACTGATTGCAGAGACCTCTACTAGTTTGTCTCAGCCTGAAGACATAACGTCACAGCTCAACATGCTCATCCCTTGCAGGGAGGCTGCAGGGACAAATCATATGATTACGGTTGCAGCTAATGTAAAGTTCTGTTGGTGCTGAGTTGATATTTTATTGTTTCTCTCAATTAGTTGATTGATCATTTTGCCTCTAAAATGAAAAGTGAAAAATTCTCTATAAACTCAAGTAGATTTAAAAGAGAAACACATTAAATCCTCAGTTTAGTTTGCAGAGTAGAACCAGCACATTTTGCCATTTTGATTTAACAAATTACTAAAAATGATTGACTCATTGCACTTGTTTTCAATTCAATTTTCTGCCATAATTTCAACAGTGATAATGACTTAGTATGGCACAAGGCTGCTGCAGTGTGCTATGTTGGACCTGTTAGGTCAAACATTTTCAGCACTCTATTAAAAGCACTTTATTAAACTGCTGCTGGTGTGGGAACCAGGACTACAAGGATGCTACTCTAATGTGTATCTCCAGACTTTGATAAACCAAACTGACCTTTGACTTTGAGTGCCAAGCGCTTCTCTGCAAAATCGTATTAAAGGGGCACGACTTAGGATTCCAACTGGCTGTTATATACAAAGTATTTAAAAAATGTGACGTGAGGAGCAGAGCAATGATTGTTTACGCACCGCGGCAGCAGCTCTGAGAGGGAAAGATTGGTATGGGGGGGGGTTACAGTACGTGACAGCCAGGCACCAACACATCGTCAGGATGGGAAATATTAGGGAATGGTAGAAAACTTCTGATGGTAATTTAACAAGGTGATCTAGAGATGTTAATCACTAGTGGACATTTTAAAACCAATCTATTACCAAAATGGCTTCCTTGACAACATGCGTAATAGTCCCTAAAATCAGATCCATGTTGTCACGATTAGCGCGGGGCCAGAGGATTCAGCTCCAAAAAACTTTTAAATCCTAAAGGACAAAATCAGCTAAATTTGAACAAGAGTCAGGCACTTTGGAACAAATCCCACCAAGCAGTTGAAAGGCTAAGTCCATGTTTCTTTATCTTCATTCTGTTATTTCTGTTTTGTTATGTCAAATAGCCAAACCTGCCAACAACAGAGCATCTACTAACAAGCTACTGGAAAGCTTTAGAAGTTGTTTGTTGAACCACAATTTGTGTTATCATGGAAACGGTCAAGGAAAAATGCAATAATTGGACCCAGAGATCTTTTCTAAGAAACAGATGTCATACGTGCATGTGTTAGGCACCTTATCTAGTGGGACTAGTAATTTCAACAGCTTCATGTTATTTTCACCATACAACAGTCAGTGAAATCTCCTATAAATTAGACTGCAGACTCACTTTTAAGGCTCCCATATCTTTTTGCATATCATTTAATAAAATCCCGCAGATGTTAAGGTTTCCACCCAGCGTTACAAAGGAGAAGCAAGAGAGGCTGTGGTTTTGTTCCAGCCAGCACTACTTGACTCTTTAGTGATGGGAGTGGATCAGACAGATCCAGGTCTGAGAGAGTTGAGAGGAGATGCACTGCCGAAGGACACTAAAAAGATGACATTACACGTGCACATGACCCCACAAAGCGCCGTGGGAGGAACATAAACAACCTTTCCTAAGGGTCTGCTCACAGAAGAGGCACAGGCTGTGTGGCTTAGATGTTTTTGCAGTGGTTAGCTTCTGTGGTGGCAGCATCTTTATGTCAGTTATGTGGGGTTTTAATTATATTACAGGAAGGTGGGAAACAGTCATCTTCTCTCAAGATTGAAAACATGCTAAGATCATAACACTGTCAGGAAATTAGAACACTGTGTCTTTGTCACTGATTGAAAAAAACAGGGGCCAGCATTGTGAATACCAGATCTCTGTGGATATGTAACTCTATATTGGCAAACCCTTAGGCATTAAATGGCTTCTCTCCACTGATGCTTGTGCATTGTGGGACAAAAGGAACCCCTGACAGGATGTTGCAGACTTTGTGAAAGCCCTAAGTCTCAATTTTATACGAGTAACAGGAGAATACTTGAGACACTGATTGTATGTGTTAAGCAGTCAGGTAGTGCTTTAAGCAATAGATGGAATAATTAGTTTGTAAACAGCTGAGTTTATGTTAAATTACAAATGTTGGCATTTGGTCTCTAGTTCAGTCTATGTCCTTGTAGAAATGCTGTAAACATGTTTGAGCCCTTTCAATGTTGCAATTTTTTTTTTTTTTTTGCACTCTTATTTTTCCCAGCCAGTCACATTCAACTATGTAAATGCTTAGTGCACTTAAATGACTTGGGTGAAATGTATCCCATTTCCTCACTTGCAAATAAAGACTGATTTTTCTTTTTGCCGAGGCTGTTATGAACCAAGAGCACCTCTTGGTTTCCTTTTCTGCCTCTCCATGTCCTATTTGGCAGTGAGAGAAGCAGAGACAGGACTCCTGTGACCCAAACTAAGTCATCACGGCTCTTCTTGTGGCCCATGCGGCCCCTGAAAACAGAAATGAGCTTTGACTCATGTCAGTATTGATGCTGGAAGGAACTGTGTCCCAGTTTAAGAAAGACATAGATGAGTCTTCAAACTCCTGAAAGCAAGCTTACAGTATGTCTGATTTAAGAAAATGAGTGCATGTCTCATCTTACTGTAGTAAAGCAATATGCTGTTGGCTAGGATTTAGCTCTCAACTTCTTTTATGTCAAGCGAAGCAGTGTGTGTGTTTCCTCATGCATCCAAGCACATCATGGTGTATTCATTATTGAAACACTATAGGATGCATCACCATGCATAGAACAGGGAAAATTTCAACTGGTATGCCTGTGGCTTTTTTTTTATGCAGTCACCATAGTGTATCAGCCTCTCTAGCAATGTACTTCTCTATGACTCAGTCATTGCCTGGCAACTTTTCACACAAAGTCATGACAAGCATTCATATTATTATGAAAAAAATCCCATCATTAAAGAAGTGAAGTGACTTTCTGATTCACATTGATAGACTGTTCTTGGGGAGCCTGCAGAAGTAATATGACAGTCATTTTGAGCAATTTTACATGTGAATATTTTTTGTTTAATGCTGTGCAAAGCAGTGCATTTTGAGTATTTTATATGTAATCTTCCTGACTCTCCATTCAAAGACCCTTTATTCATAGAAATATGTGCCTACCTTGGAAAAGATAATATACAATAATCACTTTTTAATAAATTTATTAGCCTACAGCTAGAGGGATCAGTTAAGTGTCGCTTTATTCTCGAGTTGATCATATTTTATGGGTACCTGCCTCAGTGTTAGGATTTTTACAGGACTAGAAGAAAAAAAATAAAATAATTTGAAATCAGTGGGGATGGAGATTAACTTCATTTTAGTCTCATTCATGCAGAGTAATATAAATGATTTAATAGGCATGTCCAGATGGATGGAAAGAAACCTTTAAGGCAATACGGCACCTCTTTTAATTTTGTATCATGATTAGCTATTTTCACAGTATGTAAAATCTGAAATATTTTAAAATATTTTCACACTTCCTTGTATGGCCTGAGCTGATTGTTATTGCTTTGTACTAGTTTCTAGGTCTTTCTAAACTACTGTTCTCAAGGCTAATAATAATAATAATGAGACTTTTAAGGTTTTGGTGGATTATTTTCATCTAAATGAACATTCATACAAGGACAATCATTTTGACACAGTGAAATCTGAGATCTTCACATTGACGTTGACCTTTTTTATCTGGACTGTGCATGCAGGGCTGTGGTGATTGATCCCAGTGAATATTTAATGAGTAATGGCAAGGGCATTATACCAGCTCTTACCGACATTTGCACTAGCACTGTTTGCACTCTAACGTACATGGAGAAATACTGCTGTTGTTGATGCTCTTGTAACAGATGGCACTGTGACATGAACAATTTAAAGTGGATTTTTCCTTCTTCCACACTGTGACCGCCACTTCACTTCAAACTGAGGTATAACTGCTAACTAGAATGTATTTAGTCACAAATTGCCTCCTTTTACCCGTGGAGTCATGATAGGTGGGGGTAACACAAAGAGATTCACACATTCATCTATCACTGACTCCTTCCGTTTGCACACAGACACTTCATCCAATCAGAAATAACCGGTGAAGTGTGGGTGTGGAAGTAATTTGAGATCATGCAAAGAATAATTTTAAGATGTTTTCACTGAGGGCACTGAATTACTAACATTAGGCAGCAATATCACCGAGAGCTGAGCAGAGCACTTAGCAGAATTCTGAACTCAGCTCACACACACACACGCACACACTGGACAGGAGGAGTAGCTGGAAGATTCAGGGGAATTAAACTCTTAATTCAGAGGTCAGTGGAGTACTACAGTTAACTCATCAGTGGTAGGTTGGGGCTGTGGTTTGGGTGTGAAATGCTGAATGCTGTTTTGATGATAGGATCCTCAGACCAGTTTGTCCCCTATGTTGTCGGCACTTTAAAATTGAAGTTAGCTTCAAAACAAGTCAGCTCCTAACCTATATCCACATTCACCACATTCAATTATAAAACCTTAACTTTACAATTGTAATTAAAACTGTGCACATCTGAGTACTGCTTGATGTACTGTTGAATTTTTAAATTGAAAGTGTTGTATATTTCAGAGAGTGAATGAACGGATGAGGAGACAGCATGCAACAGTGGAGACAGAAGCATGGAGAGAAAAGAAAAAAATGTTTAGGTTGAACTTGCTCATAATCTAAATAATTTAAATCAAATTCAAAACTCAACATTGGAGCCCGCTATAAAATAATTAACGTATTTTAAAACAGGGATGAACACTTATCTATTGTGCTAATTTATTAAAGAGGGGTGGCAGTTGGCCTGCAGGGGGACAGAGATCTAAAGATGTTCTTCTGAGTAGAGCTTGTAGAGTACTATGCAGGTTGTACTGGTAGAATTATGGTACTGAGACAAACCTGCCAGGAGCCAAACTGTGTTCATGTGGCAGTTGTGTTGTGCTGCAGCCCTGAGTCAAACTCTTGTTTTGTCCTGAGGGATTTAATTCAGACATTTATTAATACATATTTGTTTATACTGTACAAATAATTACATAATACAGTTTTGTTGGCATACGTTGTCTTTACAAGTGAATTTTCTATCAAACTTCATTGTACCAGGGTGTCCGCGGGGTTTTAAAAAGTATTAAAAGGTAGTAAATCACATTATCATATTCGATTATTTTTTTTCGAACTATGAGTTGTCCGTCTGTGTTTCTCTGCTAAAGTTCTCGTAACTTTATTTAAACGTAGGATTAGACTCATTCATTTTAATTAGACGATGTCTGTGATGCTGACGTCATATTCGGTGGTCAGGGGGGCGGGGTTAAAGACGCTTTTAAGTCAGACAGTTTCTAACTTTTCTAGCCGTATTCAAGCTCCAGGCTGACACAGACACAAACACTTAAAGGAATCATGGTGTTCATGTGTGTCTTTTAATGACTGCAGTCAATAGAACAACTGAACAATTATTTGAAGGTGTTTGACGCAACTTATTTATTTTTCACATCGCTGGTGTGTGCGCGCGCGCACGTGTCGCAGTCGGGCTGAGCTCCGTCGCGCGTGACAGAGATCAGAGAATAGTAAACACAACAGACAGAAATGACATAAGATAAATAACATGAGGCTGTTTAGTTAGTTTAGTAAAAGGACAAGGTACAGACCTGTTCTTTAAGAATGGGAACATTAATTTACATACAATTAACTTGACCTTCAAGGGGGGGGCGGGGCGCCTTCCTATTACAATGGTAGGGGAAACTTTTGATTATTGATCTGTCAGATTTTTAGACTGTCAGGGCTGAAACATCAGTGCAGATGTTATTTTAGTGAAGTGAAAGGAATCTGTCACTAAACAGTTTAGTTAAATACTGCAGTCAGCTTTTCTGATAGGTCACATCATTTATTCTGTAAATTAATCTTTATAGTGAAAACTCCTGTTGTTGATCCAACACCTGAACCAGATCTTAGATCAGGTGAGAGCCAGGTGTTTCCCATCATGCCCTGAGGTCTTACAGTCTTACTGCAGCACCTGGCTCCAAAATCTGCGACAGCCTTGGTCTCACGAGGTTATTGTTGCTTGCGTAGGCATGACGTTAGAGCAAGTCGGACAGAAAACTAACCGGCTGCACCGTGCACCGATCACCGGTGATTGAATCTGTACAGAACTTGCTCATATTGAACAAGCCTCATCTCTGCTTTCTGTGCTGCTGCCACCGTTACAACTCCAAACCAAACGCCACAGCTGCATCCATGGCAGATCTCCAGTCCCTCCAGGAAGTTGCAATGTTGCAAACGCAAGTTTAGCCAGTAACAGAATTTTGGCAGGTTTTCAAAAAAAATTGCAGTGGATGTTTGATATTTTTAGGCAGTTGCATCTTTTTCATTATTCATTTATTGAGAATAAACATCACTGTACTGACTGGCTGAAGTTGAGTTTGCAACATTGTGCCACACCAACACTGCATGTGGAGGTTCTGTGGTGTCTAGACACCATTCACACCGCCATCATTCAATTATCATGCTCCATGCTCTGGAGTCCTGTGTCAAGACACTTCAGCATGTGAACAAGAGGAGCTAGGGGTCAAATACCATCCTTACAATAATGTCCAACCTGCTGGGCCAATCTACCACAGTGACTATGACTGGGATCAGTTAATCAGTGAACAAAAACAATTAACCAATTCAATTGTACAAATTGTACACTTGTCTCTGTCCCCTAGAGACTTCAGCCCCATCAGATCACACGATAAATCCATGAAACATAAACAATTAGCTGTTCCACAATTTCCTGCATCGTAAAGATGCCAAGACAGAAATCATTGAAGCTGATGCTAATCCTTTGTGGTAAGAGGAATGTTCTCTTCTATCCTCCTTTTTTCGTCCGGAAAACTAGAAATTCAGAAATCTCTGTGTCATCATTCATTTAGACCCAGCATTTCACACCCATGTAGCAAACATTACAAATACTGCACATCTTGATGTCCCTCTTTAAACCACAATGTTAGGCACAATTACTTGGAAATCTTCAGTACAATTCAGTCGAACTTAGAACTATCAAATAGTTACATAAATAAATATTTAGTCATCCCTTCTCATTTACCTGCAGACTTAGGGTTAAGTTGCAACAGTTAAAATGCCTAGAATAGATTTTGTCAGTTTCTGTATGTCATTTTTCTGTCCCCTCCTGTTAACTATTTCAAACTAGAATTACCACACTGTATGCCTCTTCTAACCAGTGACATTGTAGTTTACATGCATGTCTATCTAGACTCATATTCTAAAAAGTTTATGCGAGTTTATGAGTCCACGCACCACGTTTGTGCCAGATGTAATGACATTTCTTTCAGGACTTTCTTTAATATAGTACTAACGAGTATGGGACATAGTCACATTGGCTTTGGCCTTTGATCTTTTGCCACCAAAATCTAAACAGTTCATCACAGTGTCCCTGTGGATAGGTGTCACAGAAATTCCCTCCACGCATTCGTGACATATCAGTTCACAAAGATCGCCAATCATCAGAGACCTTCATTCACATCATGTGGGATTGCAAGCAAGCTTCTCACTTTTGGAATGCAGTAGCTTCTAGACTATATCAACTCTTATCTATAATCATACTATTTTGAAGTCATTAGACAAGGATACTCTGGAACAAGGTGTAATGGTTTGTGGATGGTAACCATTTGTAGGAAGCCTCCACTCGCTCATTGCTAGACATTGTACTTTTTGTTTTTTGTGGAGATTATATACTTGGAACACTGCATGTGTCAATGAAGCTTCTGAGAATATCATTAATGCTTGGTGTACAGCGGCCGAAAGAACTTACTTACTTTTTTTTAATATACTGATTGCATAAAATAGGTCATTACCATCTTTTTTCTTTCTCTTGTTGTTTCCTTGTTGTTGTTTAAATATAAACCACAGTAAAAATTTCATCACAAGAAAAAAAGTTTTTCAGCAATTTGAATTTTTGTTTCTAACCCATCATTACTCAAGATGGCATCTGATCCATCCCATACTCATTCTGCAGCATCACAGTGAGACCAAAGATACAACCAGAGTTATAAAGAACTATGTGGAACATGTGGTATGGCCCCAATTGAGTCTTAACATAATGGAGTCAGTTCCAGATGAATTGGCTGAATGCATATCATTACCAGTGTATCACATACAGTATGTCCAGTTCATTTAAGCAAAAGAGAACAGAACTTGTTTGATTAGGATTAATGGGAGAAACATAATCAGTCACCTCATTGTTGAAACTCTTTACTGCATGTTAGTAATTCAAACAAATCCTGACATTAAGGACAGATTCCAGACAAATCACATTTCTGCAATTTTCTTAAATAAGAAACTATCTATGTTAACATTAGTTCAATTAGTCTTGACAGAACAATCTCTTGGGGTGTTTAAAAATGTCTTTCATTCTTAGTCCATATATAATTGGATTAAAAAGCGGATTATACAAAACTAACTGTAGAGTGATGATTAAACAAGCAGTTTTTGGAAAATCAGATTCCAGACGAACTGTAATAAACTCATATGTTATCAAACAAAAATAGTTGATTAAAACCAGCAGGTGAGGTAAACAGGTCTGTGCAGCTTTTTTTCTCACTTCTCCACAACTATGATAACATATTATAAATATTCTGATGTATGTAAAAATGATGAGAACAGAGGAAACACAATAGCATTTAACAAAGTAAACACACCAAAAAGTGATATTACTCTTGAAGCTACACAGAAAAGTTTGTAAATTGTGTTATTACAAAATATGACTTTCAGATTGGTGCTACAGAGCTTTTGATTAGCGCTCATTGTAGCTAATCCTGCAAACTGACATGCTGGTCAGGCCAAGCTAAAAGCAGAAACAAAATGATGATTCTTGATCTCATGATAGTTGGGTATTTCAGAGGTTTACATATAGACACATATCTGCCATAGCTGCTAACAATAAGAATTCTGAACAGACTAAAGTGTAAAACGTAGATGTTAGTGCTGAGAAACACAGAGTTCAGTAACAAAGCTGCAATAAAAATGTACATAGGCTCATGGAGGTCTTGGTGTTTCCAAAACAAGTACACAATAGTAGAATTACTGCAAATTATGAGGATTTATGCAATAAAAACAATAATAAAATAAAGGTATCTGTATTTGTGAAGTTCTACATGCCCATCAAGAAATAGATATGTTATATTTGGTTCTTCCTCCATTATGAAAGTTACAAATTTAAACAAGCAGAATATATACCTGGAACATGTGGATAAAATAGCATTTCTTCTGTAGTGGATTACTACATTACTTTTTTACAGTAGTCTGACCTTGAAATATACAAGCTCATCTCCAAATCCTGCAAAGTAAACTAAACTGAGCCTGTAAAGCGTTTTTAAGACCACTCCAACCTCCATGGAACTTTCCCTCATGAGTGACAAATGAACTTCGAACTCTGGGGGCTTATGATCTAATATATTTTTCAGTGGCAAAATTTATTAATAGAAATTACTGCTCTCACTTAGCTTTTTACTCAACGTCTATCACTTGTTACTATTTCATTTGTCATTAGAGCAATTCAATTCAATTCAATTCATCTTTATTTGTATAGCGCCAAATCATAACAAAAATCATCTCAAGGCACTTTACAT
>JAUMHL010000005.1:21895234-21916650 GCA_032362345.1 Sandelia bainsii
CGTGTTGGTTTTAAAAAATATTGAGGAGGTATTAAAAAGTATTAAATCCAACTTCAGGATTTATGTATATACCCTGAGTACTTACAAATACTTTATTTGGTCAAGTTTATCAGTTATTGTCTGTTTGGATTAAAAGGTTCAGCTGAATGCTCTGGTCCGGCCCTTATCATGACAGCTTTGACCTGTCTTTGATAACAACAGTAATCAGAGAAGCTAATGATGCATTTTTGGTAGCTGATTTTAAAATGGCCAAAAGTGACAGATTTCTCTAGATCACCTTGTTAATTTTTGTGTGTGCTGTGACTTACAGTTATTGCTCTGCTCCCTGCATCACATTTGTAAATAGTTTGGATGGAACAGATGAGACAAACGTCATTAGCATATTTGCACTGTTATGATCATTAAACCACTTTGTTGGTCTGGACTCTGATTTATCAATCAATGAAAACACACTTTTCACCCAGCTGTGTAAAGGAATGCACATTGTATGGATACTATAATTTTGAGTAATCATCCTGTTAAACAAAAATAAGCCCATAATAAAATGGTAATACCAACACATTCCCTATAAATCCAAGCTCTATTTGTATTCTCTGCATAAAATCAAACACAGCTATTGTAGGCAATAGACCCTGACAATGTTTGACTTGTCACCTTTGCTGTGTTTGACATTTTTATGCCCTGCCGGTGATGCAGATCGGGCTGAGGCCTTCAGACACAGACAGCACACAGGTGCAAGGGAAGCTGGACATTTGATATTTGAGAGAAATAAAAATAAAATCTCATGTCTCTCACAATTACATCAATTATTAAATAAATTACTATAAAAACTAAACTGGATTCCCAAATCTTTGTAGCATAAATCTGGTCAAATATTCTTATGTTAGCTCTGTAAGTGCAGTCCTCCACATACCTAGTTTGGCTGACTGAACAGATGATGCTCATAAATTATCGAGGTTTGTCCAGTGCCAGTGCCTGCAGTGGCTGCACTAAAGTACTAAGAGGAAGCTACTTATTTCTAATTATTAAAACCTATGCAATATATGTCACTTCTTTACTGTGAACAAAAAGAATAAACAATTTCTGAAATTCTGATTATTTTAAAGGTTTTATTCATACAGATGTCTAAGACTGTAATATTTAAGATCTTGGAACAACGTGGTGCCCACATATAGTGTGAAGTTCACATTATATGTTGAAATCGCTTAAATCGGATTTTTTTGCCTCTAAATAACTCATATCTGATCTGTCTTCAAGTGTTTTCAGATCTGGGGCACTTTCATATGTGGTCCTAGCTCTGATTCATATCCGATCTCTGACTCTGTGACTGCTGTCAGAACGGTTAAATAAGAATATTTTTTTAATGTCTAATTTCTCTGCACATGTGCATATTGCCTATTGTCATGATTCAGTGTTGGCGCCGGAGTAACATTACACAGTAAAATACACAACTTATAATATATTCTGTAGTATGAACTCACTGATGGAAAAAAACAAGGCGCCATAATTATAGTAAAATAATCATTATTAAACATTGTGAACACACGGCATTAATTGAACCACTTAATAAGGATAAAAGTCATTATCCTTTTTTTTTTTTTCTTTATCTAAATGAATCACAAATGGCTGGGTGTACTGTGGAAAAAGAGCAGTAGGTGAATTACAGAAAAATCCTTCAGCCCTGAGACAACTGATATGATAAATTAATAATTCCAGATACACTGAACGCTATGTTGCAAAACTCATTAGATTAAACATTTCTGACCCTTACAATGCCCCCAGAGTGCTTTTCAGAAATACAGTAACAGGATTGAACAGCTTTACAGACCTGCAGCCCCAGCTTGTGCATCACCTGGTCTCAACAATACAATAAACCAAAAAAGGAAAAATATGTTTTTATCAGTTGACCAAGAACATTCTGGAAATACCTTAAGAATTGGGGGTGACTGGTGTTAAACCATAATTTTTAAATGTTGCTATATCCTAAATGATTAGCGGATTATCATGACATGACAGGCACAAGCTGAGGCTACAGACCTGTAGTATCCAGACCTATTGTCACTTCATTAGTGTTTATATTAGCATTATGTGCTAACTAGATTCAACAAGTCTATACAAATATAACCCTCTTGGCTTTAAGAAGAGTTAACCACGTGACTGCTTTAAGAATTAATTCTGAAAAGCATCACCTCATACATGAAAGTATCCCTATGTGATAATCATCATCCACCCTTTTTTAAGTTGCAGTTATTACACAAGTGTCATGAAATTTTCGTTACAGGTGAGTTAGTCAGCTGTCAATGCTGCTGCCAAAATGACGGCATTTTAACTTTACTAATGAATTATGGGATTGCGTGACGTCATCTCCCAGAGCTCCGTATACAACTTGTTTGAAAAACGAAGGTCGTTCAAAAACCACTGATGATATTTTCAGAATCCCTACAGAGGTTTCTGTATGGAGCAGTATTTTCCTGTTTCTTCTTAAAGCAAAAATAATGACATGTAGCTGCTAGCTACAGAGAAATATTGTAGCCAGAAATACACCCTCCACAATCTTGAAACCCCCCCTCTCTCAGACTCACTGAGGGCCACTGCCTTCACTTACAGCTACTTCTACCCATAAAGCCACAGCACCAACTACAGGTAATGTTAGTGATTCATTATACCACTGACTTCAGTAATGTCACGGAAGAAACAAACTGTTAAAAAGTTTCTTACTGCTGCTCCGTCACCGCAGTGGATTACTCCACATATTTGATTTGGCAAGGATTTTATGCCGGATGCCCTTCCTGACACAACCTCCGCATTTATCTGGGCTTGGACCTGCACTACGGAGGGACCGGGACACAAACCACCAAACCCTGGGGTTCTTAGACAGTTAGCAATAGCCGACTGCCCCCCCTACTGCGACACCGACCTGGCTAAATAAACAAACTGTTAGAACATTACATTTATCACTTTAACTCTGTGTTATGAAATGATACTAGACTGTTCATAACAAGACACATACGGTTTTTTATAACATCTGACAACTGTTTTGTGTAGATGTTTGACATCTTGTCTGTCATGGTCTTTCTTTTTTTTTTTGTCTCTCAAGCTCTTCCCTGAAGGATCTCCTCTCAGTATAATTCACTGACTCCCACTGCCTCAAAGCTGTCTCGCTCTCTTTGCCAGCAGAAGCCGGATGTGTCATGAACCCCACCGTGCATCTTTTCCATGGATACCATAGAGTGCAAAGGCACATGAGAGGCGCTCTGACGTGAATGAAACTGAAGTTAAATTTTCAAATCACAGTCAAAGTGACCAGGCCTATGTAGACACATGGTATCATGGGAATCAAACTACTGATCCCATGATCGGTAGATGATTGCTCTAGCTCCTGAGCCACAGCCACCCATAACCAACACTGTTAAAGTAGTATCTTACAGTGCTTGGTATCCAGTCTTCCAAAGACATTTTGAGGCATAGGAGGACAAACAAAAGCAGTGGTGCAGTGGAGAATGAAACCACTGCTCCACATATTATGGAGCAGTGGTTTCATTCTTCATTAATGAAACATTTGTGCATTAGGATGTAAGAAATCAGTGACTGTGCTGCATGTATGCTGTTGGCAAACGGTAATTATCAACTGTATTCTCAATGGCATACTGGTGACTTGCGTAGTTAATCCCTCTAGAGATTCCTTCACAACAACCACCATCACTTGGCAGAGGGGATATGCCAGTGAAGGGCTGTTCTTTACCTTATGACAGCACATGGCTGCTTTTTCTTCCTGAGTGGCCTCAGTAACATGCAGTTAAAACACATTTTGACTGAACAGGGTCAGGGAGGCGTTTCAGGAGCAGATGAAAGCCACCATGCTGGAGCATTAAGGACATTTGACATTAGCTGTTGTGGCATTTATTGGTCTTACTGCACTATATTGGATGTGTTCAGGGTTTTTGGTGCACTGATGTAATGGGGAAGCTGACTAAGCAACCAGTCGTGTCAGTTTTTGTGCTGTACTGACTTTCAGTGTTATGTGGTAATACTTAAATTATTCAGAATTGTTAATTTAATTCCTTTTATTTCATTTCAGTTATTGTCTGTATCTCATTCTGGGTTTTTAATTAGGTGGAACCCAAGTAATACGATGGCTGGTCAAATTAAAAATGGATGCTTTTTTATTTGAATGAGTTGACTAATTTTAGTAGTTTTTGTTATTCCTGGTGATATTTTACTCTTCCCCCAGCTTCACTGTCTAGTTAAACCAATGTCTGAAATAAAAGGCTGTGATTGGTTACTTACGAATGTACTATGTGTTAATGATCTATGTAGACTTAAACATACAAGATATGTACTGTGAGGGAATGGCCTCATAGAATAATACAATGTTTATTGATTTGTATTTCCAGACAAGAGCATAAGAACACTCATAGCACATCTGCTGTCATAATCACGGTTGTACAAGAAAAGCATTTTATTTTCCAGTTGGACTACAGTACCCACACCGTCTGTCACACCACTTTCCAAGCTAATTTTCTCCATGAACTTAATTAGAAAATGATCTTGGAGGTATGCAGTGTTGAAATTCTTTTGCAACATGAGACATCATGATTAGAGCTTGAACCTGCTGTATTGCCCTAGGTTCTAGATATGTATTCATGTGATGGGCTGACGTGTATTCCCACAATGCTACTATGCTGTGGGGTAAGGCAGCTGTGGTTCGTTTGCTCATGTCTCAAAGAGATCTTATTTAAATAACCAGAGGAGAACTGATAAACAAGTGGTTAGCATAGACAGAACACATGAAATATATGCTGTGTTTACTTCTGCTGTTCAACTGGGCATAGGTCTTTTCAAGTTAATCTGTTTATGTGCACCTTTGATGACTGTGTGTCTCTGTTGCCATCAGTAGTAGTAGCGCTTGTAGAGGGGTCAGCATGAAACTCTCACCAGTGTGCCATTGTGACAGTTGTAGTACTAAAATTCCTGTGTTAGACATGAAGTCAGGGGACCAGTGAAATGAAAACACTGTGAGGACACATATGACCTTGCATAGTCTTGTAGAGGAGATTCCACACTTGTTGCAGATGGAATTTGATGGCTTTGTTAAATATGAATAGTTTTTTAAACACTTTTAATAAATGATTGTAGAAAAATGTTAATGCTGGGGGCATTCAGAATTTTTAATGCAGACTGATTCTTAATTTCTTTCTCAAACCTTTTTTATGATAAAAAAAAAAGGAAAGTTCCACATTCATGACATGTCACTTGGAAAAAAAAGTAAAATTCTAAAATTGTGTAGCCACACAGTCAGTCTGCATTTGATCAGTGTTTTAATATCTCTGTTGTCCATCGTAATATTCTCACATTTAAAGCCCCAACTAAGGATTATTTTCATTATTGATCATCTGCAAGTCAAAATCTCAATTGATTGTTTAGTCAACCAAATTATAAAACGTTGTCTTCATTGTAGTTGTTTTTTCCAGTTTAAGATATTGAGTTTACTAGAGATGTCCAGATATGATACTAACGATTGGGATCAGTGCAGACCTAGTTTTTTTTAATGGATTGGTATCTGCTTTCTTTACTGAACTCTACTGCATATTGTCCACCTCAGCATCCTAGAGCTGCAGCAGGTCAAGCTGTTCCTAATTATGTTAATTCTCTGAGTAGCTTGATGGCAGGCCAGAATTAAACTGTTGTCAGGTTAAAGTGCTCTGTGCATCCAGTGTCTGTACTGCAAAGATCATTTGTGAGGTAGAAAGCTACACTCCTTAACACTGCTGGATAAACAGAGAGTTTGACTAATCTAACAGAGTGAAATTTCTTCTTTCCAGCAGATTGCATCAGTTTCAGGGGTCACGTTCTACCATTCCCATATCAATAATCTAAGTTTATAACAGTTTTCAGTTCAAATAAGTAGACGGAGGATAATGTTAAGTAGGCTACAGCTGTTAACTGTATTTCAATGTGTCAGATACATAGTTAATCAACATTTAAGTAAATAAAGGATTGGACTGTATCCAGAAAAAAACTTGATCAAGACATCCCTTCAGCTTGCTAGTAAATGCTATATGGCAAATAAAAAACTGTTCTTAATGTTTAGCTGCAATCAGACAACAGTATGTTTTGCATTTTCATTTGAAAAATGACAAACATTATTTAATGATTATCGGAATAGTTGCTAATTTCTATTTGTCGATTGACTAACTGATTAACTAGTTGTTGCAGCTCTACTTGCATGATTATACCAGTTTGTGTTATCTTTGGTCTTTATCTTCATTACTTTTAAATTTGTGCACAGATGGCACATGATTGAATGCATTCCCTGACTCAGTACATTCACCCAGGTTAAATAAAGACTTGAATTTCTCAAAATAGAGATTTTAATCGACTTTCTTAGATGACTTGAATTTCTGACTTCTGAATTTCACAAGTTTTTTTATGCTCCTGACAGATTTATTCCAGCAGTGCAGCTCACAGGATTTGTAACAGAACATTCAATGAACTAGAGCTCAAACGTGCAGTGAATACCGCTTTGGCTCTACCTCAGACTGAGTGTAATGAATTTTAAGGGAGGTGACCCTGTAGCAACTGGTTGGTTTGACTGGTTGTTATCATCTGAAGGTGAAACTAACGAGGTCCATCAATAATTCTCAGTAACAAATCATGGCAATTGCACGGATTTGTGTAAATGGATATGCACGTCATCAGAATGTGTTCCTTGCTCCATGTTAAACCTTATTTTCTGCTGTCAAGTGGAATACCTGAAAACCATTAAAGGTATACTACCAGTCAAATGTTTGGATATACTTTCTCCTTTAGTGTTTTTTCTTTATTTGTATTATTTTCAATATTGTACATTACTGAAGACACTGACATTATGACAGAAAATATATAGAATTATGTAACCAATAAAAACATGTTAAATAACCCAGAATATGTATTATATTATTTTATTATATTTTAGATTGTCCAAATTACCTACCTGCCTTTGGCACACTCGTCATTTTCTCATCAGATTCACAAGGTAGTCACCTGGAATGGTTTTCAATTCACAGACTGCCTTGTCAGGAGTTAATTTGTGACATTTCCTGTCCTATATTATCTTGTGCAGAGGAAGGCTGGGTGCAGAGTCAACTGCATTTTTGAACTAACAAAGACATGGTTAGACGTATGGGGGTGCTTTTCTGGTGAGACTGTTGGCGACTTAGTCAAAATTGAGGACACACTTAACCAGCATGGCTACTGTAGCATTTTGCAGCGACATGCCGTCTCATCTGGTTTGCACTTAGTGGTCCCATTATTTATTTTCCAACAGGACAGAAACCTCAAACACACCTCTGGGTTATGTAAGAGCTATTTGTCCAAGAAGGAGAGTGATAGAGTGCTGCATCAGATGACCTGGCCTCCACAGTGACTCAATGTGAATCCAGGTGAGGAGGTTTGAGATGGGTTAGACTGGAGAGTGAAGGAAAAGCAGCAAACAAGTACTCAACACCTCTGGGAACTCCTTCAAGACTGTTGGAAAAACCACTCCAGGTGACTACCTCATGAGACTGACTGAGAGAATGACTAGAGTGTGCGAAGCTGTCAAAGGAAAAGGTGGCTACTTTGAAGAACGGAAAATATAAAACATATTCTTGTTGTTTAACACTTGTTCGTGTTCTTTCACAGTTTGGATGTCTCCAGTATTAATGTACAATGTTGAAAATGATAAAAATAAATAAAAACCACTGTAAGAGAAGGTGTGCCCAATTTCTTACTGGTAGTGTAAGTATGACTCACAAAACCACCACTGTCCACTCATAATGAAATTAGTCGAGGCCCCTTCTGGTACACAAGCAATGAAAAATCAGCAAAAGGCATTACCTCACTGTAATTCATCACAGCCCTGTTTTTAAGTGCCTTGATTAATGGTTATAGTCTTCTCCCTCTGTAGATAACACCGGAGATTCTCGCCCTGAGGAATAGGATAGACAACTCTCTGGAGGCTAGCCCTATCCCAGAGTCTATTTTTACTGTCCAGCCTCTGATTGGCCAAACAAGGTGTGTGTGTGGAAGCTCATATTGTATCATAAGGTGCCTCAGTGCCATCTGTCGCTCTCAGTGGAGCCATTGCGAAGACAGACCACGCCTAGTCAGTCTGTCTCAGAGAATGCAAAACACAACCTTGGGCTTTCCTTGCTCTTTTATTCTGACAACTATATATATCAGGAACATGAGAGGAATTCAGAGTCCAGCCTTACAATTAGTGCTTTTAATGAAAACAAAAGGCTTTTCTATTTTAAAAAAAGGCCTTTAGTTGTCAAGCAGGTAACTGCATGTGGTGTGTGGATATTTCTTGCATGTGCATTGGATATGTAGAGAAAGAACACCTAATATTATATGCCAGCAGTAAACATGAACAGATTTGCTTAGCAGGTGTAGTAACAGGTTGTTCATGAGTCATTACTTGTCTAGTCAGAGTATGAATTTGTTATCTCACCAAAAGTGCAAAATGGTTGAATCACAGCATTTGTGAGATGACTGACTGAAAGTTAACACAAAATAACATGCTCCTTAAGGATGACTGACCACAGCTCACCTTACCTGCTCTTCTGCTTAAACCTCAAGCCACATATAGTACACAAGATGTTTGAAATTATCTGGAAACCCACCTCCCTGTGTTTCCTCTACCTGCTGCCTGCTGTGGCTTCTCTCTTCACAGTCCAAAGACTCTAAATTGTAAACACAACCATGGTATTTCTGTGCCCTTTACTGAATGCGTGCTGAGGTAATCTTAGTATTATTCTGTATTGCTATTTTGTTGCGGCGGGTGGGGGAATACAACATTTAGCCACAGTATGGTACACAGTACACCATACTGTAGTCTGTAGTCAGACTTTAAAGGAGTCTGATCTCAGAAGTGCCAGTGAATGTTAGGATTTATACGCTCCACAGGTTACAAGTGAGCCCTCACGCTTTTGTATTAAAAAACCTGAGTGGTGTTAACTCAGCCTCATCTAGCTTGTCAGAAGCAACTAGAATATTTGTAGACGAGCGTGCTGCTGTTGCTTAAGAATGCAAATGGCCTGCTGTTATGGCTTAGCACAATTAGATGTGGCATGGATTAATGAGGGACACCAGGGATGGCCTTGAATTACACAAACAAGCTACTAAAGTACCAAGCATGCCCTTGTCAGAAGGTGGAAGAAATAGTGTAGAGTCTGACATGAGACTGAGTCTGAGAGCAATACACTGTTAAAGTGATAAATTAAGCAGTGCTAATTATAGAATTTGAAGTTTGACCATTTAAGATCTCACAGCTAGCGTTCTTATTTGAATCTGTCTCGTGCAATCTGCTACATATTCTTGTTTTGTTTGTGTGAATGTAGTTAGTACTGTTGCCTCACAGTGAGCACTGTAGACTTCTTATGGGTGTTCTGGTTTCCAACTCCAAAGACATGACTATAGTTAGATAATTCTGCTATTGCACCAGACTGCAGTTGGTTCCTGAGCACTGCGCTGTGGTTGCCCAGTTGCCCAGCTCTCCTAAGCACTCTAGATGGGTCACATTCAGAGGACTAATTTCCCCACGGGGATTTATAAAGTATAACTAATTTTAAATAGGATCAAATAAATGAGTTTCCTAGTGGAACACACAGATGACTCTTATGTTACGATCAAAGGGCTTTAATCTAATATGGTTAGCAAGAGGCAGACTTTCCAGCAGGGAGATGCACTACACGTACACATGAGAATGACGAGTTGAGCTGGAGACATTCAAGCCTCATTTACACAGATCAGCCGCAACGCGACCAGGTGGTTTTAATGTTGTGGCTGATCTGTGTATATTAACATATATTGTGTTAATTTGATCAAATTTATACCAATTTTAATGCGCTGCAAACATTTTTCAATATTCACTGCCATCATTAGATAAATGTTAGAATCATCCAATGAAATCGTTTTCTACTTCTCAGACTGAAAGTGTTGCTGTTTCTATTGTTTTATAACACATCTACATGATGAGACTGAGCTGTAGGAGTAACCTACTCGTTTTCAGTGCAGTTTTAAATCGGGGAACATGGTGAACAAATACATGAGCAGATAGAGACTTTGATTTCAAACTTGGCCGCTCACTTCTACAATAGAGGAATATTTTTGTTGTCTTGGTGTTTTTGTTCAGTTTTTAACATACTGGCTGTTTATGTGTGTTTATCCTTAAACCAGTGTGTCTGGGTAACTGTTCAATCAACTAGGAAACAACAGTTTAGTAGCTTTTTGTGGGGCTGGGTTAAGACACAGCAAATCAGAAGCCTGTTTGATGCACAGGCACTGTTTTGCTTTGATTTGGCTCACGGTTAGAGAAAGTGTATAGTGGTCAGCAGGGACATTATCTGAGGACAGGAAAAGACCAGCTGAGGCATCTTCATCCTGGCCACTACGGTGGGTGACCGTTGTTTATTTTACTGGCACAGAAAATTTTAACTGGCATTTGATAGTTGGCAGGTGTTCATTTCAGACTCTGTTAGTATGGGAGACGGGACCTCAGTGTGTGATTGACTGCTGGTGGGTGATGCCCAAATTCTCAGCTGCAGCCAACTGTTTCCATGCCAGCAAGTAAGGGAAAAAAGATGACCACGATGAACATTGTCCAGCACTTCTCTAGTCATAAAATAGGCTTTTGACTGGTTCCTCTACCTGTTATCAGGGTGCTCACACACTTCTTCCTCAGCTCTGTCACCTTGGTGGAGACACCCTAATGCTTGTTTTCATATTCATTAGTGCTTTAATCCAGTTGGTGTGTTGGCCTGCACTAATCTCTAATGGGTCTGCATCATCTTCCTCCATTCATAGATGACTCCAGAAGTGGCTGCACATACTGTGTCATAATGAGTACTCAAGTGCTGCTCTGCCTCTCTGCCCTGCCCCTGGCTCTGTCTGGCTGTATCTGAAATGGTGCATTCCCTCCTATTGATCCTCTTCCTGGTAGAGTCGCAGGCAGGCTTATCCGGCTCGTCCCAGCTTGTCTGCCTTGTGAATGGACACACAGAGAGAGCTGTGTACATGTGCCAGGCTTCGTGGTTCTGTGTAGTCTCAGGCAGCTTGTGGCTGAGTGGTCATTGTGGCTTCCTCCCCACTGCCCTCCTGCCCTTCCCGTCCCCTTTTTTTGCATTTTTGTTACTACAGTAATTATTAGAGATGCATGAAATTCAGTTATTATATGTCTGCTTAATGGCTTTCTCGATAGTAGCAGGCAGGGCAGTAGCTTTGTGGGCTTGTTCATGGGAGTGTGTCGTGACTAGCACTAACAGGGAAGCCACTGGAGAACCACTGCAATGATTAATCTGGAAGAATGAGTGTTATTTTGTGAGAGACTGTGGTGATTCATTGTGTTCGCAGAGATGTTAACATTTCCTTCATTGTTCATGCCACACAGACTCCCTTTTCTTGCATGTAGTTGCCACACAGGATTTCGAGCCGAAAATAAAAAATCTTTGCTCAGTCCCCAGAATTCAGCCTCCAAGAATCTTTCCATGTCACTTGTTATGCATGTCTTTTTTAAGACATGCAGACAGACTGCTCTCTCTCAGTCCATGCACAGGTTGTGCGGCTCTACTGGAGCCCTAAGCTGGATGAAAATCAAACTGGGATTTTTGGCGTAATTATATTTCACAGCATCATATATCTGTCTCTCATAAGTGACAAATCATGTTTATCCTGAACCATAGTAGCTTCAGTTTGTGTTCACAGAATTATCTGAATTATTTAATAAGCCGCAATTAATTTCTGATTCTCTAGAAGCTTTATCTCCACTGTATTTTAAGTGTCCCTGCCAGCGTAACGTCTGAATTTTCTTCTGGCTTGATTTTCAGCTTTCATAAATACTGACTCATTACAGGACTACCAAGCATGGCATGATGGGCCTCAGACGCTCAGCTCTCCGCCTCCCTGGGCTTTTGTTGTGTTGTGTGGTGCACAGCTGAGGCAGATGCTGAGGGGCACTCATACTAAATTGCCTGAATGAGGGCGAATTCTGTTGGCCACTGAAGTGGAGTGCACCGTAGCTCATTGAGTCACGGCTTATCTCCAGCAAAGAGAGGAAGGGGTGTGTAGCTCAGAGAGGAATACTGTATGCCCATTAGGGAGAGCTCATTTTAACTCATATTTTGGCTTCAGTTTGAGTCATGGTGTTGCTTAAACAATCTTATATCACCATGACAGTGTTTGAAAGAAGACTGAGCCAAAAACATTTACCACATCCAAAGATTGTATGTGTTTTGTATTTATAATTTGTTCCTTTCCGTACTCACAGCTGGAAGTGCCAAGTCTGGGAGAATGGTGCATTCATGTGCAACTGCATAGATTGGGAAAGTGTCTTCCCTAGTCTGAGTTTAGCTCATGAATGCAATATTGTTATACAGCAGATGCTAGTAATGAATATTGAAGCCCCCCCCCCCTTATGGATAATCACCACAGTTGAAGTCAAGATGCAGTCTCAGGTCACGGTCTCAGGATGTAAAGATGACAGTTAGGTGACCGCTATTCTGCAGAAAAAATAACTACAGACTTCTCTGTTGAACTGGCACAAAAATGGCAAACATCTGTTGCTTTCTGCTTCTTAATGTGAAATGTGATGCTTTTATTTGTTACAAACCTCAGATAAAGCAATTTGGAATGTTCAGACAAAACAAAACATTTGAAGGCATCACCAATTATATCTGGCTTTTTTATTTTTGACATGACATTAAAACAATCGATTAGTCAAGAAAATGATGGACAGATTCATCAAAAATGAAAATACTCATTAGTTTCAGCCCTGCTGCTGGCAAACAGCTCAAGTGGTTAAATGGCATGTTCTGAATGATCAGCTGTCCAAATCCCAGATATTCAGTGTACAACTATAAGAGAAGGAAAAGGAGAAATTATTTTAATTGATTAATTGAGGAATCAGTTCAAATTTAGTCCACATTAATCTAGCAAATAATTGTGATTTTTTTTCCCTAAAGGGCAACATTATAGATTTTCATCTTGTGTCTTATTCATTTTCTGTCAGTCAGCTAATTGATTAATTGATGAATTGTTGCAGCTTTGCTGAAGAGGCTCATGTTACACCATGTTAGTGTTCAAGTGGATCAAACTCAAGTTAATTAATTTTAACAACATGAAGCATGTAGGAGATACATGAAAAATACTGTCAAGAAATTTCTTGATGTTTGTGAATTAGGAATTTCTTTTCCTGATTTCTATGTTTTTTCTTTTGATTAAATGTCCTGTTATAGTGATGTTCATCAAGCTACAGTGTGTAACACTAAAATGATCTTTGTGGCTTAGGACAAAATTCTAAAGATAATGCGGCATCAAATATGACATTTTATGATTTTTTAATATAACGGCCAATCACCTTTCAAACAGTGACTCTTCAACAACAGATCAGAGTCTGAATCATCTTCACTCTGGCAGTGCAGCTTCTGCTGCCTCGGCCACTTACTCTAATGTGTGCTGCCCTATTATGTAACTCAGAAATATGACCATTACGTCAGTGCTTGAAGTGATATTTTACGCCCTCGATTCTTAGCATGTAACATTGTACTGCTGTGAAATAAAACCTTTTATCTGCTGACTCTGATTACACAATATTTTAATTTTTGGATTTCCTTATAGATTTATACCTTATGAAAGGATTTAAGTGCATTTGGATTACATTGTAAGCCTTCTTGAGTGCTGTAGATGCCACTGAATGAAGATTTATGTATAAGATTTAGGTTTAACGGGTAATTTGTATTGAAGGTTTTCAAATCGATATAATTAAGAAGCGTTCGGTTTATTTTGGGTTGGCACACAACCATTTCTTTTAAAGCTAATGCATAGAGATTTCCTGTAAACTGTCAGCCATCTGGTATGCAGTCTTATCATGTTTTAAAAGTAATGCACAAATGAAATATCCCAAGTGTCTAAGGCCTGCTAGATATTGATGCCTCAGCTTGCAGCTATATTAAGGGAAGCACCAGCTGAGTCTCAAATGAATTGTTAAAATTTGCTTTTTAAACATGGTGTGATTTCACTAAATACTATTATACACAGATTGTAATATTCATAACTTCTATGTATTTATAGTATGTGTCATACCACCAGTGGTCCAACCACTGAAGGCGATCATGGTGATCAGTTGAAGTTGTGCACTGTTTTGACAATGTCTTCAGTGTAAATAGTCACTCCTCGGAAGCTGCACTGCTGCATCCAATCAGACCGCCATATGAGAGAGAGGTAGAGAGAGAGTGTGTGCTTATGTCAAAATAAGGGGAGAGGCGAGCTGGGAAACACGTTTCCATAGCAACTGGTAGAAGTGAGTATAACTGGTTGAGAGGCATGAGCAGCAAGCAAATACTTCTTAAAACTATGAACTCCTGAATACTCTCATTCTGGGTGCGCTGTTACTTTAAGACTGGGATCTCAGAAATGATTATTATTTTAATTAATTTCTAATAACGGGGATTCTTTTATTACTACTACTTCGCTGACAACTAAAAGGTGTGAGGGGTAAACTAAAACACCAGACCCTTTGAACAACAAGTCACAGCTTAGGGAAAGCTTGATTCTGTGACAAATATTGTGAATTTTGTGTTTGTAATAACTACAGCTGAGAGTAAAAAAAGTGTACTGAATTCATCCTAGTTATTACCATTATTTTGATAATACATTTATAAATTTTTCAAAAAAAATAAAAAATAATACAGCGTTTGTCATTTTCCCACATTCTCAAATTTGAGAATTGAATGCTTTCTTTTACGATAGTAAATTGAATTTTGGGGGGTTTGTTGGACAGAACAAGGCATACAGTGATGCCCCATTGTGCTCTACATTGTGATGACCATTTTTCACAATGTTTCACACTCTAAAATGATTTGCTTTCCAGCAGTTCAGACGCTACCAATAAGGCTCTTGATGCTGAAACAGTGGCTCATAAGTTTCTGCTGCTTCATGTTTGTGTTTAAAAAGTCTTGGCCTTCATTTATTTTGACACATGCTTTTTTATCTCAGCGGTCTGCAAAACTGTGACATTGTAAGCTCCTAATGCTCTAAATAAATACAGTATATGTTTTGTTCCTTCAATGTGAAAGTGTAATTGTGATTTTCAAAGATTATACTTTTCTGTTGGTTACGCAGATAAAGATATTTTGTTGTGCATAACACATCACAGAGACATCTGTGATTTAATACTCTGCTGTTAATTTGGACAAAATATACATATGAAATAATTGCTTTAATATTGTATCATGATTCCCACCCCTGTGTGTTTGGCAAGTAAAAAGTTCAAGTGGTTGTCCGAGTGTTTTACGGTGGTAGAATAGATAATGAGCATAATCCCATACTGCAAGTAAAGCTGGTCATGGCTCGGGCTTACTACAACAACCAATAGGGTGCAGCACCTGAAGTGTTGTTCTTAGATAACTACAGAGGCTAGAGGAAAGAGGCCAGGTTCTGCATAAATTCTCATCTATATGGTGTCTTTGCTCTTCATATCTTCTGTTACGTCCAACATAAGTCAGTGTGTTCCTGTAAATTTAAGATACAAGCCAAGCTAGAAAGGATGGGTTTAGGCTATATGAGACTACTTGAGAACCTCCAACTGCAACCACTGATTACTGTAGCTTAAAGACATTGGTGTACACCATTTTCATTCATGAAATAACTCCCTTCCACCACCGTTACACAGAGGGACACAAACATCCGTGCACATGCCGGCACATGTGCACGTAGTGGTATTAAGTAGTACAGTGCCTCGTGGCTGTACTAAAGAAATCACGACCTTTAAATAGAAACTTAAAGTAGTTTCAAATTAGAAGGATGCACTCATTTCTGGTCTTCAACCACAGCTGCTTTCAAATAAGTGGCACAGAATATTTAGCATTTTGCTGCATTATGTTGTGATCTGCATTACGAGGGAGCAGAGAAAAAGTATATATCTGATAATGCGCTGCTACAGATACTAATAATAATTATAATACTATTTTATTCTCTATGTTACCAGTACATTAGTGAAATTGCTATAGGATTACAAACACCACGCTTTGGTTGAGGACATACAGAGACATGAATTATTGACATTGCAAGCTGTCTCCGATAGTCATGGTCAGCCTGCGTCCAAACATGACATTGCCCACAGCTACAGTAAATGTTACATGACAAATGAACTAATGTTACGGCCCCATTTCCCTTTGTATTCAAATTAGCCTTGTGCTTTGCTCATTGGAATGCAGAAAAACAGACCAGCAAGTCAATTTATGGCTGGTGTTTTATTGGCATTTCTCTGGTATTGTGGTAAAATTTAGGCAGAGCATCATCTTCTGCTCATCTGTCATCTGTCAAGTTTATTTCAGAATGAACACATGGTGTGATTGTAAATAAGACTTAATTTGCTGCACATATTTTGGGACAGAGCAGCATTCTTCATCCATTTGTTGGCAGCTTATCTTGAGGTTCCAACCATATTCTGGAACCATAATTGGCAATGTCTTGAAGGCAGACCTTATTAAATCTAATTATCCTCATTGGTTTTGTCAGCATGTCTTTGTGTTTTGGTCTAGTCCTATTCAGTCTTACGAACAAAATAATTGACTTGAATTGCAATCTGAAGCTAGAGGTAGAGCTGTACATCGTCTTTTAATGTTTGTCTTCAGTCTCCCTGACAATAGTTTGTTGATGGAAAATTGCATTTGATCCTTTGTTCAAGTCTCTGAAATTCTTCACATGTCATTTATTGCATTATAGGTGGTCAATATAGTTTAAATGGAGGCAGATTAAATTTTTTCATCTTGTGTTTTAGTAAAGCTACATATTTGGTGAAGAGCTTCAGTCCGAAGAGGCATTTTAATATGTAATGTCAAGTTTAACTATGAGGAGATTGCATGTTTTCTAAAAACTAGGTCAGTCTTATCTAGAAACTCAGTAGCAACAGGTACAGTCAGAGTGTAGGAGGGTAGGAGAGGGCTCGTGCAGGTAGCAAGCCACATAGCATACAACGCGAACTTTGGACTGACACGTTAGCCAGCCAGCCACACTACACAATCCAGTGAAAACTGGCGACAGCAGCGAAGCAAAGGAGTAGAGAATCTAGTTAAAAAACTAGTTAAAATAAAACAAAACAAAAATGCCAGTAAGAAGCGGCAGCCAGACGCGCACAGCGTACTCTAAACCGGAACTGGAAGTAGAACATAGATCCTAAATACATTATTATTATTATTATTATTAATATTATCTACTCCAATTGATTCTTTATCTGTAGGTCTCTTGACCAGTCTAGTGTTGAGGGCCTTAGTGTTTGGGCTTTATTATTAGCAATTGTTTTCAGTAATCAGTTTTTTTTTAATGTAATCAAAAGTATTCAAGTTAATTTGTTTTGTAAAGTAGCTTTAGAATTGACTAGCTTATATCTCCTATTACTGCATTCAGAATTTTTTAAAATTTCCTTTATGGTAGTATGTAAAGAAATTACTGTGGTAGAAAGCAATGTCCAAATGCATTCATTAAAAGCTAAACTGAAATGTAATCTTTAAAGGACTGAGGAATGAGGTTCCTTGTTTTATTCCACAGTTTTGGGGCATAGATAAAGCGGCATCTCTAATATTTTTACAAGAACACTATTGATAAAAGCAGTTGGGAACTTATACAGGAGTATATGGATTTAAGAATTTGGTTAAATAGACCTGGGCCTAAACCTTTTAAGCATTACCAACCAATAAAATAAAAATAAAATCAATTCTAAAATTTACTGAGAGCCAATGTAATAAGGCCAAAACTGGCACACTGTGGACTTTCTTCTCTTCGAGTTGATAGCCTGGCTGCTCGCTGAGTTTTGAATCAGGTACAACACGTTAATGTGGCAGGAAGAGCTGTTAAAAGGGCAATGGGTTAACCAAGTTTACTTCTTGCAAAAGCCTGGATAAATTTTGCTTTGCTGATTAAAGATAAAAAGGTGAAGACCTTGGCAAAATTTTTAGGTTGATAAAAAGCTGTTACAGGGATTTTCTTCATATGACAGACTAGGACTATGCTCTCTCATATCTCAATATAGGTCATTTCATATCCACAAAACCATACATATCCATTGTTGCCCCTGTTTCTTGGCCATATAAATTGGGTTCATGCCTGCAGATTTAGAGGTGCAACAACAACCATTATGTCCTTCAATCCTGCAATGGGCAAAAGCTTTTGCAACGTCTGAGTCTGATTTTTTTTAAGCATTCGACTACTTTTGTGGCTCTCAGCCCTAGACTCTCTCCGTCATGTTTGGTATGATTCTTGTGTAGGTAAAAAAGGTTAGTGGTGTTTGAGTCTGTTGTGGGGACCAGTCTACACCATAATTTGCGAAGTACAGTTTTATGGTCTGTGTCAGACATTTCATACCCTGTTTGTCTTGACTGGTTGGAGTCCTTTCTCTGGTCATAATTACACCGTTTTGTGTCATGTTCACTCACCTCCTTGTTTGTTTGTGTTGCCCATGGTGCTGTGTGGGAAAGGAGCAAAGGGTCATCCAAATAATAAAAATGTAATGATAAGTGCTTTTCTATTGTCACACAATATCATCATATCACACAGCCCGATGAGAGATGACATTAAATTTAAGGTCTAAAATTAAGATATTCACTGGTAAACTACAATATGTTTGATATTTGTGCTACAGGCAAAATGGCTGTCTTCTATGAAAAAAACTGTGCAATGAATCAAAACTCGACTTACTGCACTTCTCTCGTTACAGTGCACGCTTCTTTAACTTCTATCATATGGAGATCTCCATGCAGTCTCAGCACTAATTGGGATTAAAATAGATTCTAAACCTAAACCTAAAATAGGTTACTAGGGATTCACATTCAGATTAAATTTCTAGGACACACAGTTGCATCTTGTAATTTGGCCACCCCCTGCTTTGAAAGGGGTTTTGCCCTGGACTTGGGCTACGGTAGCTTGTTAGCCTCTTTAACATATGAAAAGTGAGCTGTTGGTTGGAGAGCAATTACCCTGTCTTGTTCATAACTATCTTCAAAGTGGATCTGCAGCTCTGCCTCCAAAGTGAAAGAACCAATTAGTGTTTGGGCTAAATCATAATTTAATTTGGAAAACGCACAGGCTGTGCAGGTGTGTTCTTCTACAGGAATAAAGAGAAAAACATTTAGTGAGACACAGGGAAGGGGATTGGGGGGGTTCATGTGATGGGAATTCCCTGTGGGGCATTCATTCTTCTGAATGTCAGTTGGTGGTTATGAGAACAGTTTTGGATTGTTGGTTTTAATATAGGAAAAGCATTGTTGTGAAGTATACTTTTACAACTTCTCTCTCTGTTTTTTGACTTCATGACATTTATTCAGTGCACATGATTGATCCAGGTAGTTGGAAGTCTGTGATAATACTCACTTTGATAGACTTGTTTGTCATTATATCAAATCATCTGTTCCTCCACACTGTAGCCCATTGTGTAGGGATTATAATGTAGACTCGCTTGCTATTATTAGGTATACCCAGCTAAAATAATAGTTCATATAAAGGTCATAATATTGAGTTTTAATTGAGGTGATTCAACTATTATTTTGGAAGCTGCAGTTTTTGATGCTGTTAATCTAAATTGGTTTATTCAATCTAACCTCACAGAAAACAACCTGAACATTATATCCTAAGCTAAGTGTATAATATATGCTGTAAATGTACATATAAATCTCCTTTTTGACTGCACCAACCACGTCTCTTCTCAGTAAAACTGTCAAAAGGAGTGGAATATTTGTTATTATTTATTATATGTTATATTATTTGGTCATTCGGCAGAAAAGTAAGCAAGCAAAAAAGTCATGGAGAAGACAGTAAAAGAAATGTACCATGAGAAGAATTTTTCAGTCCCAGAATGTACTTAAAGCTAGATAAAAGTGATGATAGTGTTAATTTAGCATCCTGGTTTGTGATGTACATTGACCAGCTACCCCACAGCTCATCATTTGCCCTAATTACCACTCTAACTGGCTTCTTGGAACAGGAACAATTTGAAGAATTGAGACTTCTCTAATAGGGTTTACAGTGTATTTCCACTGTGTTTCCGTTAGTTTCTTTACTACCTTCAGTCATTTTCTTTTTAGGATTTGTCCTTGTCTGCTCACATGGATTTGGTGTGGTTAGAAACCACTGTTGATGTAAAGTTCTTTAAGACATAGAATGTGATAATGGTCTGTACAAATAAACTTCACTTGCCTTGAATAATCATCATCATCATGCCTCCCCTGCAAATTACTTGTCTGTTTGTTTGACTAAATGAATACCAACCGTACTTCCCTCATTCCAATTAAAACAAAATCCTTATCCACAAAATTAGCATAAGATTGTTTTAGTTTGCAGTTCATAAGGAAATAAAATGAGTGCTGTTTTGATGCCTGTTTTTTTCTTATTTCGCTTCAACATCAAAGCCTATTGACAAAAATTTAAACAGTTTGGCAATGTGAGAATAAAACTTTTAAACCACTGAATAATTTTCATGCATGTGAAGGTGAACTGTGGCTTGTGTTAGGTTGACTCAAATGATGATAATCTAACTGTAAAGTACAGTGATTTTTATAGCTGACGTTTCTACGTGCTGTAACACACCTACTTATCAATCTCTAGAAGATGAAGTATACAGTAAATCTGGCAAGTGAACAGCAAATACACAACAGTTTTTAAAGGTCTAATCTTAGCTCTGTATGGAGGTTTTAGTAAAGCTAATAAGAGTATGAATGAGAGCAAATTAGCTGCCATCTTACTTTAAAAATATAGTTCAGGAATGTTTAAGTGACATTTCTATAGCTTATTTTCTAACAGGTGATCACTTTATTGATTAATTGATTTAATAATCAGTACAAACTATAATAAATATATTTTCTAGGTAATAGTGTAAAGCCACTTTTATCTATTAGTGGCTGCCCTCATAAATGCCAATAACGGGAACTGTTTGTGTCTTCTCGAATGCCTTTCTCACAGTAGTTTATTGTGATGTTGCCGAAACAAACAAAAATAAAATGAAGCAAAACACGTAGTAATATTTGAAATATGTGAAATATCACGTAGGTAATATTTCACAACTGAACATTGGGCAGCTTGATAGCTCAATGGGTAGAGCAGTCGCCCTCAAACCCGAGGGTGAGTGGTTTGATTCCCAGTCCCAGCAGGCTATATGTCTAGGTGTCCTTGGACAAGACGCCAATACCCTGACCCTTGGCACCTCACATGGGCAGCCTGTCCACAAAGAATTTCCCCAAGGGGATCAATAAAGTGTCTACAAATAATATATAATTTTTTGAGGAAATTGCGTGATTTGACTGTCACACAAATTATGTTTTTGTTGTTGTTGCTATTCAAGATTCAAAAAACTTTATTAATCCCAGAGGGAAATTGTTTTGCCTCGTTACAGCCGCTCTCAGTTCAAAAAG
>JAUMHL010000005.1:21916750-21943368 GCA_032362345.1 Sandelia bainsii
AGAAAAATGTAATTAAATAAATTAAAGAAAAGACATAACAAGAGAGAGAGCGACTGCAACAGGCTGCTGCTAGGCTCACGGCTGCGCACACTTCGTGTGTAAGCATATGGCTAAATTTTCTGTTAAATTCAGGTTAGGTTAGGGCTGAAACAGCTTTCACATCAGAACTATGGATAAGTCACTTAAAAACGTGAGTGTGAGCCATCAATGTAAAAAGATCATATCTGACTGATAAAACTGAACTGAGCATTAAGGAATGTAATGTCAATGCAGTGTTGGCATTAGATATTCTGACTATTCACTCCAGTCCATCTTCACCAGACATCATTATCTTTTTCCCCCTGTGTCACTTGATGACACTGTGTGCCCCCTCTCGTCCTGACCCCAAGTATGTGCGCACACACTGATGGTGGTACATACACATTCATACTGCCTTGCTCATGCATCCATATAGAGCTGGATTTTCGGTGCATTTAGTCACATTTCTTAGTCAACCACAGGAACCCTTCACTCTCCTTAGGAGATCCTGCAGGAAACAACTGAAGCTTTGCTCTAATTAAGCACAGATGCGTTTAAGGACATAACTTTTATCTGTTTGAAATAAATAAATTAAGTAATCTGTAGTTTTTTTTCACTCTTTGATGAAGTGCAGGCTTTCACTGAGAGACACATTTCATTTATCTTGCTAAACAGCATGGTTTCTAAAAATGTTTCTCCTAATGTCTCCTAAATATGGTTTATTTACCAGTAGAGTATATTCTTACCTCCTGCTGAACGTTAACTAATAAATGACATTATTTCTGTTGAAAGGACAGGAACACTGCAAAAAAATCAATAGGTAATTTTTGGTAATTACATTGCACGAGCATGTTCAGTTTCTTGATCTGCATTTGCATTCCTTTCTACAGATTTCTTGTACTTACTACATTTTTATGTTCAACAAAAAACATTGATACATGTGCAAAGATATGGGTGTTGCCATCTAAAGGCCAGGACAATAGTAGCGGCTGTAATAGAGTGCTGTAGTAACGATGTAGTAATTTGTGGGCCAACCTGAAAGTCAGTATCCCTGGTTCCCCCAACAAAAAGCCAATGGGATTTTTCTACTGGCTTTTTGATTATTGCAGAAAATAAAACAAATGTTCATAATACATGTTTTGTTCAGCAGTATATTCTTCACAAATGAGCACCACATTTCAGATTTTTGTCAGCTAAATGCAATTGTCAGAAGTGAAAAGCTATTGATAGGCTATACTAAACTAGACAACGTTTGCATCACTTCAGTGTCACCACCACTAACCCTAACATGATCGAGATAAATCTTTAAGTTGGTAAGACTGACATAGAACAGTCTGCAAGTCCTCAAGTATAAACACAACTAGGTTTGTGTGTTTGTTGGACTGTTCAGCAGTGCTCTTCATTTGCCAAGTTTCTGATTTTGTATCATATTTCTTTTCTGTTCTAGTTTCACTGGAGGTGCAGATCACACCAAGTCATGGTGAGATTAGTCTTGGAGAGTCCAAATTCTTCATGTGTGAAGGTAAGTTTACCAAATACTCAATACATTTTCAGTTATTCTAAACATACTTTATGTCCTAAGATAATTTCAAAAGAGAAAAGATTCAGATTGGCATGCTGGTACTATGGGTGCAAACTACACAAATAGTCATAAAACTAGTACCCAGATGAACTTCAAATAAAAATAGTACTAATACTACTACTACTATTAGAAATACTTTGATCTCTTCAGCTAGGTTTCTTTGTAAAACCACTGTACTAGGCCTAGCCTTCATTATTAGATGACTCCTGGTTTTCCAATATGTGTATGTATGGAGATTTGTCGTGTTGGTAAAGTTTCCCTGGTCGTCTTCTAATTTCAGCCTCTTCTCACTTAAAAGTGAAATATAAAATATTGCACTATATAAAAGCCAGTCACATTCTCCTGGCTCTCACGCCAGTTTCTTTCTGCCAGATTTCTATGACAGTTTGCATTTGTCTTTTTGAAATAGTCTTAATTCTTTAAAGAGAGGCTATAAACATCTCTTTTCAGTCCTGCACGTTGAACTGCATGAATGAAACACTTAGTTACAGTGGTACCCTCTCGGTTCAAAAACAATATTATGTTATGTTCACTGATTTTGTGAACATAATGCAGTCTGACCCAAACATTTTCAAATCTAATTTCTAGAAGAAATATAAAAGTATCACTTTTAAATTATTTATTTGTGTCCCTGTGGTTGAAATGTGCATCATATGGCTACATTTTTCCTGGTTTTCAGTCCAATCAGTGAGAGAATGCACAACCCACAGTTGAGTTCAGTCTGTGGGCCCTGGTTGACCTCACTGATGTTTTATAGATACCTGTTTTCTTATGTACTGCTCTTTTCTGTGTTCTCAGTTGTAGGCGTTGCCAAGCACATAGACTGGTTTGGACCAAGTGGGGACAGGATAGAACCAAACAGACCAGACATAACAGTAACCCGTAATGATGAGTCATCTTCCACCCTCACACTGTATAAAGCTGGGACTGAAAATGCAGGGACATACAAGTGTGTCGCTACCAATGGAGACCAGCAAGCAGAGTCAACTGTCAAAGTGAAAATCTTTCGTAAGTGTTTCCCCCACCTTACACTACACTCTCCATATTATTGAGTGGTATGAGCACAGAAGAAAAAAATCCTGTTTATAGAACTCATAGTATTTTATTGACTGCTCAAGGGCAACACATTACTCTTTTTTTTTTTTCTCAAGTGAAGATAGATTTTTCATCAGTTCAATAAACGGTCGGAAGACCATTAGAGGGCTGCTTAATGATCCTGTCTGTTGTGCAGTTCTTGTGAGTAATGGCTTTTATTTTCCATGAATGCCAAGCATCAGCAAATGTCCACTGGAGATGAAATCCTTTGATTTTTTCTGTTATTTCAGTGCCCGTCTTATTATTAGCAATGGACACCAATGTAGTTTCTTTTGCATATTAAAGTCACAATAGATTGTGTGTCACAGTTTCATTTTGTATTTACCTTTAAACTTTGACTTTTTACTTTATGGAACTTGAAGCCAACTCTCAAACTCACTCACTCACTCTAATCATGTTCCCATATGTACATGAGAACAGGTCTTGGTTGTTGTAGGTCATCCTACCTGAAATGCAAGTGCCCAGTAAGAAATCTGTATCATTGAAAGATGCTAACTTGATTTAACTTATTGTTTCTTAACTTAAGTCTCAGCTGAAATTTGTAGTGCATTTTTGCGTGAAACGAGGACTGTGCATTTTGTCGAGTACTTGCTTTCAGAGGGAAAAGCTTCAAGGCATCAAGACCTATTCTTTTGTATGTATGGGGACATTAATATTGTTCTAAATCCCAGTCATATACATGAAGCAAGCTACTGTCAGTTGAACTAGTTATACACCAACTTCTGTGACCTGTAGCTAAGGAAAGTGATGCAACGTAAACTCATAACAAATGATCAAGATTTCTTTTTTATCTGCAAATAAGAAAAAATATGAAAGATACTGATGAATGGAAAGCCAAAAGTTTTGTAGGCATAACTGATTACTGTGACAGCTGAGTCGTTCAGGAAAATAAATCAATGAATAAACAGTAGAATTTCAGTACTGTTGCCTTTTATTGTATGTGTATGTCTAAGCTTTTATGTAAAATTCTCTTCAAGAAAGAAACATGCATGAAATTCTTCCAGACCTGCAACAAATGACTACACACTGGCTTGTTCTCTGTTCACAGCAGCAGCTAAGTCTTGATTAGTATAAGCTTGGAATACTTTTGAAGTTAGAGGGAAAGAAAGTTATTTTGCTCTTAAAAGAACGTTAGTTAGGGTAATCACATTTATTTTGGTTGTCCTTGTTGAAATGGTTCATAATTAGATTTTTTTGTGTTCAGAAAAGTGTGATGATTGGTAAACTTGTCAAGCACTCTTCCTTTTATTAACTTAAAAAAAAAAGATTTAGATTTTGACGATTTCCTGTTGTATACAGAGAAATATTTTAATGCAACAGCTTAACAAACGTTTTTTATCTGTGATCCAATGGTGAATAAAGATATACTCATGCTAAACTTGTTATATCATTAAGTAAAAACAGGTTTTGTGTGTGTTTTATTCCAGAAAAAATCACCTTCACAAACGCACCCTCGCCTCAAGAGTTTACCGAAGGAGACAACGCCAACATTGTTTGTGATGTCATCAGTTCACCTCCACCCACTGTCCTCTGGAAATATAAAGGAGCAAAAATACAGATGGAAAAAGATGGTAAGATCAGTTTCCCCTGCTCTCTCTCGTCATTGGTTTTAACTCACTTTAATACTCATCATAGTTATTGCTATTTAGTGCACCTCCTATTTCTGTGACAAACATTAACTAATGAATATGAATACTTTTTAAAATAGGATTTGTATACAGCGTAGTCTGCATAGTTTTTGGCATAGAATCCTTTTAAATCCATGAAACTGTAGAGAATTTTTTTTTTGTGTTGTAACTTGTATCTAGGTCGACATATTTACAGTTTGGTGAGTAATGATGTAATATGGCTACAACATGAACCAGACTTCCTTCACAGTAGTTTCATAGAGTCAAAGATTTCAGGAAAACTCTTAAGACAACTAAAATAAAGCACAGAGAACCCAAAAGCTAAGGACAGTTAACTATATAAGCTGCATTGGACATACTGTAGACTATCACAAAATACAACCACAGACACCCACTAACAATAATGGATATTACAGATCTACCAGTGTCGGAGACTTGAAATTGTTCATGCCCTGTTTTTGTCACCATCATTCTCCTGGGTTTTTCCTTTGCTTTGAAAGCAAAATTAATTTAGTATTGAATTTGAAAATGCAGTTGATGCACTGTTATTCACCCTTGACACTGAGCAATATTATAATGTGCATGGTATTGTTGGTATTGCTCACTGAAAAATAATAACACAAGCTTGTGTGGGCTGTAATAGTATTTTGAATTACTACATGATTCAATTTATTTGCTCTGCATTTCATCTCAAACTGAAGGAGTTCTTGTGGGCTTTGGCCATATTTCTCCTTTTCTTTCGTTGGCAGAAGGAGAGTTGTGCATGCCCGCATTTGACAAACTAGAAGTAAAATGCAATATGTGCCTAAAACATTTTTTTTTTCAGTTGTTTTTCATTATTGTTTTTAGCCTGTATGTATGCATGTACTTCACATTAGATGAAAATGCAGTAATTCAGTGTTAAGCTTGCAGGAATAGCAGTACCTAATGCCTATTTTAAAACAGACATCAGTGTTAAAATGTTGATAAGTTGTCAGCTGAGTATATCAAGGTGAATCTGTGCCACGCGTGATTAATTCAGCCAAGAGTTTTCTTGATTTATGGCGTTTAATTGGATTACTATGTAACTCTCTTGCTGTGGCTGCACAACATTGACTTGTACCTGATTTAAACTTGCCAAATATGTAACACACCTGACACTACATTCATCTTCTTCCTTTCAGTTCGGTTTAAGGTGCTGAGCAACAATCATCTTCAAATCCGTGGCATAAAGAAGACAGATGAGGGCCCATATACCTGCGAGGGTCGCCTCATGGTCCGCGGCGAGATTGATCTGAGGGTCATCAAGGTCGTTGTGAACGGTTAGCAGCCTGTTCTCCCTAGCGTTATTTCCTCTTTCTTTTTGTTCCTGTCTGCATGCTTTTGTGCGCCAGGTGTCCCACGACACTTAAATAAGCTGTAGATGCTTCGAGGCGACCAGGCTCAGCATCAATTTGGAAACAGTTGCCCAGAGCAACTGTGTATCAAAGATGTTTCATGCTAATGAAGTCTGTTTCCTGCAACTTGTGAGCCTAGCAAATGAGTGTGCCTAAAATAAGTGTTCTGAATTTATCATTGCTTTGGTTTCTGTTATCCCTCCCTCCTGTTATCTATCTGTGAGCTGCATCTGTGTGACTGTCTGCCTATGTATTTATCTTCTATCTCTGTTTCTTAGTGCTCCCGACCATCAGGGTATGGCAGTCAGAGGTGAACGCCACAGCAGATGTCGGGCACTCTGCCATGTTGACTTGTGCAGTTGATGGCTATCCTGAACCCATGGTGACCTGGACAAGGTAAAACTTTGCTACCAACTGGAAAAACAAATGCTTTCAATATTTGCAGCAACACTTGTCCAATGTCAGTATATTACCTTAAAAACAATGTATGTGTTAGTTTGTAAAATAACCCTGCAGCTAGACCAGACATATAGTGGTGTATCTCTTTTTTTTTTTTTTTTTATTCAATTAAAAAAGGGAAACCTTCATATACTATTCTCCATTCAATACACGTACAGTAAACTATTTCAAGCCTTTTTTTTTTGTTTTAATTTCAGTCATTGCGGTTTATAGCTCAGGATAAAAAACTGTCTCTTAAAATGTTAGAATATTAACTAAGATCCAGCAAAAATAGAATCTCTATTGTGTTCAGGTCAGGCATGTTGGCTGACCAATAAAGCACAGTGATATCATGGTCAGCAAAGTAGTTAGTAGCACCAACGTCCTCCTGGAAAAGGCCATCTCCATTTTCAAAAAGCTTATCTGCATCTCATGAGCATGAAGTACATGAAGTGCTCTAAAATCACCTGGTAGATAGCTGCATTAACTTTACACTTCATACAACACAGTGGACCAACACCGGCATATGACATGACACCCCAAATCATCACAGACTGTGGAAACAGTCACACTGGACTTCAAGCAAACTGGATTCTATGCCTTCTACTCTTCCTCCAGAATCCGAGACCTTGATTTCCAAAATGTAATGCAAAATTTACTTTCATGTGAAAAGAGGAGCTTGCAGCACTGAGCTTTTCCTAACACACTTTTCCCTTCCAGTCAACTTTCTATGACTATGCTTCAATATAGAACTCTGCAAACAGGCAGCCCTTTCAGCGATGCCCTTATATGACTTACCCTCTTTGTGGAGGCTGTTGATTGTTGTCAAGTCAACATTCACCATGACTGTGGTTGCATGTACTGAACTAGACAGAGAGATTATAAATTTTGAGATGTTCTAGTGCATCAGAAACTGTGCCTGTTAATAATAAGTATAATAATAAGTACTTTTGTCTCTATTTGTGACAACTAGAACATACTGTATTTATCAGTAAAGATCATTATTTAGTGTTGATAGTGAAAATAACTTAAATTTAAACCTTATATCATCCCTTAAATTCTTTTCGGCATAAGTAATTGTTTATAGAACAACAGTTGCATGAGGCTATATGTCATAGTTTCTACTGGATATAAGGTTTACCACACTCATCATTTCATATTATTGTTAGCATGCTCATATTTGCCAGTTAGCACTAGGCAAAAAATATAGTTGAAGCAGATGAGAATGTCATTAGATTAGCAGGTAAGTGGCCGTAAATACTGAAAAAAAACACAATTTTGACCTTATGATGGCACCAGATAAATAGTTCAGGTTCAGTTATTAAAGTTTATTCTGAGGAGGACATGAATGTTTGTGTTATTTAAGTCTGGACCAAAATGGCCGAATGATCAACAGACATGCAGGCCAACCACTGAACCACAGGACAAAATGAAAATATGAGACATTTTTATTATAATGGACTTAAAGCCAAATGCCTAAATTCCTGAAAAAGAAAAATATTATTGCTCTCATTTTTAAGTCTTTTTCTGTTCTGAGGTTTTCAGCTTTCACCTTTGTTCATTACTGCAATTTCAATTCATCGCTTGGTCCTTTTCATGTTGTCATTCAGGGGTCTTGAAATAATTGTATATTTTCAAAAATCTTTTCTCTGTTCCCCCCTTTGAGGAACAGCTGGTAAAATAATCCAGTTTAAAAATACTTTTGAATACATAGATTGAACAGATGCAAATGATGTTCAACACTTGTGTTTTCCACAGGAACAAAGTGGTTCTTGAGGCAGGAGAGAAGTACAGCTTTAATGAAGATGGCTCCGAAATGACAATAATGGATGTTACCAAGCTGGATGAAGGTGATTACACCTGCATTGCCAAGAACAAGGCCGGGGAAAGTGAGCAGGAGCTCAGCCTAAGAGTGTTTGGTAAGGAGCTATGTTTTATATACATACCTAAACTAAAATGACAATATAAAATCTGCCAAGTGTGTGGGAATGAGGTATAAGTGTATGTAGGCGGGGAAAGAACAATAGTATGGTTATGTGTCTATTTTCTAAGGGATACAAGATGAGGTGTTGTTTCAGTGTGGGTTGACATTGTTTCATGTGAGGATGGAGCTTAAGGATTTAGAGAACTGGCCAAGTACGATGGGCTCAGCTGAACTCTTTGAAGTCAGTGTTTTTTTTCCTCATTTCATTTTTACTGACTAGGTCGTTGTTGACTTTACTTTGTCACATAACGACAACCATAATTTTACAATATCAGTCAAATTAATTTACGCAGTCACCATGAAATTACTCAAGACAGCTTTAAAAGCACAATGTTTTCTGTTTGGCAATATTTTCCTCATTATCTCTGAGATTTTGTTGCACTCACAAGGATCTGGCTGTCTTAACGTGGAGAAAGCTGCAATCATGCATTGCCTTGAAAGCTCCCACATCATGATATAAAAGCTGTAAATGTGTAAACATTGATTATTTTTACTCCTGATCTGGGTTCTTCAGTATTGAGTACCTGTTAATACCAGGTTTCATTGGATTTGTATATTTTCTTAGATAATATAGCTGCACAGTGTACACTTTGCCACAAGACTTTGAATTGGTTTAAAATTACAGCATGTTGTACCACAATAGTGGTAGACAAAGTTTATCTCTGTTTTTCTCCAGCATTAACAAAATACTGAAATGTAAAACTCGGTTTGTTAGTCAGACGCTTTTATGAGCCGTCATAAACCTGCAAAGTACCTAAAGCTCAATACTGGGCTCACTCCCCTTGCTGACATCCATAATCAGTGTGGTTAGTGTCATTGAAACTCCTGGCCACTCTTCATTTGTTTTGTTGTTCCAAGGTCCTCTTGGCCACAGTATTGTATGGTAGAACATGGTTCCAGTGTTTTAATGACGAAGGGAGGACTGGAATAGAGAGAAGCACGCTAGGCAAAGCTGATTAAAAAAAAAATCCACGTTCTTGGCTGTAAATAGAAATTATTGATTGTTTAAATATTTCATTTAGAAATCATTAAATAACAAGACATCTCTTCCTTTGTTCATTTTGTAATTACTGGTTGAGATAACAGCATTGTAATACAAAGCTTCAGTTGTTTTCTTGTGCTGAACATGTAAATTATATCAACTATATTTGAGCAACACTAAGCAATCCTGTTTTCTAATCCATGCATGCATCCTTCCTTCATGGGGTGGAATGAAAAGTACGAAAGCACAGAGTAATGCACATCCTGACACTTAATAAGTAGTTCTTTAATTTGCTTTGCTCTGTTCATGTCACAGTTGTGGCATCCTGCGGTGCCTTCAAGTTAGCTCAGGTGTGCTGTAGCTCAACTGTAAACAAAATGAAAACCAGCTCCTTTGAAATGGGCTAAATAATTATTACATGAATTCAGTTTGGCTGCATGCATAGTTATCATATCTTTGGCACTGCTGCGACTGGGAAAGCTTAAGCAGGGTTTTGCTGCAATAAAATTCCCTCTTGCCTGTCAAGCTACTGATCCTCATCCTTCCTATGAACTCATCCCAAATCCACAGAGTTGCTCTTTTACTTATTGTACCTGTGCTGCCAAACCACCTGGCTGCCTTGTTATACTAGTGTGACTTTTATTGTTTTGTTTTACAGTCAAACCTAAGATTACATACATTGTAAACCAGAGCACTTCAGAAATGGAGGAGCAGGTAACTCTGACTTGTGAGGCTTCAGGAGATCCAACTCCCACCATCAGCTGGAGCTATGGGGAGCACATCTTCACTGAAGGAGAACAGGTAAAATAATGGACGACAGTAGTACCTAAATATCTAAATCCTATGCGATCAATTTTGGTCCTTAAGGGTCGGTGTCCTGCAAGCATTTTTCCTCCAAGAGTTAATGAACCACAGCTGGTGTAAGGTAGACAGATATTATCGGTGTCCCAGTGGCAAAATTCCAACTTGTTTTAAATAGATAATACACACTGAAAAAAATGTTGTACTGAACTAGGTGCTAACAAAATAGATACTGGTGATTGGTCCTGATGACAGCACAGAACTTTTTTTTTGCAGTTTGTGCTTATACATTTCTTGTACTCTTGTTACTTTTATATAGTATACTTTATAATACTTTAGAATGTGATCTGAAATTGGGGCACAGTGACTAATAACCACCAGGGAGGAACACAAACCTGCAGGGCACTAGTGTCTCAAGGAGAAGAATTGAATACCTCTAACCTAAATTCAAGGGGTATATTGATCATGTGCAGGTGGGGACTTGTGCAGTTTCACTGCAAAACACCCTCAACAATGTTGATGTCCCACTGATTATTTCCCCTGAATTATAGCAGCTCCTTCAAGATGGCCCAGTGGATCTCATGTAATTAGTTCTGTGATACTCAGCCAGTAATGGGGAGAACACTTAGATTTGACTTGAGTTTTCCCAAATGTCCAGCAAATCTGCATCATGAACCCAATTATAACATTCCTGAAATAAGTATGCAATTTGACGCAATAATTAAACTTGGTCCGACTCTTATTGTATTTGCTAAAGAGAACACGTGAACAAGTGTTAGTTTAATTTTCAATCACTCTCATCATTATTCTCCTGCTGGTGATTGAAAAGCTTTTCCAAAAAATTAAAAGTTCAAAAAGATGTATCAGTGGATATTCTGCTGCCATTTTTTTATTTGTTTTGGCACTGCACTGGTTAAAAACTAGTTTTTTATTTTATTTTTCCATTACATCCTTGATACATTTGTATGTTGTCTTGGTAATATCTTAAACAATATTCCATGTGCAAACCATCAAAAACAATGAATATTTCATTGGTATTCTCATACATTTATTGCCCACATGGCCTGGCTCTTCAAGGTCTTAGTGTCTTGCTACTGTTGAGAGGTAATGAGGGGGAAAATGCTTCAGAGATATACTGTAGTTCATGGAGAAATACTGGAGCCAGTCCATTACATGCACTACATTTTCTTCCTACAGGCACATCTAAACAGGATCTATCAGGTATGAAATCCGCGTGGCACAGAAATGTACTGGAGTAGTGTTGCAAAGTATGCCTCAAGATTTGACGAACCCCCCACTGAAATCAAATAATCCCATTTTATTGAAAATGTCCTAGCTGTTTCTTGAAAACCCCAAGGAATGATCTCATCAGAGTTCATGAAATTGATTCAACTGCTGCATGCTTTCCAAATATAGCCTGAAAACTTCACTGATCTTGTGATAGAAAGTGTGTAGTACTTATCTCATGAGATCAGATGAAAATTTGGTAAATAACTTAATAAAGGGGAAACACCATTTCTGTGTCGCTGTTGCCTGATTCATTTCAAACTTTCCATTACAGCATGATGTTGCCTGGATTCAAGCCCAGCTCAGTCTGTCTGTCATCTCCATAATAATGTAGATTGTCTAACATTTACTGTATGTCAGTACCAGCTGGAAATTGAGGGTAAAAGTGCTCCACCTAAAATCTGTCTTATGAGCATCCCACACTCACCCCTACAGACAAAAGTGAAACAGTATTTGAGTATTTGAATCATCGGGGTAGGCAGGGGCGAAGTGGATTATGCTGCAAGAAGAGGTTTAATGGGCATTTTTTCAACTGTGAAAACTGGTCACTTTTGGAATCTATTGTAACGGACATGAAATCATGCAGACAACTACGCTATCTACTGTGAGGAACAGAAAAAGGTTTTTTTACAGCCACCTGTCAGGATTACAGGGCTGAGTGTTTGATATTCAAAAACAGATTTTCAGTGGAGCCTCACTTCAAGTGCAAAACACACTGTCACCGTATGATGCACGTCACGACAGGCCTATTTTTCTTTTTTCCTTTTTAACTCCACACACCCACAGTGGCAAGATACACTGGCTCACATGAATGTACTGCCCAGTAACAGGACCCCACCTCAGAATCAGGTTTTTCAGCTGCTGGACTTCTTCTTCTGTCTGTGACAGATCAGCTTCTTTTGTGGTCTTAATAGATGAGGAGAGACTCTGAGGGGCAGAGTAACACTGCATGCCCCCAGTCAGATATCTCTTGGCAAGCTACCCTGCAGGAATGAATATTGGCCATGTAAGTAAATAAATAACACACAAAGGCTTTCTGGTATTAACATAATAAAGCATTACCCACCCTTTTTCTGCTTTGTGTAGTTGCTGATGTGACGCACAGTGACATGTCACATGGCACGTCATGTGACGCACAGCTGTGCTGTGGTGACAGTGTGTTTTGCACTTTAGTCTGCAGTATGCTCTGTGATCTGTGGCATTTCTTCACAGCTGTTTTCAAAGAAACGATTAGCAGCCTTATACTTCACTGTAGTGGATACTAGGAGTAGATGCTTGTATTCCTCGTTAAATATCTGATTACCAGCAGGGGAAATGATCTCCGTGGTTGGGCTTTGATGAATTCATGCAGCTGCTAATTGTTTAATTGTCTTGTTCTGCTTGTTCGTCAGTCTGTCATGTTGTCTGTAATCATCGTAACAGCTGTATTTCATCTAGGATGGGTGTGACAAGTCAAACAACATTCAACTGGGGTGGACACGGTGAACTGAAAAAAAAATTCACTTCACAAACATTGAAGGATATTGAGTAGGTTTTACTGAATAATGTACAGTTTTGTATTGGTCAGAAAACCAGTACTGATCCGTATTATACCGTTATATAAGAGTAAAATGATTAGCTATTTAACTGAATGTGTTCAGTTGTCCAGCCACTATAAATTCAGTACTTAGATGTTCTATTATTGATGCAGAATCTTGCAATAGTTATAACACAGTACTTTACTTTATTGTACATAAAGTATCATTGATGTGCTGTTTATTGACCTGAAAGTCAGTGGCTCACGTTTTACATAAATTCCACTTTTCCTTTTTAGCTTATGGGATTCTGCTTCACAAACAATAGACCTGATGTTCATTTTAATATTAAAAACTTAAATTACACTTTAATATTAAAGTTTATCAGCCCTGGATGTGTCGGAGACTGATTTTGTAGGAACACACTGACGTTTTGGTAAATAAGCTGTTTCATCATCTTCTTTGTTCAGTAAGGCGATGTGTTGTAGTTTCATTACAGTATGCGTTACACAGTGGATCAGTTAATAATTTACATTTCAGAGGGCCTGTAACTTCTTTTGATGGTTCAGTATTCAATCTGAATAGAGTGTAATAGGAAGGACACAGACATTGATAAAAGCTTCAGAAACTAAACATCAGAAAGCATTTGTACATTTCATGTTGTTTTTAGCTTGCCTCCATCTTTAAAGCAAGAATACAGCCTCAAGCAACCCCACAAAAACCCCTCTCTGTTTAGGGTTTATTAAATGTGCCTGGTGGAGTAAATAAAGTTTCTTTTTACATTTAGTGTTACTCACAAAAAACATCCTTGAGGTCTAACAAATGTGTTCAATGTGTTACCTTCCTTATAAAATATTTACTTAATATTAGTGTCTACTTAAAGGCTGCTTACACACTTTTACTTTCTATCTGTTGTGTTAGTGTGCATCTGTGGAGTACTGCAGATGGTCAGTTCAAGTGGTTGAACACTGCAGCTCCAATACTCCTCAGGATTTCTATAACTTTCAGCCTCTCAATTACTTTATAGTAGACTCTCTCACTAGAGAACCATTTCACATAAGTGTAAAAAGAGCCAGGGGTTAAGCTTTTAATTACATCTTCACCAACTACTACTGACAACTACAGTATATGTATATGACTATGACGCAGCAGATGGAGAGGACAGCATCTGTAGCTACAGATACTGAGTTAGTGTATTATTTTTAAGCAAAAAGATAAAGATTAGAGATTAGTTTCAGAGACTGTTTTTCAGTCATGTCAATAGCTGATATTCTCTGACAGGATATTAGCCTTGTCTGGCTTTGTTTGACCCTGTTGCCACTCTACTGTGGTTCTGGGTTTCAAGTTTAACATGAGAAACTAATTCATTCTGAATAACCTCCTACACAGAATCTTCAGTGTCAGCAGACAAAGACAACGTTTGATATCCCTGAGTAAAGAGATGCCTAATGTGAGGATTGAGGGAAATTACTGTATCCTACAACAGAACAGCTTTGTTATAGTGCATGAAAAAGGCAGGATAAAAGGACAGTGAAAAAACATGTTTTATGTAGGTGTATACATGCTTAGAGCTATGTTTCAATTTCAAATTGGCACTTGTCTGGAGATAGTTTTGTCTTTGTTCATATGGGAATTAGATTTAAGTTATTATTACATTTGATAACTTTTTGTGTGGTTTTTGGTTGTTTCAGTTCTTTGAATTCATTCGCTGCCAGTCACTCTAGATAAGTGTGTCTGTTTAATAACTGAAAATGTAAATGAACCATTTATCCATGCTTTGTACATTATCTACATAATGAATGCCTTTCTTATTTGAATACATATTAAATATTCGGCTTGATGCACATAGTTTTCAAGCTGTAATTATTTGGAAATATTTTGAAGGAAGTTGTAGTCAAACAAGACTAACAATAAAAGCACATTAAAGTTTGTAAATGATTGAGTGATAGCACCTTAATGTGCTTTTTTTAAAGTTTTTTTTTAGTTTTTTAATGCAACTTTCAGGACGCAAATCTGTTTCTCAGTCCTACTCTGTCTACCATCCAGATTGCCAGTTAGAAATTAAAGACCTAAGAAAAGAAATGCATGATTATTTGAAAGGTAATGACTTGATTAAAGAAAATTTGTAATTAATGTTGTGGAGCAGCAGTGTAGACAGGACATCTCAAACAGAGGCACCCTTCAAGTGTTGCATGTCAATGCAGAGGGGGCGTTGTTTTCTCCAAACACAAAAGGCTATTCATTTACAACAGCATGCATGCTAGCTCACCAGTGGGGTGATGTAAGGGTTTCTTCCCTAAAATGCTCAGTTTCTGATGTTCTGGCAGAGGTTCCTAGACTCAGCAGTTAATGATACAGGATGATGACAATACTCATAATCATCAGTTTCAGTCCGGCGTCCCCCAGTGACTGCACCACTACAAGGGTTCTTTGCAGTTTTGTTTAGCGTATTGTCTTAGTAGGTCTCCTCATTCTGCTTTGGCCTCCTCCTGACATTGCAATTCAAGCCAGAACAAAGAGCGAGAATAATTCTCTATGAAGGGATTAACAATGGCCTGCAAACATGACAAGTCCCAAGGGATCTGTCACCATATTGTTTTGCGGGTTTGTGAAGTCATTGTGTTGTGGTGTCTTCCATTTTGCACGCTCGCATCTGCTATTGTTCGCTGTCCTTTTGTCTTAAACAAACGCCTGTCACAGATATGACAGTGATACTTGTCAACTCACTTACTGCAGAGGCAGCGCTGCAAACGAGTGCGTGGATGAGGTGGTGATGTTGCACACTATTAGGTTGCCTGTTTTAATTCGGCTACCGCTCTTTCTCAGCACGGCGGTGATATGCAGCCAACTGTTGTTTGTAATGATGTACGGTGCATAGTGTGTTGCACTGTGTCAGTAGAGGACTTACTCTTCACAACATAGTCAAACTACATATATCTGCATATGTTTTGTTTCTTGCCTTCTCCGTTTACTTATTTTCATAGTAAATGATGAAATCAGGTTTGTCAGTGATATAGGCTTGAATTCAAATGCACCATATGTTCTTTGTGTTATTTATCAGCCTCCTGGTTTCATTATGAGTGGATAATACAGGGGTGGTTTTAGATGTGAAATCGCTGATGGTTTGATTCACTGTTTCGCCCTCTAATTATTCCAGCAAATTGCTTTCATTTACTTGACATTTCCTTACTGTTGCACCTGATGAAATAGCTGTTTATCATTTTGCTTTTTACGCTTCAGTACTTTTTTGCTATGTGGGCCATCACATCCCATCGTCATGCTTAACATTTTCTCCTCAGCATCATGAAATCCGCTGCGCATGCTTTCCAAGAAGCCTTTTGTGTGTGGGCTTTGTGGTCATTGTGATTTAGCTTGATATAGCATGTCATCTAGGAAAATTAAAAAGAGTTGTTTGTTATCCAGAGGCTGGGTTTTACCTCTCAGATCTTGACATGTGATTTTTATTTTATTTTCACTTACTCAAAGTAATGTGATTAAATGTCAAACTCATGTTGATCCCAGTAAAACGAGTCATATGTGTTTTGAATGTTTTTTTATAAAAGACATGCTATAAATGTTTAATCAAATTTTCTAAATCTATGTATAAGACACAGATGTAATAACCCAGCCCTAGTTATTATTTAAACTATATCATGATGGTTAGTGAATTAATCGATTCTAACAATACAAATTTGTCAATTTCATCCTTGTAATACAAATCTCAGCAACAACAAAACACTTTTTAGACTAGTACAATTATTGTGAGCCAACACAGGCCACCTGTAGGCGAAGATTTCTTTCCAAGTGTCACACAGGGTGTAGTACAAGCTGCAATAGAACTGCTCGTTTTAATACTGTAATTGCTTATTGAGAAACATAGCAAGCGTTGCTCAATGACTTGATTGACTAGCATATTAACTGTTGTTTCTTGATGTAGGAAAGACTTTTATATGCACGAGTAAAGACAACAGTGGCAGTTACTGAAAGTGCACTACTGCAGCACTACTTTTACCAACCAGACATGTAGTATCTCTGTTGTTGCAGCATAATGGAGTCACCTCTTCCTGATAAACCAATAACCTTCCTATCTGTAATCATTTATGCCATCATGATGCCAATAGACTTGTTTTAGGCTTAGAGCAGTTTTGCTCCAGTGTGTAGTACAGAAAATAACACCTTACATTACTTTTGTTATCACATAAAAGGCGTCGCTGAAAGGGAAACATTACCTTGATTGTATCTACCAGATTTTTAGCTAAATCAGACGTTCAGCTCAGGTATTGTGGCTGAATGTAAAGTATACTGGACACATTACTTACAGTGTGCAGCAGCCCAGCTTTGCCTGGATAAGGATTGCTTTCTAAGATATGCTTTGCCTTTTGTTTGCTGTTCTGTCTCTGTTCTCTACAGGCATCATGGACTCGGCCCGAGCAGCACAAGGTATTCTAAATGCATGACTTTTTCCCTATACCCATCCATCTTTCATGTCAGGGGAGTCTAATTTAATTCTGGATGGATGCAGATCAAAATTCATGATCAAATAAGGGTCAGGGAGAAAAATGCAGGAGACAAAATGGCCAGTGCAAGTCTGTCTCTGTCTGTCTTTATAAACTTAGCTTACTGCCACTAGTTTTTTTCCAAGACCTTTAAGCCAGCCTGCAAGAACACAGAACTATATAAGCATGTATCTGCTTGAATATAATTTTTAAAGATAGTTTTTTTATTGATTGGATGCACAATTCTGTTAAATGTAGTTTGTCAACCAACTTCTCACATCTCTGTCTCTCCTCCCATCAGCATCTGCTGAACTTAATCAGTTCAATGGCAAATCTTGTGTATTTGTGACATTAGAAAATACTTCTCTATAATTTGAATTTGCAGAACCAACAATGACTGAATGTGTATGCAACGGAAAATGAAAGATGTCTTTGTGCAGCAGCCCAGAATATCAGAGCCAGGCACTGTTCCTGGAAGAAAGTGAAAATTGGCAAAAGAAAGACTGGCTCACATTAAGCTTTTCTTACTTCAATATCAAATATGTGTTTTACATATGTGAAAGAATTGGCGAGAAATACCACATTGTCATTTCCAATATTAGTGCTGAGTGCACCACACTGGAAAACAGTATGACGGTTATGGCTTTCAAATGAACAGAAATTTGTGCTCTCACAAGTATGTCACCGATGATCACACCATCACTGTTTCAGGTGCACGATCAGACATTAGGATCGCCACTGTTATTTATACATTTGTGTCATTTGCCAGGAGGTGAATATATTTTTAGATCATTTGGTTCCTCAAATAGCCATATGCTATTCTATTTTCAATCAGGGAGTGCTGCACATCAAGAGAATTGGTCTTTTCCTTTTACTCCTTTGTGTAATAGTTTTAAGAATGGGTATTTTTACTCATTTTATCACCAAACATTGACAGCTTACTCTACGTGCATCCATTATTAACACGAGTGATTACAAAAACTTTAAAATCATTCTCATTAGGTGCATTGCAACAATTTGTGAATAAGAAATAATAAACAGTTTGAATTTGAAATGTTCTACATAGGCTTGCTATACTCTCTTACATTGAAGGGAAAGGTAAAATGGAAGACTTTGAACATCTGAATTAGTGATTGGCTGATCAAACAATGCATCCTGGTGGCTTCTTGGTTTTATGAAGAAAAAGAAAATCGCAAGAAAGTGACGCTTTTTCCTAAACAAGGAACAAGTAATTGGAACACATGATTTTATTGTTTGAACCATAATTTAGACATAAATTTGTAGTTTCAGGTTACAAATTCAATGATTTGGGCAGCATGATAGCTCAGTGGGTAGAGCAGTCATCTCCCAACCCAAGGGTTAGCGGTTCGATTCTCAGTCCCAGCATGCTACATGTTGAGGTGTCCTTGGACAAGTCACTGAAACCCCGTAGTAGCGCTGACACAGGTCTAGCAGCTGTCCAAACAACAAGTTCCCCAAGGGGATCAATAAAGTATCAATTATTATTTACTTGAAAGAATCAGACAATAATATGGTTTATAGGTCCTCCTGCACATCCTGAATTGACCAATGTGCATCTCTCGAGAAATCTCATTATAAACTACACAGGGTGAGGAGTATGAGCATGTTTGTTGCAACTGTGAAGGCAGCTGAGTGTTCATTTGACTGGCTGTGGAAGGGCAAGTACATTGCTATGCTCGACCGGTTAAGATTTGGTAAGACATGAGTTTAACATGTCCTAAGTGAATTCTCGGTTTTATGCTCTGATGTTTCAGCTGTGTTTCTCTCCTCTGCTGGGAGGAAACTAAAGAAACTGTGCAGCTCTGCTGTCAGTGTGGTTTGAGTTATTAGAGGAGCTTATTTCTGAAGGTTTTTATTTTCTTCCCTTATCTCCTAAACCACAATTTCACACAGACATGTGATTTTGTAGCTGTTCAAAATAGGCATACAGACAACAAATACAATCAAGGACGTTTCTAATACACAGCCACCCTGGTGTATTATCCATTAATGCTGCAAGTGTATTGTAACTAAAGGTTAATGAATCACAATATTGTAGTAAACACATAATTTTCCTTTGTAAGACAGTCATATTCACTATGGGCTTCATATAGGAAATGAGTAACTATAGCCCCTGAGAAACTTTAGTGGCATTTCGATGCTGCATTGTTTAAAAAGCAGGAGCATAAAATTAAGAAGAACTAAGAATGAAGAAGAAGCTGGTTTAATAACTAGGACTTCATGGTTGCGCTTAGTGCGGCAATATTGCACAGATGCAGGAGTCAGAAGCAGTACCACAGGGGTCGAGAGAGAACACTTGCTGCACAGGGGTCAAAATAAAAGGGTAGTGTGTTATGTAAGTGTCTCCCTGGTCTTGCTACCCACCATGCATAATGAATGCCCCAGACATGCTTTGTCTATTGAATTTGAATACAAATAATGAGGGTTTTTCTTACATGGCCCAGAATGGGGCCTAACTCAATATGTGTAAAAGCATCCATGCCATTGTTTTGCCTGAAGCTTGGATCAAAGCCATGAAAGCAACCAAAGTAGAGGCTTAGATATTCAGTTCTGGAGCACCTTGTTAAAGTAACAGTTCACAAAAACACCAGAGCTTACTGTCTAAAGAGTACTGTGTGAAAATACTTACATGTCCCAAATTCATAAATTAAATTTGAACTGGTTTAGCCCATTTGCTCTGTGACAAACTGTTGTTTTACCTAGATCTTTAGTGATAGACAATAAAGGTTTAGAGTGTGCATAAAGAATGTTTTAATTGGCTATATCCTGGTGGGGTAAACATCTCTTTAAAGGGAGAAATTCAGTCTGTCTGAAACTTTACACCCCAGTAGTTTTGTGTCACACGACAGCAGCAACCACAACAACACAGAGTTGTTGACCTGAAGGTCGGGAAGCTACTTATGGTTGGATATTGTAACTCTGCCTATCAAATTAATGAAAGCAGGTATCTCTAGAGCTGGAAGGTCATTTACACATCCCATTAACCAGCCGTCTAATGTTATTCTGAGGTTTTAAATACTAGCGTGAGTCTTGGCCCTTCTTTGCTGAAACTGGGGCATTTGCTGAATGTGGCTTTAAACAGCACTGCAACCTAATACCTAAAAAATATCCCAAGTAATTAACTTAAAATATTATTTTACTCAAAGATATGAATGCAGTGACACAAATCCTAAGTGTCTTCAATATAAAAGAGCAATCATGCTGTCTTAAGTTAATGCTCTGCTGTGTAATATCATGTATCAGCATATTTCACAAGTTGGAAAGCCTGCCGTGTGAAAAGCTCAAGATGGTTTCTAGTGCCTTCTGTCATCAATTATTGATAAGCTCCCCTCTACTGTCAACTGTGTCCTTACGTTACAGAGCAGAGTGTGCTGGTTTCATTAATGTAATGTCTGTTCTGCTCGTTAAAGCCACACTTAAAAAAAAATTTTTTCAGGTCACATCTTAGTGACGAAATGTTCTCTGTAGATATAAAAGTGCAATATGGCTGTGGAAAATAACTGATCTGAATGGTCCGTTTTTCATAAACCATAACCGATTTTCTGCTCTCATTTAGAGTTTGGATGGAAATGTGATGGTTAGGAGTGACGCTCGTGTGTCCTCCCTCACTCTGAAGTATGTCAAGTATACAGACGCTGGTCAGTACCTGTGCACAGCACGCAGTGCCATCGGAGAGGACGATAAACCAGCCTATCTGGAGGTCCGCTGTAAGTAGTTCTCTCTGCTTAATGTTGTGTGAAGCCAAACAAAGCCGAGCTGTGTGACAGCAAGACTTGTCATTCACTCTCTCAAGTGAATGCATTTAGCATTTCCTGGTCATCTAAAGCTCATAAATTCATTTTTATTGGCACAGCACTATAAACAGGCTTTGTTGAACCCATGCATTTTTCCACTAGATGCCCCTAAGATACATGGAGCAGTGGCAGTGTACACCTGGGAGGGAAACGCGGTCAATATCAGCTGTGAGGTTAAGGCTCATCCCAGTGAAGTATCTATTGTTTGGCTGAGAGATGGTCTACAGCTCCCAAACTCAAACACCACTAACATTAAGATCTTCAGAAAGCCCTCAGCCAGCTACCTACAGGTATGTATACACGTGAAACCCGAATTTACACTACAAAATAAATGTACGGATACTTTATACACATAAAGTCCTTCCACTTGCATACACCCAGACACACTTAGTGTCATCAAGATTTCATGAGCATAAACTTGAAGTGAAGGGTTTTCTTTCAGCTACATTGTGGAAAAAACTCAATAAATAATTCAGCAGCAGGAAAGCTCACAGCAATAAATAAAAATAGGCTACTCTAATGGACAAACAAAAGGTCACCTTCAGAGTGTTTGACTCACACATTTGTTCATCTGTTTTGGTACAGTGCCCTTCATATATTTACTGTTTTTTGTCATCCTCCAGATAACCCCAGAGTCTGAAAATGACTTTGGGAGCTATAACTGCACTGCCTCAAATGACATGGGTACAGAGTCCAAGGAGTTCCTCCTCATTCAGGCCGGTCAGTGATGATAGTGGGATTCAGAATCTTTTTTTGCATTTACAGTGTTTGTGGCTGTCTTTTCAGCATGATCAGAATTTGAAGGACTGTTGACAATAGGAAGAAGACATATGCACATGTGCATTTTGAATAATTGCTTAGAACCTTGCATCTTAATGAAACATAAACACTAGACAAGGTGAATTTCACTGTAGCACACAAATTAAATTGCAAGTATCGTTAGGTTTTTTTTTTGGCTCCTTGCTTCAGAAGCACATTCAAAACACATTAGACTAAAACATCCACCACAATGTGAGATTACACAGAGCAGTGTTTGTTTAGATGGATGATAAATTTAAATGAAAAGGCAGCGTAACCAACATGAGATAATTTTACATTCCTTCCCTCTGGTTGTTTAGAAAATACAACGTATCTAAGCTCTTCACTTAGTTCAGTGTTAAAAGAAATGTAAAACAGTAGGTATTACTGCACATCTGAAGTTTAACTGAAGTAAAAGAGAATTTATCACACAGCATTTTATTGTAATCACATTACCGCCAGCTCATATCATACACCGTATACTCAGCAGCACATTAAACACACGGAACAGAGAGCAGCGAGCTAATGCCACTCCCAAGACTGAAGTAAATGAAATGAAAAGACCACATTCTTCACTCACAGCAGAACATGGGCAACCACAGTAATTACAGTGTGCCTCTTCATTTCTCAGACCAGAAAGATTCAATACACAACTGAGCTGAATTCAACACCCACCAGTACTTGGGTATGGACAAGGTTACTGGGTTAAATAGTGTAATAATGTCATTTTCTCCAAAACATACAGTGCAGTGGTGGGCAAATCAAAATAAGGTTGTTTTGATCGTGAAGCTTGACTAACATTAATTTACATGAGGAATTAATAGTAAATTTAATGCACAAAGCCACAAATAAATGTAGTATTTCATCATTTCATTGTTTAAATTGTATTTTACTTTATTTAATTTTTCTACTAGAAATATGCTCTAAAACAAATCGTGTGGAGAGGTGCTGTCCAATCCTCCTGTGATCCAGACAGTGCAGAGATGTTTGCTTCTGAAGTTTTTTTAGTGAGGCTCGTCCTTCTAACCAGTCACAGGATTTCTGCTTTATTAGTACATTTTGCAGCTTTTATTATAATTTCATGACGACTACCTGAAGTGTGTGGCAAACCGCGGTGGGGCATAGCAGAGCAGGGAGAGATAGGAAAGGGTGGGGCAGAGTGGATTGATTATAAGAACTTAAGACTGATTTGGGATCAGCTTTTTACTTTAATAGTTTGTCAGGAGCATTTGAATGTTTTTATTATTAAGTGATAAAATAAAGCCATAAATCATTTTAGGTGACGATTCCTAGATTTCCAGGTGAAGCAGTTTTGAGCTGTATTTCAGAGCCATTATGAGCTGTGAGCTCAGTCTGTTAGTGCAGAGGAACAATGGAGACTGGCAGTGCTGTTGTGCTGCAATCTGACACTTTCTGTTGTAATCACACTGCATTTCTTACCCTTTTTTTCCAGAGGTGCCATCGGCTCCATCCATCAGTGAGGTGAGATCCTTCTCCACCACAGCACAGATTGAGTTTGAGGAGCCGGAATCCACTGGAGGTGTTCCTGTCCTGAAATACAAAGCAGAGTGGAGGACGCAGGGCAGGGGCAGCTGGGTGCACAGGGTCTATGATGCCTATGAGGACGAGGGTAAGAACGCATGTTAAAATGAGGTCTGTTTGTTGTGAAAATGGTGACAAAGTTAAAAACAGTAAATGAATGCATCAGTAACAGCAGTAGTGTTTAACAATGAAACATGAATTATTAATGATATGGTCATCCTAATCCTCAGAGTAATCTATAGTGTACATTTAGGTTGATTCGGCAAGATGCTGGTTTTGAAACAGCTGTCACTTATTTCTGTTTCTCTGTTAAGTTTGGTTTCAAACCAACTCTAAACAGATTTATTTGTTGTTTAAACATTGTTGAAATGAACAGAGAATTGAGCCAATAACTGTTTACTTGTGATGGAATAAATTTTGCACGTATTGTTGGAACAGGGCATGTGTTTGTTTTTATGCTAATGAAAATTATCAAGGTGTTCCTCAATGGATTGCGCTGCCTCTGATACACTGTAACAGGCTCCATCAGTGAGGTGACTATCACAGGCCTGAAGCCAGATACCAGCTACGAAGTGAGATTGTCAGCCATCAACGGCAAGGGTGAAAGTGAAAGCAGCCCGTCCGAGTTCTTGAAGACAGAGCCTGTCCGTAAGTGGCACATGTTGCACAGTCTACAGCACACTTCAAACCTTTTAGAAGACTTTTTTGACCCGTGTCTTCACAAACACATTACCCGGGGTCCTCTCTTCTCTCTTGTGTGTTCCATTACTAATCTAGAAAAACTCATTAAAGAGTAGTTTCTCAGCTGCTGGACAGCAACACACAAGTCAGTGCTCTTTGGACTGTTTGGACAGTGTCACTAAAGTTTCCAACAGTGTCCTTTCAGTCTAAAGTCTGTCCTCTTCCAAGTTTTTTTTGTTTGTTTGTCCAGGAGTAAAACTGTCAACAGGAACTAACTCACTGACCTGTTTGTTTGGTATATTTAGTCTTTCAATGAAGGGGCTTCAACATCCTCAGAATCAGAAAACAACTTTGTCGTGAAGTCCAACTAGTTTAACACCATTTGACACATTCTTTTACACATGAATGTGAATGTGCTCTGATCTGAGTCACATTGTTACCGTTTTACAGTAGGTGCAGTTACAGTTTTATCAAATTCATTATGTGCTTGGAAACTATGAATTAGAATAGAAACAGTACCACTCTGTGTGGTCTTGATCCCATTATTTAGTTTTTAGCCCCCTCTGTTGGTTCAGGATATATATATTTTGAGGAACTAATGCTACCCCCTGTTGGCTTCACACTGAATGTGCTTGGTGAAACATAACTAATCCCATTTTTATTTTTGGTCACGATTCATGTCTACACGTTGATCATTTCCACTTTTTTATTTCATTTTAATTCTCCTTTCATTATCAATTTGCCACCATCTGTTGTATCCATAAGGCTACACTTACAAATTATAAATTCATCTCTCTTTGTTCAGCTCTCTGTTTCATGTTCATCAGCATTAAATATTTCAAATAAACACATTATTTTTCCTATTTGAAGTACTCTGAGACCATTATGTTGTTAATTTAGGATCAACATTTCCTAACCCTGCTTCTCTGCCCTTCTCTGTTTTGAGATATACAGTACCCACGTCTCTTTCAGTGACACTTCTGACCTGATCAAAATTAACCCCAAGTCAAAGACAATCAGTCAGTGTCTGTTTTGGTAATAGAATACTTTTTATTAAATAAAAGCAGGCAAGACCAAATCATTTTATAATAGCAATTATTACACTGAACAAACAAACTTTAAAATGATTTGTTTCCTCCTTTATGACAATCTGCCATAAAAGAGTCTTCATAAACTCTGTTTATGAAGCGATTCACAGTTACTTGTGCAGACAACTGATTCTGACTGCCTGATATCTTCTCTTTTATGTCTCTAGATGGTATTTTTCATTTTTTCACTGAAGACACAGGTTTGTCTGTAGTGAGGATAATAGATTAGATTAGTCTTCACTGCTGTAGCTCTTACTTTCCCTACAGGATAACCCCCATCACCTTTACTGATTAGCTGCTGTATCTGTAAGCACAGCAACACTGTATATTTTTCTAGACACTGTGACCTTGTATGACTAGCCTGAACTCCTCTGTATCTGTTACCTGTTTATTTCACCCACAGGAGTTAACAGTTATCCACATATGAATATTAATATCAGTTGGATTTACCGCTCGTGAATTAATTGGCTTAATGGCATTATTACAAAGTAATGCCAAATCTCTGCATTTCAAGAGCTGCACATTTCCCCTCTGGCTCCAGCTATTTGATGTAATTTGGGAATGTTTACATTTGGATTAGGCCCATCAGCACTGATTAATCAGTTGCCTTGCAAATTATACCGTCTCTAAAGTCAAGACGATAATGCTGTTTAGAAGTCTGCTGCACTTTTAACTTTGAGAACCCAAACAGAGGAATTTCTGGCTGTTTTTGTGTTTACTAGTATGAACAGCTTTGTGGTGATTCTGTTACTTTCTGTTCTAGTTTGTCTCCAGGTCAGTTAAGTTTTTTTGTTGTCTACCTGTGCCTGTGTTTTGTTGGTCTGCTGTGTCTTTTCATGTATTTCTTCCTCTTTCAACCACTCACATGTCTCATTTCACGTGACTGTTATTTGGCTTGCATGGTGCTGATGCTGATCCCCTCCACTATACAGAAGGTAAATTACCGTTGCAGATTTTACCTGTAACCTGGAAAACCCTACAATTAAACAACACATTACCTGCTTCTATGCAATCATATAATAGATATCTACTCTACCCCAATCCTATTAACCAAGTCAGGTGGACATTTTCCTCAGTAGAGTATATGAGGAAGAGCCAGAGCATCACACTAATCTAATCTAATAATCTAATAACAGTCAAGAGTTTTTAATATCAGCATCATTCTGACACTACTGATAGCAAACTACCTGGGATGTTAGCTCTCCTTCTTATACGATGTGTTACTGTAAATCAGGTGCACAGGTTCATCTCCTCACAAGAGAATCATGATCAATGTCCTCTCACCTACCCAGAAAATACTGCTCCTCCAGCAATTTGCTTTGGCTCTTTTCGTATTCATGCTGAGAGCTACAGCTACCATGTACCATGTAGGTCTCCTATTGTCAGAGGTGGGTAGTAACAAGTTACATTTACTCAGTTACATTTACTTAAGTAAGTTTTTGAAAAAAATTTACTTCTAAGAGTAGTTTTACTGCACCATACTTTTTACTTTT
>JAUMHL010000005.1:21943609-22019294 GCA_032362345.1 Sandelia bainsii
TTTGCACATCATTTTATATTTTTGTCTGTCTGATTACATCTTTTTTTTTTTTAAATAAATCAGACATTACGATCAAACAGTTACTCACTACTTGAATAGTCTTTTTACCAAGTACTTTTTTACTCTTACTTGAGTATTTTTTTGGATGACTGCTTTTTACTTCTACTTGAGTAATATTATTTTGAAGTAACGCTACTCAGTACAATTTTTGGCTACTCTACCCACCTCTGCCTATTGTTTATCATCTTTAACCCTAGCCTGAATAACACTGCAGACTAAATCCATTAACACCAACAATTTAATCAGACTCCTGAAGGAAAGAAACATAATGAGTCTGAATATAAACACTAACCACTGTGCACAACACTGTCTGTTAGTAAAACTTTATTAGTCCATTCATTAGTCAATCAACAAAAAAAAAAAATGTTTAAAGCTACAATATGTCAACTTTATGCTAGCATTAGCATGAGACTAAAAATCAATAAACCCCATTTCCATCAGCTCTCCCTGTCCCTGCTCTGCAAAGCTCTGCTGAACCCTAAACATATTAGTCTTAAGAAAGTACAGTAAATAACTGAAATCATTGTCCTTTTCTGATTGGTTAGAAAGGTGAGTCTCACTCAAAAAACCTTAGACCTTCTTAAACCTTCTCTGTATGCTGCCGACTATTCAATGATGATAAAAATATGGATGAAGCAATTTTAGAGCAAAGGATTAGTTCAGAAAATAACTGGCATGATTAAATAATAATGAATGTAATTGCCCATCTACCCAGATTTGATTTGAGATTTTAACATTAACACCTAGGTGATGAAGTAACCTTGATAAATTTTAGTTAGTAATCATGCTGCAGATTTTCCTCACTAATGATTAACTAACGACTTATTGTGCTAAAGCCTCTGCTGCAATAGCTTAGAATAGTAATGTAAAGACATGAGGAGACAAAACAATGGAAGATTTTTTAAAGCTGTTGGAAAGATAACAAGTGGCATACATTTGCAATGCTTGTTAATAAAAACACATACTGGATAACTGACTAAAGATGTTTCTCATAGTTCAACTGGGAATCAAACTTAAAAGTATTTGGAAGGTTTGAGTTTCCAGGCAACCTACAAGTGCTGGTTGAATTTAATTTCAGATGTCTGATTTGGGGCAAAGATGCAAACTTTTATTTGTTGTTATTTAACTGCAGGACACTATGAGACATCCAGGAACTGAAGCACTGACTATCAATGATAAGATGGTACTGCACTTACTGATAATGTGCCCTAAAGGGAGAGTAAAACAGGTCCTGCAATTGACCTTTGAGGAAATCCACAGGTCACAGGAAGACAATCAAACACTTTGTCAGCAATAAGATAAATCAGTAAAATCTCTTGTCTCAGAGTTGCCATCTGATACATTTTTATTTGACTTACTTGATGGATGTTTTATGTTTAAAAGTAGAGCATAATAATAACATGGATTATGGAAATCAGTCTTATGAGTTTATGAAAGACAAAACATTACTTAGTGAATCATAAGTAAGTTGAAGCCTGTGGTTATCTTTACAGCATAATATTTATAATATTTGTTATGCTGTAAAATGCTAATTCTGTATAAGCTTCATTTAATGAGAAATAACCCTTTGCCTTGAAGCCTTGTATGACAGTGGGAAATGTCAGTCAGTAATTTTTATGCCTATTGAACGTCACTCAGCAACTCAGACTGAATCAGATAAGCATGTGGCTGTGTCATTTGCTAATTAGTCTGACTTGAGACATACCATCTTGAGGCGAGCAATTAAGGAAGGGTAAGTGACCTGAAAGGACAACAACTAAGAAATCAGCCAGTTTCAAACTTTGGAATTACATGGTTTTTTTTGTCTTATCTTATAAACAAGCTTTTTAATAACCTCTGTGTCCTCTTGATATTGTGTACCTGTAGGGAATCCCAATCCTCCTAAACTTGAAGGGGTACAACAATTTAAAGGCAACTCCCTCAAAGTCAGCTGGATCAAGCAGGACGACGGCGGCTCGCCCATCTTACATTATCTCGTCCGCTATAAACCAGTGAGTATGGTGATCAGAGTTTAAATGATTAGTTTAAAGCTATGATAAGTCAGTGCTTTTTATCATCATATATATGACAGTAAACTGAACAATTGGACAACGCAAAATACAAGTGTACATGACGGATTGTCCCAGATGGATTGTTACAGGACAATATGTCATCAAGGTGGGATGGGGTGTTGGAGCAAAACCCTGATGTGTGTGGTTGGAGTGCCAGTGAAACAAGATACCTAATCTCAGTTTCAGTTTTCAACAAGGATTCTGTTCAAAGCAAATTTGATGACTAGTTTAGTAACTGGGTCATTTATGAGAATATAGCTTTTTACCTTTTAGCAGAAGTGATGCAGCAGCAACGTGAGCACCAGTGATCTGCTGGACGTCTTGGAGACGTATGTATATAGAGAAGTGTGAACGATGATGTGTCTCGGCTGTTGGCCTGTGTTTGGATGATCAAAATGTAAATGTAAAGTGTAAACAGGGGCCAAATGATTAATCAAGACAATAGTCTTGTCAATAGTGAAACTAATCATTTGTTGCAGCCCTAGATTCGTCTACAGCAATTACTTTGGTAATTTTTCCAAGTAATTTTAAAAGAAAATGCTAACATTTCTCTGGTTCTAGCCTTTCATTTTGTTGTCTTTAATTCTAAACCTTTCAGTGAACTGAATAGTTTGGGGTTTTGTGGTAATTTTTCTGACTACTTTTATTACTTTTGGTTTATTTACCAAACAATTTAAGCATTACTCAAGAAAGGAAACAGATTAATTGATCATGATAAACTAGTCGCAGCGATAATGTGAACGCAATGCATATCTACCTGTGTGTTCTTAGATACAAGCATCAGACTGGAAACCAGAAATCCGGCTTCCCAGTGGCAGTGAGCACGTGGTTCTCAGCGGGTTGGAGTGGGACACCGAGTACAATGTCTATGTGGTGGCAGAGAATCAGAAGGGCAGGTCCCAGCCAGCAACCATGTCTTTCAGGACGTCTGCAGAGCCTGAAGCAATTCCAGGTACTCTCCATCTCTCAGGACACTCCAACTAAACTGGAACTAATCAGCCAGAAAATTGAGGAGCCAAACTCAAAGCTCAAAACTACTTTTACTGTCTAGCTCTGAAAGGTGAGTGACAATTAAATAAATCTACAGAAGAAAAAAAGATTTCCTGGACAGCAGTGAGCCAGAAACGATTTTGCGGCAGAATTTTCTCACTTTAAAGTTTTGACAACCCTTGTTAAATGAGCTTGAGTTTGCGCTTACAGAACTGGGACAGACGTTCCACAGAGGATGAAATGATTTCCTCTCAATGATTTTTCTTTAGCTTTGTTTACTGTTATAATAGCAACTACAGTGGATAGTTCTTCCTGTTCGGTAGCACCCTCCAGACTGACCCTTGATAACCCCTGCTTAACTTGTACATTTAACTGGAACTAAACCGTACAAAAACCACACAGCCTCTCCGACTCCCTTTAGGTGCCACACAGTGCTGAGTGTCTAGCTCAAATGTGTCCTCCTCTCACTTCTCTTCTAATTCATTTTCCAATCTAAAGCATTTCCCTCTCACCTACCACTCAGTCACCATCTAGTCAACATGGTGTAGTTTCCCCCTTTGTGCTCTGTTTTTGCTTTAATGTGTTGCTGTATTTTTGTTTTCCTTCCTCAATATAAGAAATCAGTTTGTTTTTTTTCACTTTTGGTTTTCAGACCTGACACATTTTCACTTTCTCTCTTCCTCTGTTTTCCCCACCCTTCTCTTTTTCCCCCCTCTTTGTTTCCCCTTCATCCCCCCCCTCCTCATCCTTTATTCTCTTTCCCTTTCTCTCTTTCTCCCCCTCTCTCAATGTTCCTGCTGTCTTGCCTGGTCCTGGACTTTGCTGTGGTGGACCACGTGAACATTTTCGTCCCGAACTCTGTACATTTTGGTGTGGTCGGGTTTGTGCTGCCCCTTCCCCTCAGCCACTCAGGGCTGTTCACCTGTGACATGCACTTTGTTATCACTCATCTTGTCCCTCATCACTGCACTCCTGCTCTCATAGTTTTCATGGGGGATTCACATCATAACTGTAGAGGAGGGTTTGCCTTTTCTCTGGCCTGACTGTCTCTCTGAACGCTTTCACTCCTTAAAACTGACTTTGTCCATGACAGACACATCTCTGTTATGGCTGAGAAAAGGTGCTGTGTAGCTTCAGAACAGACCAGACAGACGTGCTGAACCAAAGGCAGTGGAAGTGCTCCACCTCCCACAGAGTCACTTTGCTCAGTATTAGCACAGTTAGTCATCAGTACTAGACAACGGAGAGGATTGCCAGTTTACAGTATTTAACAATGATGGAATTGAAATTACTGTAGGTTATTAAAAAACAGTTGGGAGGAAGTGAAGGCCTGGACCTGTGTGTTTACATAAACACCATTATATTCTTTAATCACTCACAAAATGATGCATATGTCCTGTAAAGGTTTGTAACATTAACGTTTACATTATTGAAAACAGAAACACTAAACTGAAAAGTGTTTGTAATACTACTATTGGCACAGTTTGACAAGCTGTATACATCATAAATCATAAATGTTATTTTTGTTACTAAGACAAATGTTCATGATGTGCATGTATCAAATATTGAGAAATACCTGCTTTTATACATTTATAATTGGAGGGTGCTTTACTCAGCTGCATTTTATTATATATCAGGCCTTGTTTACATGTTAACTATTGAAATCTACAGTTCAATTTGTGTATAAAATTTTGGAGAATGGACATTCTGCTATAATTAAAATTGACTTTTTGTGATATCTGGAAAAATCCTCACATTTATTTTGTCCACACAATATCCTGAAAATTTGGGTAACTAGCATCACAGTGTCAACGCCGCTTTGCTCTTCTATAGCAAATAAATACGTTAAATATATGTATTTTTATGGTTTTTAAGGACAGGCATTCGCACAGATATTCCTCAACATGCCACATATTTAAAATGTAGTTATTTAAATAATTGATCACAAGCCAAACATCCCACACTGCATCTAAATTTACACTGAGACAACCAGAACGTATCCGTGCTCACAGCAGGTGAGTTGTTACTGTTTTATGGATCCATTTGTGGTTACAGTAGCGTAGCAGCACTTTATTTAGTTGTTCATGGCTGTTTGTATAAAATCCTGTGTCAGGCTACAGTTGCTCAGCTCTCTCTCTCCCTCTCCCTCTCTCTCTCGTCTCTTGTTTGGCAGATTTGGGGGGTGAGGCAGCGCTCTCCATGGGCATCATGCTCTGGGCAGGGATACTTGTTGTGGCATTTGTACTCCTGCTGCTGGCTGTGGATGTCACCTGTTACTTTGTCAACAAATGCGGGCTTATCATGTGCCTCTGTGGCAAATCAGGCACAGGAACCAAAGGACACAACTTGGAAGAGGGCAAAGCAGCATTCATGTGAGTGTCAGGGACAACAATAATAATGCTGTTCAACAATGACCCTTGGCCAAATTAAAATTAATTTACACTGTAGGACTTAATTTTCTTTTTTTTTAGCTCTTTATAAAAGTAGTAACCTAGATATTTTGAATGTGGCTCTATTCGGTGTCTCATGTTTAAAACAACATATCCTTCCTAATGATTGATTGTTTTTACAGCCAACAACTTTACTGTCATTAACTGCTGTCACTGTGGTTTCTCTAATAAAACATTAAAGCCTATGTGACCAGCACCAAACAGCAGATAGATAAAGTTAGCAGCTTGCTGGTGAACATAGTGAAGCATTTAGCTGTTAAAGGATACTGTAGGTTTACAATTTTGGCTATGTGTTAAAAAATGAGCCCGGTTCCCTTATGGATCTGTAAAATACACAGAGGCAAAAACATATTCCAAAAATTCTCTGAAGCCAATACGGAGCTCCAGCAGCCTGAGTCATACAAATCAAGAGGATGTCTTGCAGCACTGTGAATTTTGTGCAAATCATGTACACTAAAACTCTTAATGGTCAGTATGAACATGAGGAATATTTGCAGTAAAACTGGCTGAATGGTCATATGTGCATTTGACTCTTGTTTGTAGACAAAAGTATGAATCTTTGCTTTAAAGAACCACACATTTTGCCTCAGTTGGTGCAGACTAAACAGGTCTTTAAATAAAGTGGAAGTTTACTCAGTTTACACCCAGAATTAACATGCAGACTGGATATTGCATCAGAATAAAAAAATAAGAAAGTACTGTAAATCCATGCAGAGAATACCACAGCAGCAGCATTGGAATGGGATCTACAAGTCAGCTGTAAATGCAATCTGTATAGAGTAAACCAAAAACAAATAGTAGCAATCAGACTCGCCTAACTAATAAGCATACTGAGATCCAACCACAATATAGTCGAGGTAACAAGAACACTCATTAATACCAGGTATAAGTGCAAAGGGCTGCGGATCGAATGTTGTTATCCAAATAACGAATGAGGCACTGACACCAAGTGGAGAATGGGGCCAAAGATTTAGATTCACTGTGAGGCCAGAAGCAGCTCCAACATCGATGCTCAGTGTCTCCTGGATGGGTAAATAGGAAACCGTTGGCTAATATGTTAGCCATAACAGCTTTAATAGAAAGTTAATGACAGATCCAGCACCCCCGCAACCTTAACAGGATAAATGGTTTAGACAATGGATGGATGGATGTTAATATTACAGCTTGTTGGTTTTATGTTCTGGCTGGTAAAACAACAGTTTAGCAAGTATTAAGAGTTGATTCCCCCTTGAGTGAAAATATGAAGGATGCTGGGTTTAAGTGAAGCATTGAACTAATACTCTCATGTGCACAATAAAGCAGTTTCAAATCAATGTGAGTGGGAAGTTGCATTGTGTATTGATTTGTTCTACATTTCACGGTGCCAGTCTCACTAAAACACGGCCATAGGGATCTTTTCTCATGAGTTAGCAGCCTTAAGTATTCAGACTGTGATAGAGTGGAACCGAGAATCCCTTCACTCTGTAGACACACTGTGCTCCTCTATCACTTGTTATTACTGCTCATTGTGGCAGAAATGGTGACTGAAATAATATGAGATAAGGTATGTGTCTCTCTGTCCCACAGGAAGGATGAGTCCAAAGAGCCAATAGTAGAAGTCAGAACAGAGGACGAATGCACAGCCAATCATAACGCAGCAGGTCCGACGGAACCCAATGAAACGACCCCTCTGACAGAGCCAGAGTGAGTAAAAGCTGACATACAGCACACAGCCTTTTACTGCTCAAGCCTTTCTTTAGCTGTTGTAGTGTACATTGCACTCCACTTCAAAGAATCATGTTATTCAACAGGACCAAATTTGACCCTTGAGATTTTGTGAAAAGTTGAGGTCACGTTCTTGAGTGGAGTCCACTGAACTGTGTTGCTTTTCTGTTTTTATTCCCTTTCAGAGGGATTACTGCTCTTTGTGTATCTTCTCAGCCTTTGGAAATTGTTTGTGTCATTAAATCGAGGTTGAAGCAATACCAGTTAAAGACAGAGAAAGGCTTTTGTCCTCCAGTGTGGTCAACTCATATAAAAGCCATTTGACAACCTCAGCATCTTTCATTATCAGCAGTATGGAAAAATAAGATTACACAGTATGAGAATTTCACTGGTACTGTTTAACCCTTTTAGGTGGTTCTGCGTGGTGCTGTAGTTTTCTGCAGGAAGACTGGTGCTTTTTTTTTTAGTACATAATTTTTCCTAGTCAGTGTACTTCATGTTGGTGTGTGTATGGGATGTATCCTTTAATGTCCACTCACAGCATGACACCCTTTTTTTTCTTTGGTTCTGTTTTTTTCACTAGGCTTAATAATTGCTGTTTTTTAGTTGCTCTGTCAATGTTTGTGTGAATTTCTAAAGCCAACTAATCCCTCTGCATGCTCTCGTCCAGGCCACCCTTCCTCTGTCACAGTCACCCTGGTGTCTAGTCTGTGTGTCTCTGTTCTCTCCCTGCTCTCTCAGGCTGGCGGCTAACACTGCTGCTCTGGCACTGGACACCCTCTCCTCCTCTGACACAGCCACTGCAACAATTGATCCCGCTCAGGACAGCCCCTCTAGTGAGACCACTACCCTCACTTGTAGCCTGTCTACCCCGGCCAACGAACCCTCACCCACCCCCATCCCGGCGCCAGCCCCGGCCACTACTCCAGAGTCGAACACAGCTCCGCCAACTCCCGTCCTCTCGACGTCAGCCGTTGAAGCTAAAATGGCCCCATTAGTAGAACAAAGGGGAAGTATCACCCCAGAAGAACCGCCGAAAAATACCACTCCTCCCACGACTCCCGAACAGATTAAAGTTCAGAAATCTGGGACGCCAATACCACCGAAACGTAGACACTCTCCTAAACTTGCCGCTCTGAATGCTAGAAGTAGCCCCCCTGTGTCTCCACTTGCTGCATCTTCCTCATCATCCCCTCCCACTCTAGACATCAAGAAACCTGCTCCGAGTCCACCGGTCACTAAACCTCCCACGCAGCCGGACCCCACACCAGTAGAAACTGTTTCCACTCTATCAACCGCTGCCCCTCCAAAACCAGAACCTGATTCCAAAACGAGTGCCCCAGATCAAAGTGAGCGTAGCCTTACTGCCTTTGACACTAACAAACCTGCTGATCAAGCTGCTGACAATAGCATACCCACTGCCAGAAATGCTGCAACTAGCTCACCTTCAGTGATCCACAGTGCTCTTACAGTCCAGGATGCTGAAGAAACTGCTCCTCTAGTTGCAAACGTCCCCACTCCTCTACCCGTCACCCCTATTTCTTTTACTCCTGCCCTCGTCAGTCTTGAGGCGCCGGTTTTAAATGATCTTCCCACGATGCTCTCAGGCAGGTATGACTTACTGACCCCCGACATGGCACCCACAAGTGCAGATTTAGAGTTAGAGCTGACAAATGGGACTGAGAGACCTTCACTGCCCCCCACAGACCTCATTAGCTTAGACAGCCCGCCCTCTGCCCCCTCTCTGCCCAACGGAGACGGAGCAGACCTCCCCCCCTCAGGCCCAGACCTGGAGGCATCAGAGACTCTGGCCAAGAAAGCTCCTCCTGTCAACGATGAGTACGGCTCCCTCTAGAGGTTTATCTGTGTGTGTGCGTGTATGAGTGTGTGTAACTTGTATGCCCATTCATTCACCACCACATCTTGCCATTGACCACACAATATGATATATTGTAATGGTAAACTGTGGTAATGACACTGGGATAATTATTAGAGTTACATGATGGTTTTGGTTTTTCTACTTGTGTGTGACAGTTCTCCATAGTGGGTCCCTACTTTTGCAACATTCGCCACAGTTGAGCCCCTTTCAGACATGCAGCTCATTATGTAAATGTGATGGTAACTTTGCATGTTAATCTCCTGAATCATTTTCACACAACTAAACAATCTTAGTAGGTCTAGAATAAGAAAACATGCAAAGAGTGAGATTAAGTGTTGTAACAAATGCATCACTTACTTGTCACCTGTGCAGTAAATGAGGAAACACTGAAGTCTTCATAGTCCTTAGTTTGACATAATAATAATCTACAGCTGCAGCATGTTAGTAATTGATTAATCATTTCACTCATTCATGAAGCAAAACACTAAAACACTGTGTAGGGAACCAACCAAGTTCGCCCTGGGTGATTCCCCATGGTTGTATTGGGCATTTTTCAGTTTGCTGACACTGAACAATTAATAGATTTAGTGGATAATGGAAGTAATTGTTACCCTCATGTCCGTGATGGTCATTCATTAAGTCTTTAACAGGGAAATAAGTTTTAGAATTATTCAGTTTCTGACTCAGCAGTGACACGGTTCCCTCTCGTGCACCAGATGCCAAATATCGCAGAAGCATTGTGGCTCTTTGTAAAAGCGTGCTGTCTTAAGGTTGTAACGGGACCTACAGTAGTCAACAATCGGAATGATTAATAAGCCATCACATTAATATAAAAATGAAAACTGCAGTGTAACGTACACTAGGCTCCACTGTGTCTGAATTGGGCTTTATATTAATGAGGTTTCAGGCAGTAACTAGAGGCCTCAGAGTGTTTCTTAAATCCTGACCAACTCTGTAGCTTTACTAAAGACAACAGAGACTAGATGCTGTTGTTCCTTGCTCTGAACTGCAGGAGAGAGGAGCCTGAACTAGAGACTGTGCTTCAATGCTTTAACATGAACATGGTTATCACATACTGCAAGCCCACGGCTCATTTACTGATAACTAAACTGTTTGGTTCAGTTTAGAAATGCTAGTCGGTACTGCAGTAATTATACGGCTCTGTCATTATCTGTCTGTTTAAATTTATCTGACTGTTGTCAAGGTGGTGAAGAAATATGTAAGAAGACCTCTAAACACACAAACAGCGTCTTCTTACATATTGAGTGAAGATGTCATTGAGAATAAATGGTTAAAATTGTGTTTGTTTGCTGAGAATGTTTTGTTTTCTTGCTCGAGGCGACCAGATTTCTAATTTCCAACTTTGTCCTTTTCCATTGCAGGAAGATTTTTTCTGATGATAATGTCAAACTGGAGGAGGCAGAATTACCAAATGCCCTGACGGAGATTACTCCAGAACACAACAGTGTCATACAGACAAAAATCCCTGAGAGCAAAGCATGATGGGCCTGGGGAAACCCCGGCCCAATCTAAAACATTTTGCAGCAGCGGCAGCGAGTGAGAAACACCGCAGGAGTTTTGATTTCCAGTGCCCTTATCTACATATTCATAACAACACACCTGTCGATTGGTTAGAGCGCACTTTGACCGTGCTGTTATTTCTGGTTCATTCATGAAATGTTTAATGCACCTGAGGAATTTATCTGGGAGTTTATTTAGGTCATAAGAGATTTATTTTATTTTTTTATTCTTACTTTATTTAACCAGTCAGACAATTCAGATCAGTCTCTTATTATGATTGCTTGGTAAATATATGAAATTAGACTTTCTATTGTGCTTATAGTTTGAAATGCGATTGCACACAAGTATTGGATTATTATGAGAAATGTAAAAAAAAAAAAGAGTCTATGTATAGAAATTATTTTTCTTATTTTCATGATCTACTGTTCAAATGAAAAACTGTTTTAACATTTTAATTTGTGAGCTAGTCTCATTAAATAGCTTGTTCTGCATGTCTGACCTGAAGTGGTTGTTAACTTGCGTTTACAAAGGTTCACGTTGTCTGTAACAGGGATGTTTCATCTCTACAGATGCACTGGCATTGATTAAACATAGGCCCCAGTTCAGTGTCTGGATTATAACCATATTTGTTATGGTTATAAAAATACAGGATTAACCCACAACCAGCTGCAGGGGGAAAGGAGACAGAGAATCCCACCACACATCAGCAGTGTGCATGATCAGATCAGATTTGGCCTATTTCAGGATCAGACGTATTGAGTCTGTCACTGCCTTACCACAGTTGTTAGTAAAAATCTCCATTAATAATATGCATTTGATTAAAAAAGGGTAACTCGTTGAACACAAACTGGCACAGGAAGACAAAAAAATGTCAGCAGAACTACCGATTCTCAGCCGAGGGTTGAAGAACTGTGAATTTTATGAGAGTAAGCTAAATATATGCCACATATTTGTTTGGGGTGGGGGCAAACCCAACTACGATAACCATTGTTTTTTCCTCGCATTAAATCAGATCAAGGGTCTGGCTTCATACTTTGAGTTCTGCTTTTGGAGCAAAAAATAAATAAAAAAATCATTTTTGTACTATTTAAAACTACAAAGATTTCTTTTCCATTTCCTGCCTGCAAGCTTGTGCACTGTGCCTGTGTGTCAGTAGACTGTCTTGTCATCAGTTTCTATGATATTCTGCATAGCTTCGTCGTGAGAGATTTAGCATATTCTTTTGATTTAATATTGTATTATTCGAAGAAAAGTATGATAAATGGACTAATGTGGTCATTATAACACGTGTAGTGTATAAAACTGTCACAGCACTATATATTGCCAGCTATAGTGAAGGCAGGTGTTTTTGAGCCTTGGCATGAATTCAGTCAGTACTTCATAACGTATAACTACAAGGCGGATAGACGTGCCCATGTTTGTTTAGGGCAAACAGTTGTCATACTGATTTAATGAGTGTTACCTTTGGGGCTTGTTCTGGCATAACTACACTTTGTTTTTAGTTCTCTCCCCTAGTTGTTATTCAAGTGTTCTGTAATGTGGTCTTTGGATTATTTTATTTTTTTTTAGTTTTTGTCTTTTTGTACAACATCCACTCACCACGAGCAACAGCTTGACGACTTCAGGAGGCCGTCGGCAGGAAGCAGGGTGGTCCACCTGAAACTGGAGAACAGAAGATCAAACTTTTTTTTTAATGCTTTAGATAACAGATGTAATATCAGGAGAACTGAACAAAAAAAGAACCCAAGCTTTACAGGACCACCTTGCTCCCTTGTCTCTTAGGCGTTCCTTTTGGTTCTATTGGGTCAAACTCAGAAAATATCTGTTGTGTACAGTCTGAGTGCTAACCCATTTACAAAATTAAAAAAATGGTTTCTGAATCTAATTTTGTCTCGCCCCATTTTGTCATTAGTTTCAATTACTTTCCCTGTGTCCTGCCTTAGATACACAGCCTGCACTGACACATTTCCAACACTAGGTGGCTGCACGTAGCCTTTTTCTGGGGTCTGCTTTTGTTTTCGCCATGTCACGGACACAGGACTATTTACAGAGAGGTTACAGAGCCAGCAGATTCTGATGGGGCTGGAAATTCCTCGGGCTACTTGTTCAGAGACATGTAGAGGGGGGGAGGGGGCAAATAAACACGTGTTACATAACACATGTTTGTGCAGGAGGAAAGTTAGTACTTCCCGGATAGGATGTCAAAATACTGTGGAGCAGTGAGGGCTTGATATTTTCAGCTGTGGCATTGCTCCCCTCAGTCCCTCTAATGTGACATGAAGCCGCAAACCGACGCTGTGTCAACAAGCACAGTGTCCAGAACTGACCCCGGCTTGGTAACCTGTTGTCAGTCAGCACCCTGACCCACTGTTCTTTTTCCTCTGTTCATCAGCTTCTGCTCCTCACCCTGCGCAGCCCGTCAGTAGCTCCGATGCCCAGTAGATGTCTCTGATCGCAGCCTTGATGAGAGAGACGAGGAGCAGAGGGCGATCACTCACAGGCGTGACGTCTCCTGATGATTAGCAGCCAGTCAATGCAGCAGCAGGCAGCCACGATGATGCAGGAAGACAGGTGCTGTGGCCTTCAAAGTAAAAAAAAGAAAAGAACAGCTACTCTCAAAGTCATTTTATCTATAGGTCTGCATTAGTTCAGTCACTGAGGCATGTGCACAATACAAGAAGTCTCATGCCCCCAAGAATGTTTCCTCCCCTATGATTCACAGCTGACAAAGTACTAGTTGGGTTGCAAAGCGTTTGAACAATTACTGTAAAAAGACTTTTATAGACAAGTCTAAATGTGTTTTTTTTTTTTTGCTGGGGAGTAAAATAAAACAACAAAACAGATCATGCAATATTCGCAGTGATGGCAGGTCAACAAACAACAACTAATATATTATTACTCATACAGGAAGATGTATGGTTATTTAGAAGCTGCATGTGGAGCAACTTTCTAGAGAAGTACCAGCACTACTATTAAAAACACACAAGATTTGATTCCTTCCTATTTAGAACTTTTTAGAACAAATTCAAACTTGGACATACAAAAATGTTTGAATGACTAACAAGACATTAATATGACGTTGGGTTCTTCACTTCAGTATTTCTATTCCACATTAATTTTCACCTTGCACAGATAAAGCTCAGTAGAAACAGCAGTGAGTGATGACAGCAGGCATTATAAAAGTCCTCAGTCTCATTCAACTCCATTCTACATCCTTAGAATTTCTAATATCTCACCTACTTTTTGTTCCTGTGCAGCACTTCTCAAATAAAAAACTCAAACAATGAGGGGAATACTAGTCTCCAGAGAGAAGTTTGAGTGATGTCACTAATGCTCCTGTTTTCCATTAGTTTGGTAAAGTCATTTAACCTAATTTAAGAAAGTGTAGTCGTTACATCAATATTTAAGAACTGGATCTCTTTTCTCCATCTGTTAATTTAAAAGGTTATTTCTCGCTGATTGTAATAATTTTTAAAAACACCCCCACCATGCGATGCTGACGCCCAAACGTTTGAACACCTGGTTCTCAGGAGGGCTTTTATTTTGAAGGTTGCGCTCGGTAGTGGAGCGTTCCCCCCGCTGCTTTGACGTGTCGTGGCTGGGTGATGATTTGCTTACTTGGAGCAGGACTGAGTTTGGAGCGGGTACTGTGAAATGTGGAACCATGATGTTGCCTGGATAATCCGCGGAGCACGTTAGGAGACGGAGGTAAGAGCAGCTGTGACAGCGGACACTTTCGTCATTTCCACTCATCATTTTAGCTCATTCTGTTCCCGTGAACTACTTTTCACTCTCACACTCATTTTGATTATTCACATTTTAAAAGAAAAGATAACGACAGTTTGAGGGACGGGTTCTTATCATTTCGCTTCACAGCACACATGTGGAAATCGGACCAAGTTTGCGCGCAGCTAGATTCGGGATTTCACAAACTTGATGAAGCTCAGACTGCACCGTGATATCACTGGACTATATTAGATCTATTTTACGCGTCCGTGCGTCCCACACACACACCTCAAACAGCGCACACAGTAAAGAAAAGCGTAGTGGGGGCTCATTTGTCGCGACGTGCTCCGATAGCGAAGGTGGGATTTGCGCGTCTGCACCTGATGCGCTCTGAAATAGCGGATAGTTGAGGACGAAGCGTGTCAGCATCACTCCTGAGAGATCCGACAACACCAAACACACACAGACACACACACAGCGTGATCACCGCGCAGTCATTTAGGCGTTTAAATGTAGTGAAATAAAAAGCATGAAGCGGTGCCGTGGCTGCGCCTCATTTCCAAGCTTTCATCAATTAGATAGTTTGATAACTTATTTAGTCTTTTTTTTTTTTTTGCAGAGCGGTTTAATTAGCTTTAACGCATCAAACCATGAACGTGCGCAGACTAAATTAACTAATCAGCGCTTCAAGGCGTCTGATAATAGCGAGCCTACCTGTTGAGGGCACGGATGTGTGTGTGTGTGTGTGTGTGTGTGTGTGTGTGTGTGTGAGGAGCTTGATAAATTGAACCGTCACCTCTCAGTATGCAGACGTTATTACAGCGACGTGACCGCTCTCGACGAGACCTCAGACTAATCACCTGCAATGGAAACTGTTGCTTTGTGCTTATCGACCGGTTGTATGCCTTTGGTTCTTTATTTAAATAAATAAACAAACATGAAATACAAGCCCTGAAGAGAGAATGTGGAGGTTTATATTTCATGATTTATATTAGATTTATTTTCCATTGTTATTATTTTGAAAATATTCCCACTGGTTGATTGTGGTTCAAACTGTCCACTGGAGTACAATTAACTGTCTTTTACTTCACATTGTAAGATAGACAGGCCCTAATGATCCTCTACCCCCTCCACCCACAGATCTACAACCAGCTGAAGACAAGTGAAGCAGGCAGCACAGCCACACCTCATGCGCGGGCTCAGTAAAGGTCCGACTGGATACGGGTCTGATAAACATGGGTGTGCTCCAGCTCCACAATCCCACTCACCCCAGCACGCTTCTGCAGCGGGCCAATCAGATGCGCCTGACCGGCACTTTGTGTGATGTCATCATCACAGTGGACGGCCAGGAGTTCCCAGCGCATCGCACCGTCCTGGCCTGCACCAGCAAAATGTTTGAGATCTTGTTTCACCGCAGCAGCCTGCGCTATGCTCTGGACTTCCTGTCCCCGAAGACCTTCCAGCAGATCCTGGAGTACGCCTACACAGCGTCGCTGCAGGCCACAGCTGAGGACCTGGATGACCTGTTGTACGCCGCAGAAATCCTGGAGATTGAGTACCTGGAGGAGCAGTGCCTGAAGGTGCTGGAGACCATCCAGGCGGAGGAGAGCGAGGAGGTGGCCGTAAGGAATCACAGCTCTGGAGACCACAGTGACCACAGCCGGGCCAGGCACTGGAGACACATGTTGATGTCCAAGAAGGATTCCATACAGGACGGACCCAACCACACCACTCCCACTGCTCTACACCACCTGGCACTGTACCACATGACCGAGAGGAGCTCTCCTGGTCCAGCGTCCGAGGCAGCTCCTCATTCCAACCCCAAGCTGGACTCAGAGGTCGACATGGAGGGCTCCCAGCAGCCTCGGCACGACAGTGCAGAGCTATCCCAGGCCTTATCTCTGGATCCTGTCAGAAGTATTAAATCGGAAAGCATGCAGGTGGATGAAGCCAACAGCTGTGAAAGAAGGTCCTCCAGCGCTGGAGAGGGAAGCTGCACATCAGAGCAGCCCAGAGATGAAGGCCCAGGGACACCCCTGAGAGGCAGCGTGATCACCAGCGCTCGAGAGCTGCACACGAGCCCTGAAGACGGAGGACAAGTGGTTGGAAACTCTCTTGACTGTTTCCCCGGGATAGCTGAGAAACATCTGGCCTCCATATACTCTGTGCCCTCCAACCACACGGGGGAGGGGATGCTGCCGGTGTCCGTTTCGGTGGCCCCGTCTCTGGGTGTGCCACTGGACCCGAGAGCCTACAGCGGCCTGCTGCAACAAGGCTTGCTGCACAGGGAGCTCCTCAGCAGGCTGGGCCAGTTTGCAGCAGGGATGAGGCACGAGAGCCAGGCTCAAGGCCAGCAGTGTTGTGGCGAGTGTGGGCTTCAGCTGCACAGCAGGCAGGCCATGGAGCAGCACAGGTAACACGCACAAAACATCCATCTACAACACATCTTTGTTTACACTTTCCTGTGTGACGGCACAGTGAGTTTAAATCTATTTGAGTATAATCACTTGTTGAAGGAGGTCATAGTTTTAGTCTCCATTTTGCTGGAACAATACTGCTCAACATTTTTACTGATAAGCTTTGTGTCTAATAAAAGACTTGCAGGTGCAGGTGTGCTCATGCACCATGACGGATGTAAGCTAAGTAGTTGATTATGCTGTTAGGAGAAGCATTGGACACGTGTCTCTTGAATTGAACCATTTCTTGGTCTCCGGGAGTTTTTTTTCCCCCCCTCTCCAACATGTTAAAATACATCGACAGTTAAAAGCTGGAAGGAGCAACAGCAAATATGTTAATTTATTCTCAGGGACACCTGCACTCCTGTCTTAACAGTGAGACGTGTCGGGAAGTTTTGAATCGGCTCTTTGTGAGGGATTTGATATAAAGAGGCCTTGGTGTCGCATAACGCTGTTATTTACAAGGCCTTATTTTCTAAATTCTGTTTGATTATTTGCGCAGAAGTGTTTTCCTCTCACAACATGCTGTCTCCCAGGCTATTTGATATGCATTCCTTTGCATCAGCAGAGAGGAGGCTCTCTGCAGGGACCAGGCTGGACGCTTCAGCTCGATGATAACTTCTGTTTCTCTGCTTGCGCTGTTATTTTTTGTTTATTTCTCCTTTATTTATGAGCTTGTCAGTTTTGTCATTGTAAACAAAAACTTACCAACTAGCTCAGTGACAATTCTCACTAACTTGATTACAGATGTTTGCAGAGGAGATAATTGTGCGTGCTTGGCAGTGTTTGACTCATCACTAATCATTCCAAACAAGGCAATCTGTGAGCCCAAAGTCCTAATATGCAGCTAACCCGTGATTAGGACCACAGCTTTTCCCCGCCTGTGCCCGTGGCCGTCATTTCAGCCCTGTACCACTCCAGAGCCGCCCGATGAAACAGAGCATCCTGTGGGATAGTTAGTGATGCATAGTGCTTACTCGTGGAGACAGGCAGATGTCCGCAGGTTGAAGGAGTTGCATTGGTTGAGGATGTAATGAAGTTGCTGTAGGTCTGTAACCAGGTCACTGAGCAGACACCTGGTCTGCAGATTGACATTTTGTAGTTTCTTAGAGTTTTGTATCTCGTAGCACAGTTTTACCATGAAACACTACAGCAGTTAAAACAGATCTGATTTTGAATTTTTGCTTAACACAGAGAAATAATAAACGTAAAGAAATTGTGTTCCAAAATTAGAATTATGCAATATTTGTCCTCAAGTGATGCCTTTAATGGCTTTACCACAATTACAGCTGCAGTATTTGAGGTGATTTTTAAGAGGTTCCTGAGACCTTTTCTGCAAGCTTAAGGACCACTCATGTTTTCAGTATCCTTAAATAATTAACTTTAAACTAATTATAGTCATTATATCCCTTTGTATATCATTTTCTATATTTTTAAACAGTATTTTAGCCTTTCTAAATGTGTGTGAAGGTTTTTTGTATATTTTATAGTAGAGAGAAACAGGAAATGAAGGGCAAGAGGATGGGAATGAAATGCAACAAATGTCTCCCGCTGTACTACACTGGGAATGTTGTGATTACATGGTCATTGCCTTAAAGCCCCAGGCCAACAAGACACTCCATATTTTTAATAACTAACAATGGAGAGAAAAAATTAAATATATGCATCACCGTCACACCTCAGGCTGCCATGATATCAGGATAACCACAATAAAAGCTTTTTTTAAATCTCGCCCAGATGCTCAGGTAAATCATTAAAATCATCATTAAACATCAATCAAATCTTCAAACTTACATGAGGAAAAAAAAATCTGTCAGTGCTCCAGAGTTATTCTTGTTCTGTTCATGTTTATTTCATGCGTGCTAAATTACATCTCAGGATTCATTTATTTTGACCACAGACTGTGTTTTTTAGGCCATTTGCTCTGCTGTTAGTGGGGTGATGTAAGGATAACAGTACACATGCCTTGCATGCTTGGATGTGTGTGATATGATATGATAGGTTTTGCTGCCGGCAGAGCTTCAGCGAATCATCTTCTTTTCTCCTTTTCATTGCAGTTACAGGAAATGTGTATGTGTGTGCGCGTTATGTTGAATGTGAGTTTGTGTGCATGTAGCGTGTGAGTGTGTGATTGTTTGCGTGCCCACTGTCTTGCAGCGCTGGCGGGTGGAGGCACACGTATGTCTACACTCTGAAATTAGCCACATATCCTATTGTCTGTGTTCTTTTAGCATTCATGCATTGTGATTCACAACTCCAAGGGCCTCTTGCACTAATGATGTTGCATTCAGTGAGGGATTCTTGCCGGAATTAAAACATGCTCCTATTGTTACGAGGACAGTGATGCTTCTGGGTTCTGGAGACCTTACAGAAAAGGCGCAGAAACGAGATACTTTTATTATCACAAGTGTGTTTGTGGCTCTGCTCCTGTCTCTGTTAATGTGCTCACATTAGTGTTTGTCTTTCCACAGGAGACTGCACAACGAGGAAAAGGGCCACGGCTGCGAATACTGTGGCAAACACTTCCAGGACAGCATGCGGCTGAGGATGCACATGCTCTCTCACACAGGTACTTAGTAACTCTCACCAGCTCATCTCAAAGTATTCACTACTTATGAAGCCTCTTGATAGTGTGGCCTTTAAATTGCACCTGTTCATACTACAACACCCCCACTCCCCCCACCGGTTAGTACTGCTCCAAATACTTGGATCATGCTTTCTTTTCCATGCTTAGGTCTATGTACCTCTCCTCTCCTCTCCTCTCCCTCTCGTCTCTCTCCGTTTGAATCGTTTCTGTGTTTTTCGGAGACTCTGGCAGCTCGCCAGCTCTGCCCCTTCTGAGTGATGACATCATCAGCTGCCGGCAGGCCTGGGTGTTCTGCCAGTGTTCTGAAGCGTGTGTGATGGCTCGCTCGCAGATGTGTGTCCAGGAACACACTGTACCCAAATGCAGACTTAATCAGACCTGACTGCTCTCCCAGCTACTTTATCCAAAATAGAGAAAGAGGAGCAGAGGGTGGGGGGTGTAGGGGGGGGATCAGGGACTAAAAATGAAACTAAAACAGAAACCTCAGTTGGAATATGTGTATAGACAAGGTGATGTCCCTTGTTTGGGAATGACATACTGCTGACAGATGAGAGAAAAACTGCTTCTTTAAACTTCACCTGACTCGTCCTTTTTTTCCCCTCTTCTTCTGTACTCTACATAACTCTGAGCATACATATTGTCTTGTATTACTCTCTAACCGCAACAATACGCTCTGATTTTCAATTCGCACTGACAGCAGCACCTTTAACCTAATTTGAATTTTTGCATAAACTCTCCCCATCCTAATGTGTCAACCCATAATACGACCAAAAAAAAAAGTGAATCTCATTTCTTTGTCACTGTGTATTTCGGTATAGCAGCCTTAGATCCTGCTGGTTGCTAAGGAGCGAGTGCTCCACTGCTCTAATGGGCTGATTTGGTATTCAGCTCGATGCTGGCTCTTATTTTGGTATGCCAGACAAAGTGTTTTGATGGAGGACGATTGCAGCCGCGTCTGGAGACAGTTTGATGGTTTATGGATGAGAGCACACTCCGTGCCTTTGACTGCACAAGACAATGCACTATGTTCTCTTCTTCCCTTATCACACAATCTCGCACAACACAACACACCACACTGGACAGCGTCACACAACATCAGGATCTCCAACACAGCCCCAGTGTTACTACTATGTAAGACTATTCTCAAGTCTAAGTTTTATTTTTGTGCCGTGTAACAAAACACATCGTTCCAAAACAGTAACAGTTTGTTTTCAAAAATTGTTGTTTTTAGAAATGAACAGATTGGGGCTTTTTGTTATTTGTGTGCAGCACTGGGAACAGTGGCACAGTGTCTGTGTACAGAGGCATCGTAAGAGTTGAAAGAGGACCACATTTAGGCTGCAGCGCTCAGAGTTCCCAAAGCTTGTGGGTGTTTTAATGAGTCATTTTAACTTCATTTAAAGCCAGCTGAGCAGAAAATAGATCAGTGAATGAGCCCTGGGCCAGTATGGATCTGCAACCGATTTACATCTCTGTGAGAGCCAACCCACATCCAAACAGCTGTGTGTGTGTGTGTGTGTGTGTGTGTGTGTGCGTGCGTCTGTCCTGTGTGTATGTCTGTGCAGGTGTGAGGTGAGTGCAGAACGAGGACTGTATGTTTCTGCAAGCCGTATGCATACTTGTCTCTTTCATGTCTTCATCGGAGTAGACAAGGCCATTCCAAAGGTGAACCGGGAACTGTAGTTACAGTGTATGCGGTGGGATTTGGGGTGTTGACTCTGAAGTGTTTTTTTGATAAAGGGATGTGCCGCAGGCGGGAAGCGTCTGCTGTAGAGAGAACACCCAGTCCTTCTGTGGCCTCTCAGGCAGACAGTCTGCTCACTGTTCAGAGACTGATAACAGTGTACGGTAAATAAAACTCTTCAGCTTGGCTCTTTTTTGTCAAGAAGAAGGGCCATTGCGTCCTGTCTGGTGCTTTTGATTGTCCTGAGTTTTTTGGGTTTTTTTTCTCTTTCCTCCATTGTACTCAGCACGTTTGCTTCCTTGTGTTAACACCTGAAAAGCACAAGTGTGTTACACGCGAGGCTCTTTGGGGCGGTCTTTGTTCTTCTCTTGTTGCTTTTTCCACTGTTCTCTTTAAATGCTAAATTAGCTGACTTACTCCACAATTGTCTTCATGTCTGATACTTTCTTATAAACTTGATCTCTATCTACAGCTCCTGCAGAGGCGCTAGTGTGTGATCAGTGTGGAGCAACGTTCTCCTCAGAGGATGCTCTGGAAGCCCACAGACAAACGCACACAGGTACTTCACAGATGAGTGCATGCACTAGCACTCTCCACACACACAGATATTATATTTACCCCGGGCTTCATGCATTGAGCTGTTGAGTAAGCCGTGACTACGGGACTTGTGATCATGGGTCTAAACTTGCTTGTCATGCTGGCTGGGTTAAACTGTTCCTGTCATGATGCTCCATAATTTATCAACAGGGAGGTGGGAGGGCCTCTCACATATCACCCGCTAATATCTCCTGGCATCCAGACCCACTGCATGCCACTTTGCTACAGCGCCAGCATTACAGCCTCACAGACATACTATCCTCACCTTCTGCCTAAGAGCAGCTGTGGATTATTTACCTTACACTCACACAGATGAACACCTTTTGTCTTTTTCAGTAATCTCAAAATAAGAAAAATGTCTGTATTAGTACAACCTGTCATGTCCAGTGAATGTCTGGCATTAACAGTTGGCATCAGAATGAGTCAAAATCTTTTTCTTTTTTTTTTAACTTGTGTTTTCTGGCAGAGCGACTGTACAAACCTGGATGCGGACTTGTGATTTGCAATCTGGCCTCTTAGAGTTTGGAACAACCTGTCTGAGGAGCTGAAATTTTTACCGTCTTTGAAATCAATTCTTAAATCTTTCGCCGTGGTGAAGGATTTTATTAGTAGCAAGCAGAAGCTGAGTTGCGTTGCACTTTTCAAAACAGAAGATAGAAAGGGCTTTACAGAAAGAAAAAGAGGAAAGCAAATAATAAAAGACAGGAGAAATATCGAAAAACAAGGACAACTGAGTGTGTTACTGATGATATAAGAAAGCTAATGGTTTTCTAAGATTGGCATTTTTCTCCTTATTATATAACAAATGATCACTGTCAGACTCAGGGGTGTTATTACCTTTGGTGGCCCTTAATCATAAGAATTATTAAAGCTTTATACATTACTAGTAATGACTTTATTGATGGTTAATAAATAACTTTGATGGAAAGTGGTTTGTCAGCGAGGTAAAAAGACAAACACACACAAATGCACTTCAACTTAGAAGATACATAAACTATAATGAAATATTTGCAATATTTGTTTTTTATATTTGCTTAAAACAACATGCAACGTTTTAGTAATAATCTGTTAAAATAAAGTATTATGGGCAGGACAAGGCTTACTTTGTATCTTAAGCTCTTTAATTAAACACAGGAGGAGCCCTCTCGTGACTTGTTTGACCTCTGACATAAATAAAAAGCTAAAAAAAGAACCTTTAATGACTTATAATATCATTTAAACCTAAAAGGCTGGTTGCTCTGTTTGGAAGTAGAGCTCAAATGATCATTCAATTAGTCAGCTGTCATAAAATGTATATTTTAATCATCAAATGACTTTTTTTTAGCATTTTACAATAATAAACTTAATATTTGGGTTTCTGAGTGCTGTACAAAGCAACTCTCTCTCAACATTTTTTACTGTTTCCTAAAATTTTGATTTATCAAGACTTATCAGATTAATAGATGAAAACAATGATTTTTTCCATCCCTATTTTAAATTGGACAAAAATCCTGTGACCCTATTTTCTTCAATTTCTAATAATGTAAGACAAACGACCATGAACACACAGCCTGGCAGGTTCTGTATTATAGCAGCATAATACTGGTCTTTAAAGTATTGACAACCAGTTTATTACCATTGATTTAGTGACAACCAGTGCAAAGCCTTTACACTGTAACTACACTGTACGTGGCTCTTTACTCTTGAATATTATCCCGTTCGCTTTAAGTGGGGAAAAAAAAAACTTAACACATTTTGTCAAACTTCTCTAACTGTGAAAAACAGTGGTATTGTTTTCAGACGGTACATATGCCCGACAGTGTCTGAATCCACACCTTTTCTGCTACTGTCATAGAAAGGTGATAACCCTCTCAGGAGCATTGGCATGTAACTGTAACTCCAGGTGGCACACACAGTATGAATAGTTAATGGATCTGGACATGGAGGGGTGTTAATGATGCCCAGAAGTTTCTACCCTCATCTCCCCAAGTTGTAAACATCCAGAGCTCGGTTTCAGCTTGGCAGTGTATCCAGAGCAGGGTACAGGAGGGCATTACTCTCTCATTTTGTCATGATCTCAGCTCGGCCTGCTGTGACGCATGGCCCTTTATACTGACTCTTACTGTAGCTATCACAGCCCTACGACATGAGCGACACGTAATTTAATCAACTGTGTTAGGTTATGTAGATTATGTGGAGAAATTATGACATTGCTCCAACCAAATGAACATTTGTACATTTAATAAATCACCTGAATGTTATTTCTCCTACAACACACAGGATCTTTTAGTGTTCAGTGCCTGTGGTGCAGCCACAGCTTTAATTTGCCATTTGGCATAACCAGTGAGGCAAATGAGTTTCCTCTTAGCAGATTAACACTTGTCAGACCTCAGCAGCTGCAACACTGCTGTCCACCTCCTCTGGAGGGGAAATAATGCTTCTTTTGGGAGACCTTACTCTGAAGCAATTTGGCAACACTGGCTGCAGGACTAGTTTACAGTGAAAGTCCCTTTAGCCATTTTGATATGTCAGAGGTGAATGGCCGTAGGTTGCTGGAGTTAGAGATCAAAGGAGGGGTGAGGGGGAGGTGTCAGGGGTGGAATGAACTGTGGGAAGGGAAGAGGGTTGGGGGGTATGTGAGGACTTCCTGCGGGCAAGAGGATTGCGGCTGGTGTTGATGCCAGGACTGAGAGGAAAACAACATCATGTGCTGCTGTTTACTCCTCACCACAGCACTGTCATAGTCTCCTCTGACCTACTTGTCAGTGCCCAAAATAAAAGAATGGATCTGTCTCCGAATTGCTCTCACAACAAAAGGGTTTGTTTCATCAGAGCAAGTCAAGGCTCTGGGGCACTGAGCTTTCAATTTTGGAAAGACTGTAGCTTATCTACAGCACGCACAGAAACTGAATGTATATGCTTCAGACCATACTGGCTGACCATTTTTACCACCTTGCCTTCAAGGCAGAGGTCATACGAGTGCTGCCTTTGTGTACTCACAGCAGCTGCACTGTTTCCACACATTACAGGCTGCTTCATCAAGTGAATAATATTGCCTTCTGTCCGAGCCCTAATTAAACAGTCATGTTGTCCATTCAGATACAGCCCAGGCTTTACAGTGCAGCCCTCTCAATGCAAACCTTTTAGCTCACCTCACTGCCTGTCTGTCATCATGCTGCACCCTCCTCTTAATACTCAGCTGTAATTCATACAAGCTTTAAACTGAATTGAACTGTGGTCTGTTTGGCTGTTGTGCCCACAGTATTTATTCACATTGACTGTCATGATGCACACAAAGCCCCGGGGTGACCCGTCATTTCACATAAAGCAAAATACAGTAGGCACGGACAAAACTGTAAACATTCAAGGAATCGATGTGAATGAAACGGCGTGTGACCTCAATGAACCGCTCTGTGGAATGGTATTTAAACACGAGCAACGTATCTCTTGTTGCATTAATTATTGAGTCAGTTGTTCCTCACTCGGGTAGATTAGCAGGCTAGTGATGAGTGCCCGGGGTTGTTTAAGGTACTGTAGCTTTTGTGTGTGTGTTTCTCGAGCTGCCTGCATGAACACACAAAGTCGTTTGAATGCACAGGGTCATGTGATGTCTAGCACGTAATGTAGCCTGCATGACTGTGTATGTTTAACAGGGTGATATCAGTGAGCGGGCTGACAGTGAGCACACTATATACACACCGGGCACAGCCTTATGACATAGTTTACAGTGTCTTCACGTTGCACGCTGTAGCTGGTGGACAGGATCAGCCATGATGTAATGTTGTAAATTGTGAAATCTGTGCTAAATTCGTTGCACTTTTGATAGCAGCGGGGGATATGTTTACATTTACAATTTAGTGAACCAAATAGCTCAACAAATCAAATACTTGAGGCATTTATTAAAATAGGGTTCATGATTTCCAAAATAACAGTTACATTTATGTCCATGTTTTTTTCTACACATTCTGGCAAATACAAAGTGAGAATTCACAAATCAGTCAGTATAGTTGATGGGCAGCGGACACTGACGGTCAGATTAATACAGAAGAAACTATACAGATTTGCTGTCATCACTGAATACAATCTCTTGTTCAATTTGCAGTGGGTTTACTCCCAGATTCTCAGGGTGGGAAAACTTTTGTTTGCCGCTTGAAAAGAAACAGGCTGCGCTTATTTGTGAATGAAGGGATTAGCTTGAACACTTCACCCCAACAAGGACCATGATCCTATCTGGTTGCCTAGACACATGGTTTTATTTCTTAGGCAGCGTGAGAGCCTGGCTGGCTCCCACCTCAGTTGGACTGAATAAGTGGCAGATGTATGAAGGCAGACCATGTTAAATCACATGAACGTACACATCGTCTTAGTCGAGTTATGCCGAAATGGCAAAACAACCTCACACTGTCCTGAAATACAAACCAAACTGTGGATTAGACAAGCAGCTAAGTAATATAATTCACAGTAAATGTTTAGATTTTCGGCCTCATAGCAGAGTAGCTGAAAGTAAATCATTATTCCCACTGTTAAGGCTCCCTCCCACTAAACACAATGCTCCGTCAACTCTCCAGCCTTTGAGCATTACCATTGATTACATGGTATTTGCCCCATTGAGGGCCAAGGGTCAGGGGGTCATCCTGTGCCTTAAAACCTAAATCCCAGCCCCATTGTGTGGTTAAGGGTGAGAAAGCAGGGGGCAATGTCAGCCAACTTTAGGGCTTATTCTCTCATAAAGAAGCTCCTCTGCACTTATTACCAAAGCTTACTGGAAAACTCTACAACTGCAAATCCTTTTTGTTTGAAAAGTTAACAGAGCACAGCGAGGCGAAATGCCATCACTAACGCATACAAACACTTCCGTGCCTCCGAAGGTTTTTGTTTACACTTCAAGATATTATTTGTTATTTTTATTTTCGGCGTCGGTTGCACAGAATAAAAATCGAAAACGACTGCTGAGCTGTTGTCACCGTGTGTCAACTGGAGATCAAGAGTGAGATTCCTGTGACAGAATATTTGTCATATTTCTTAACTCAAGTTTCAGTATTGTGGGTGACACAAGGATCAGGATATACATCTGTGAGTGTGTCACAGAGTAACGGTTTACCACCACAAAGAAACCAGGGTGTTAAACTTTCAGAGCAGACAGAACAAAGTATGCAGGCTGCATGCAAAAAAGGCATTTACTATATATGATAGTTAATAAAGAAAGAGTGGAGTAGAGAATAATTAAAATTAGCTTTGAAGTATCTACAAGGTGGATATTATGTTATTCAGTTGGTTGAAGGCTCTGCACCGACTTTGCCTGCAGCTAAACTAACCAGGACACATTGGTACAGAAATCACTCCCCCTGCTGGCTGCAGCAAATATTACGGGACAAACTGGTTAAAGTGGATCAAGGCTCCACATCACAGGTCATGTAGAGACTGTGTTTCTTGCTTCTTAAATGTCTTGAGCCATTTTTAGATAGATCATTATATAGACTCCAGTGCTGCACAGTGCACAGTGACCTGGCATTAGTTAGGTATGACTCAGGCAGAAAGTGAAGCTGGTCAGACAGTGAAAGGATTTCCTGTATGGTCAGCGGATAAACGGGGGTGGGGAGGGTGCAGAGGCGTTGAGAATGGAGGGTCTTTTGTCTTCAGCTAAAATATTGTGATCCGTGGGTGAGAAAGGGCTTTGGTCATTAGGTGACAGCATAAAGACAGGGATTGTAGGAGTTGCGTGAGGAGCCTATAACTAATAGGCTTGGTCAATGAGGGCCTGGACCTCATTGTGTGTCCTTTGTGCAAAAGTCCACACACTAAAGCCTCTGAACAGGTGCAGTTCATTCCACCAGATCGCCTCCCTGCAGGATTGTTAACATCGGGGAATGTCTTTCATCCTGTCTTCTTTCTGTTAATGATTACGAATGATCAGTTCTATTAGTGCTGATTTGGGGGAGAACATTTCTAAAGTAGCAGCTCCATAATTTCAAAGAGAAGGCTTTGTGCATCTGTGCCAAATTGTACTTACCTATCTGTGAAATGTTAAGTGTAAAAAAAAAAGAAAGTCTTTCATTGTTAGAGCAAAGTGTGACGTGTGGATTAGTAAACAATGCATGGTGAATGTTTCTGATTTATCCCTGAAAATGTGAATTTGCTTGATTTGTTTCTTTTTCTTTCTACTTTGAACAGGCTTGTCTGTTAACTTGATTGAACCTAAAGCTAGTGTCTGACAATCTTCCCTCTTAGTATGAGTGTGCTGTATCCCTTTCCCTGCGTTAATTCCAATTTAATTGCCAGTTGCCTCAAGGCACTTCAATAACAGTAACAAATGATTTGATTTAGTGGACCTCATCAGACTGCATTTTAAATGCGACACAGCAACCCCACTTGAATTCCAATGAAGTGCTGGCACAGTCCTCTGTTTACTAATGATCCTCCGCTGGAGATGTCTGATTGAATCTGAGTCAGGAGCAATGGGACCTGCTAGCATTGTAAATGATCTGCAACCTGAGCAGACAGAGAAATAAGGACCTCATAATCTCACATTAAAGCCTCACTCTCCAGGACATGCACATTATGTCCAATGCAGCTGATTAACCAGTCCCTCAGTATAACCGCACATATGAATTTGCATCGCTGTGAATGCCAGAATGGATTTGAGTGCTGGCGTCCACAGCCTGTAGATCAAGTGTTGACTGTATGACAGCCAATGGATCTTCTTCGCATAGCCATTTTGACTTAAACTACCCTGCCAGCGACTCCCTATCTGTATTCCTCTCCACACACTGTGCAACAGGAAAGCAGCCCCAAAGAGATGCCAGGTCACATACAAAGGATTAAACTGGATTGTGTTTTTTCCTGCAGTCCTGTCTTTAATGGCTTGATATCACTACTTAACATTCTGCACAGAGCGCATAGTGTAGGCATCATTTAGGGTGGAGCTACTATCAGCCACTCTTTGAGCACAGAGACAGAGGACTTCACAGGCTGGAGCTGACTCCTGATGGGGAATGAAGAGAATAATTACACATCTAACACACCAGGAAGGAGCCATTGATTGTGTGATTGGCATGCTGTGCATTGTGTGGGAAATTCTTAAAGAAAACAATGACTTTAATGGTTTAAAATAGAATGTATAAAGACTCGCAGTTGAAAGTGCCTCTGGGCTTTTAGGGGAGTTAGTTTAGGTAGAGGCACTTTCTCTTTGAAAGAAGCTTTTCCCTCAGAGGACTCACACAAAGTTGAAGTGACCCAGTTTCCCCACTTATAAGACCCTGTATGGTACTGAAATAACTGTGCGTCTGTGTCTTGTGCATTCTCCAGGGACTGACATGGCGGTGTTCTGTCTGCTGTGTGCAAAGCGCTTCCAGACCCAGAAGGCCCTGCAGCAGCACATGGAGATCCATGCAGGCATGCACAGCTACATCTGTAGCCACTGCGAGCGCCCCTTCCCCAGCCACACCACGCTCAAAAGACACTTGCGCTCGCACACGGGTAATGGACAGATCGTTTGCACAATCATTATTGTCTACAGTGTTATCTCCTGTCATGAAACAAACATTGGGTGTCAAAAGCATGCATATGTTAAACAAGAGACAAAGACAGCTGTGTTTATTTTTGTATATGGGTTAATTTCCTCAGGTTATTGGCTTTAAGGTTTTAGTCAATTTGCATGCATCCTCTCCTTCTTTTTCCTTCTCTACAAGATGACTCACCTCTCTGATGACAGCACTGTACCGTTATGGCCGGTGCATATTTTGGGCAATTTCATCCTGTTTATATTTTGGGTTCTTAGACAGCCTTTGGGCTTCTGCAATTCACGGCTGTCAGTTCTAGTGTGGTTCACCCAAAATGATAGAGGAAACCCAAATAAATATTGAAGGAAAAGCAAATGGAAATGACTTGTCTGTGTGTTCTACCGAGGGTGAGTCTTAGTGCCGCAGGAGACGGAGAGATATTTACTGAAAAGATGTCCCCCTTTCTTCTTTTACCTTAAATAACACTCCCAGCTGTCAGGACGACTTGATGTCTAGACAGGAGAAATACATAATTGATGTGAAGAGACAGAAGTGAAGGGAGTTTTGGCCATGGCAGCGTATCTTGTTTGTATGCCATTCTGCTTGGAAGTAACATTTTGTAAATGTCATCTGCTCCACAGTGGGGTGGGGGATTGGGGAGAATCGGCCTGTAATGAGGAGAGCAATGTATCCTCTGACTTGGCTGTTGCTGTGGACACTGAGATAATGAGGCACATAGGTCATTGGAGATGAGTCAAACCCTCAGCCTAGGAGAGAAATAGATTAACTACAGTATAGAGAACAGAGCAGCACATGCCTGGAGGACCTATATTAGCTATTAGCAGGCAGCCAGGAGGAGTGTCCTCATGTCATAACATTAGCAACGTCTGAAAGCGCATTATTTCCCTGCTTGAAATGCATGTGCAGAAATGGCCTATGTGACTGTTTGACCTATGCAGCTACATATGCACCATACCATGTCGTGCCAAGGATAAAGTTAGACTTTAACGCTTCTCACGATAACTGGATGCGTTTGCTGTTGTGACACAACTGTGTTTTCAGGCGATCACCCGTTCGAGTGTGAATTCTGTGGGAGCTGTTTCAGAGATGACGGCACGCTAAGGGGCCATAAACGCATCCACACAGGAGAGAAGCCTTATGAGTGCAACGGCTGTGGGAAGAGGTTCAGCCTCAAACACCAGCTAGAGACACACTACCGTGTACATACAGGTGAAAGTCCAGATAGAACACACTTAAACACACAGGAGAGCATATATTTTGTTATTCATATTTGATAATACTGAAGGTACTGCAAACCTTTTATTGTCCACTAATCAATCACAAAAGACCACAACTGTTAACACTGACAAGTATTGTTACTATTGAGTTGTTAAATTGTAATGTTATTTATTTCTCTAAAAAAAAACAAATAAAAAAAAACAACAAATAAGTCACAACGGTTTCACTAATGGACGTGTCCTACTGTGGGAAATATTCACTAAATGTGTATTAATATGCAAATATGAAAGTAGTCCCACACAAGGAAACATTTACTCCTGTACGAGTAACTTTTACTAAACTAAAATGTCTGTTTTAGAAAATGATATATTCCTAAACATGAAAGCATATATTTGTTAACAGTTAAATTTTTTTTTACATCTTTAGTTGGAATCAATTGCTACAGGTGTCTCTCAGGGGTAGAGAGAGATTAATCCATTTATGGTTTTACTCTTGTCATAAGACTGTTAGGAATTATTTAGCACTGTGGCATTTTTAAGTAACATTTAGAGGAAAATAAAACTGTACCCTCCAAAGATGTACTGTAGTATTTCTAGGGTAAAAATATACAGTATTTTTATTACAGGACATTAAGATTGTATTGAAAATCTAATAAATCCTAATCACAACTTTTGATGGTTTAGCAACATTTGAAGCTAATTTATGGAGGAAACTGCCTTTAAAATCAACATGTTACATTTTACTGTCTGCTATGTGATACAGTATCTCACTGAAGTCAGAGAGAAACCGAATTTGTGGTGGATGACGCAGACTGACCAATATCTAATATCAAACGAAAGGCAAACTGATACAGGTCTAATCGTAGATCACAAACACACACACAAACACACAACAAATACAATGGACTGACATAGAGGTGAATCCTGTTTCATCTGGCAGGCCTCTGGCTGCAGGTCTACAAGGTTAATGCTGGATTGTTGAATTTTTCAGGTGAGAAGCCATTCGAGTGTAAGCTGTGTCACCAACGGTCCAGAGACTACTCGGCTATGATCAAGCACCTGCGCACTCACAACGGTGCGTCTCCGTACCAGTGCACCATCTGCCAGGACTTCTGCCCAAGCCTGGCCGCCATGCAGAAGCACATGAAGGGCCACAAACCCGAGGAGGTGCCGGCAGACTGGAGGATAGAAAAGACTTACCTGTACGTGTGTTACGTCTGAGCAGGACTTGGACCCCATGCACAGTCTGACAAACGCACACACACACACACACACACACACACACACACAGACACAGACACAGACACACACACTCAGTGTTGGGTGAAAAAACCCAACAACTCCAGTGTTGCTGAAAGATAACATGTTTCCACTTACTGACGACATAGTTCTCTCTGTTTCAATAAACTGAAAAGCATTGTGGGAAGCTGTCATTCTGGGAGATACAAGATTTTTTACCTGACGACAAAAACATGAACACACGTTTGTGTATGCACTGGGGCTTCAACTAATTCTTTGTTTAATTAGAAATTAGACTATTTTTATTAAGAAGTGACAAAAAATGAGAGAAAAATCACACTTTGGTGAGAAAAGGCACAAATCTGATCTTTTGCCTGCAAGTGACTCAGATCAGATATTTTCACACAAGTGTGAACAAACCAAACCAGATTTTTTTCAAATCACATCCAAGCCACTTTCATATGTGGTCCTAGATCTGATTGATATTCGCTCCATGGAACCGAGACAGCTGTCAGATTGGTAAGATTGGAATTAATGTGATTTTTTTTTTTTTAGCTTCTCACCTCTGTGCACATGCACATATTAGCTGTCGTCATCAGTCAGTGTCGAGACCTCACAGTCTGGTAAAAATAAACACAGAGGAGAGCAACAACAGACACAAGAGAGAATAGAGAGATGGAGAGATTAGGAAGTTTCAGATATACTGGACATTTATGGAGAAGCTTCTGTTCAAGCTGGAAGAGAATCAGTTAACTGATGTTTAAAACACAGAAAAGCAGAGAAAGTAAACGCACCATCTTTCCATGCTAAGTGACCCAAACTATTAACTGATAATGAAAATTGTCAATAGTTACACATGGTTTCAGCCCTAGTGCAAACAAACATGAACAGACACACCTTCACACACACACACACACACACAGTTGTGATAATAACTGTATCTCTATTGGCTCCACTGTGGTTAAAATCAATGCCACAATGGCTGCGACTGCTGACCTGAATGTGTAGCAGGAGCTTTCTGACTGATTGCCAAACCATCAGACAACGTGAGTCAACTTCTATGATTGTGCAGTAGATGTTGAAAATAAGTCCACAAAGGCTTGATTGGCTGAACTTTGCAACAGTTTCTCCTCTAATTTTCTGTGACGTCTGTTTCTCAGTTCCACCCCCCTACACCCCTTGTTTCTGCAGTTGGATGTTTTATTTTGGACTCGTTATTTTCTGCATGTTTTACTTGAACGGCTGCCACATTTTGACCTCATAAGCTTGATCTCTTTAATTGCCTTGTCTTTTCTTGCGGCAGGGGTGTTATTGTTTTGAGGTAGCTGGCTCACAATTAGAGTTTCTCTTGCAATGTAATAGGTTTTGCTATTTATACTGTATGTTGTTTATTTGTTACCAAATATGTCCTGGTTTTCATCACACAGCCGGTGTCTCCTGGGATGATTTCGAGTAGAGCGAGCTCTACCTCTCCTCATTTTGTTTTAAACCCACTGCAAATTATTCATCCACCTGTAGTTTTTATTTTCTAACAAATACATCATAATGTAAATGGTCAAACACAGTGTGTAAAAAATGCGAAGAGCCTCAACATGGCTTTTATGTGTAGTTTTTTATCATTACTATATATAGATGTCTTATAAAAATCACTGAATCAGAACTTTCTAGGAGAAAATTGAAGTAAACAAGTTTTTTTTTTTTTTTTTTACAAAACATGAGAAGATAATTCTGAAATTGAATCACTGAGCAGGTTATTGTCAGTCGTAGTGTAGCTGTAATGTACAAACTGTCTTGATATGTTATTCCCTTATGTGAGCCTAACACAGGCCTTATAGATTTAAACATGTTGTATTTTTGTATTACAGTAATTTGCTATCTGTTTACATTTGGTATGATTTGAGAAACATCTAAACGTGTGTGTTTTATAAGTCTCTGATTTGATTAAGATCCCTCCCTTGTGCCTCTTTTATAAGTAGAGCATTGATGTGCTTGAGTACATGGGTCCGTGCTATTGGTAGTTGTTTCTGGGTGTTTGTTTAATGTTACTTAATTAAAAATAGACTGCCATGTAGATCCACTTTGTCTCAACATTGCAACTGGAAGCAACATACTGTGATAGTGGCTGGTACTCTGATGCAAGTTCCAAGCAATTTTGATGTAAAAAGTACACGCTTGTCTCAAATTGTTCCCTTCAAAGTGACAGTGGACTGAGATCTTTAGATGAAAACAGAGTGTAAAGCAAATCGTGGCGTCTGTGGGCATTACCAATGCCTTCTTAAGTAGCCAACGACACTCAGTGCCATGAAAACACATTCACTGTATCTATTCTACATGGACATGCACTATAAATGGTTTTCCTCGGTGGACCAAAAGAAATAGAGCACTTTTGTTTGAAAAAGGTTTTTCTTTGATCTTTCTATGTTGTGATAATGCAGATGTCCTTTTATTTGATGTGTCCTAGAAGGATGTGATTAGCATTGTTTAGATTATGTCAATGTCTGTCTACCTCAGGGCCAGATCAAAGCTCGACCTGGTGTCCAATCAGGGTTGTTCTTCTTGCCATGTGTGCAGTAAAAAAAAAAAGAAAAAAAGAAAAACTCTTCATTACAGCTTTGTAACATAGTGTGTGAAAGTGTTTTCTCAGTGTGGATTCAGGCACAACTCTGTATGCGTCAGTGTTCGGTGGCATGGTTAAAAAAAAGAATAAAACAATTTACTATTTTATGCATCCCGTCTCATTTGCCTATTGTTTGTGCCGCCTGTGTTCAATAATGAAACTCAGTGGTTCTCAGATTGTTTTGTCTGACGTACTATACTTCCACAGTCCCCTTACACATGAACACTGAGCAACGGTGTTGAACAGTTAACAATCACAGATACAGTTGACATGTCGACATTTACATTTATACTTTAAAATTTAACATTATTATCTTTATTACTGTTTATTCACTACATTAACTTTCATCATTTTTACCAGTGGTTGTACATATACTCAAGTACTGTATGTATTTGTATATTGTATTTTGTAAGTACCTGGACTTCACTGGAGTATTTCCATTTCATGTTGTATTAACTCCACTACACTTCTGTGAGCAGTGTTGTACTACACTATATTTATTCAGCAGTTTTAGTCATTGGTTATTTCTTTTTGCAGATGTGGATTCTTATTTTAAAAACCCCACAATCGACTAATAAATTATGGATATTATGAATTAAGCACCTGTCAGTACATAAAGTTAAGATCAGCTCTTTTACCATCTGTGTTGATGTGTTCAAGTTGCTAGGTAACACACATCTCTATCCTCATTTTATTAATTACTAGAAATGTTGCCAGAATTTTCACCTTTGAAAGTTTGTGAAGCAAATCTGAACTAGAGAAAGACAGCATCAAATTCAGTACTCGTTAAAATACATTGCGTACCTACTGGAGTACTTTTGTACTCTAAGTAAATTTAAGAGCACATTCAATAAAGAATTACTTCTTTAGGCAAGTACTTGTACTTTTACTTGAGTATTGAGTTGATTTTACAATTTAATCACTTGTGATTGTTTATGTATATGTCAACCCTTTGTAATTGTTTTTAGCCGACCATCTCATCCATTTATCCATATAGTACACGTTTAATGTGTTTATGCATAGTTTCTGATAACAGTTTACCATTTACACAGTCGACCTCCTCTCTCTCCTGAACATTTCACTGTTACAGTGCTGCTGTAGCTCTGGTCATCATCTGGACATAGGCCATGCTGGTGATCCCTCTTAATAGTTTATAGGCTCCTGCCACAAACCTTCATAGTCTCAAGCTGTTTATGTGTCATCTGGGCTACTTGCAAACATCTGGACTCACTCCAGACTCGGTGGTGACCTCTGATGGCACTCTGCCAGAGCCACAGCTGGCTTGTTTTAAACCATATGTGAAAGGAGCTAAAAATCAGTTTATGAGGTCTGCCACTGCTCCCTGCACAGCACAATAAAAGTGAGACCTCTTAATTACCAGTGCTGGCAGCAAACTGTATGTTTTGTGATGGTAGGTTTTCTGTTGAATGTTTGCTTAATGCCTTTGTGATTAACAGGTTATTATGCCAGTGCAATGTGTTCCTTTGGTTTCCTTTTCTATCTTCTTCGTTTTCCCATAAAGCAGCCTCTGAGTACACTGTGGATGTTTTATTGTGTAATCTATTTTCTAGCTATATGACTTCAACCCTGTCAGCTAAATTCCAGCCTGCAGTGTTTACAGTTTCCCTCTACAATGATCACGCTCTCTTATTTTCTAGTGCTTTGGGTTTTTCCAGCTCACTCAATTTTCACAACAAGGATCATTTACATTTTATTTTAGCTACAGTATATGACTCCATTAACTTATTTCCACTAAGCCTATGTCTACTGAATAACAGCGTAAACACTGTGTGTGTGCGTGCTATTAGAAAAGATATTTCACTCCACTGATGCCCAGAAGGAGATTGTGTTAACAGATCAGGTCACCTCACAGGCTCAAACACGTTCTTCTTTACAGCAGTGTAACATAAGCCAGTGATTGACAATCTGAGGGTTTGTAACATTATTTACAAGAAAATCATTGGAACCAGAAATTAAACACTTAACATCGGACGACATTAAACGGTGATACCTGCAGTGAATTATTATAATGGTCTTAAATTAAATGAGTATGTTTTCCTCTTTTGTCTGATGATAAACAGACTATTCTATGTAATGCACATAAAAAATACAAATGTCTGTCTCTGTGGAGAGCAGTAGTTATTCCTAATGTCGGTCTCACTGCTATGTTCACAATAATGGGATATATTTAACCGTGAATGTTTATAATAAAAGACCAATTATCATCACAGACTTTCTTCATAACATATCTTTCTGATTCACGGTGGTTGAATAAGAGTAAAAACATGGACGCAGTCAATAAATCAAATAATGTTTGTGCAGCTCAAATACAGTGTTAATCATCATTATGTAGTTATTTAATGATAAACTCACAGTGACACAGTCTGAAACAGCAAAACTATTTGACTGATTTAGCCTAAAAAATATCTACGACTCTATGATCCTGTTTGAATAATAACTTTGTTTTATCAGTGATCTGACTGGTCAGTATTTGAGCTGTTAACACAATCTGATCCTCTGATATTAACCTGCGGTTTCATGTTACGGAAAACCCAAACTAAGCCCAAAGTCAGCAGGATAACCCACTAATCTTTCTTTGTGGAACAGGCCGCTGTTTTTTTTAAATGATTCAAATTCAACAACAAGGAAATAAATTTCAAAACCGGTCAAAATCTGACAGATTTATGGTAGATTCACACATGTTGTCGATTACTGAACTCATAACCAGAGCACATGAGGGTAGAGTGCCTTGCTCAGGGGCATTTAGAGAGTCAACGGGAGTTGTAAAAAGGTAAAAGCTTTGAAATGTTTGTAGTTGATCCCTGGTCTTAAGCATTTCTTTCTAGTTTTCTCTCCAACTTTCATTTCTAGTAAGAAAATTAATTTAGTTTTAAAGCCATTATGTAATTTCGACTCTGTGAAAAACATCAGTCACCTCCGTAACCCCTCCACCTCCAACATCAACCTTGTCGTCAGTCCAAAGCGCGCTCAGCGGAGGAGCAGATTGAGTGGGAGTCAGTGTTAATGTAATCTCTTCTGTTTAATTAGAGTGAGCGTGGTGGGCAGCTAAAGCAAACCACATTACCCACCATCTGGTGGGGAGCAGCTCTGCTCTTACCCACCCTCCCTATCATTAGCCTGTACAAGACAAGACACAAACACATACATGACAGCTATTTATTCATTCTGCCACTTTCAATACAGACACAACTGAATACCATTTAGCGGCTATGGTGAGACGGTACTCATGCTCTGACCAGTCATAAATGTATTGTCCTGTAATTACAATATGCTGCACAACTAAACACTCAAATTAAAATAGTTACTTACGCTACAAAAGCCAAAAACTGTCTAACACAGGTGCTCTATAAAACAGTGTCTGACTGTTTTTAAATTCAACTCATCATCAGTGTATTGACCAGTGCATTCAACATTTTGAAGAAGGAGAAAGTCTATATGAGCATTTAATATTCAAACATTTTAAATTTCAAGGCACATGAGGCTGCTGAATAGTCACACACAAAAATGATTACAGCTTTTATTTCCTCAGCAGATCTTAAATGGAAGTGTGTAAGTGTACCACATGAGGGCAGCATGCTACCACAGCTGACATGCAGCTCAGACTGCAGCAATGGCTCAAGAACAAAGGATTTACTGCTCCACAGAAGACGGAGCTCACTGGCAGCCAGCTGAGCAATACAATTATTGAAGCACAAAGAGAGAGCCAGGCAATCAGCGCATGTGTGTGTGTGTGTTGAAATAGAAGTGGCATAGATCACTGGTTTCAGCCCTCACCCTGTGCTGCATCATGACTCGGACAGCTTACAGCAGGCACATGAATGTCTCATGACATTGCAGGCATGCCAGGCATTTATGCTTTGGGAAAGTTAAACATCCAATTAGTAACTTTTTACACATAAATTTGATGCACATATATTCACATAATAGAAAAAAAGCATTTTACACACAGTGATACATTCGGGTCTTATCTCAAAAAGAGGAAGACTAGATTACATTTTGACTAAAAAAACATCCTGGAACAACATCTAAACATGACACCAAGATCAATTTAAGCCCCAATAATGGAAGAGTAACGGGAGTTTGGAAAAAGGAAGGAACTGCTCACGAACTGAAGCATACCATCTATCCAAAGGCTTCAAACTCCTGACAATGACCCATAGCACACTGTGAAAGACGCAGGAAGTGAAGACAGCTGCAGTAAGGGCCTGACAAACCCATCATTTGGAAATGACTATGGGTTCCACACTTTAGGCAGTCATTGATTAAAAAGGACATGACACCAAATATTAAAACTGACTATTTCATTTATGATCATGTTTGTGCAGTTACTTCTGAGTGCCAAACATCCTAACAAAGCATACTGTGACTGAGTGAAAGAACTAGTTAACAAGACCTGAACAGACAATACTGGTAACATACACTCATATATGAAAAACATACTATACACTACACACACATATTTAACAGTGTTAAAAAGCCAACTGCACCAATGGCGCAACTTTCATGACAGCCCACACATGACCTTGGTGGGCTGGACTTATAATAATAACTATCAAGGCAAACACTGTAAATAGAAGCTTCTCTAGTTTTCTGTCCAGTTAGACTGTGGGGATTTCAGAGCAGAGACCGTGAGGCTCCATCTGATGTTCAAGGTTTGGATCCTGAGAGGAGGACACATGCTAATAGCTGAGACAAGAGTAGAGCCGAACAAATCTCACTACACCACACAGGGGAGCGTGCTCCCCCCCCCGCCCCAGTGCACACACAGATAGATGCAGCTCCAAACTGGGCTACAGCCAGCCTCTTCACAGTGGAGACACAGACTGAGGTTCACACTGGGTCATCTACGACTGAGAGGCTTCAGCTTTTCATTTTTAATAGGTTACAGAAAATGTCTAAAAATACATTTTCACTGTGTCATTGTAGGTGATGGGTTGTAGAATAAAGGCATATCCATTTTACATTACATCTACAACATTAAGTGTGTTAACAGGGACTGAATACTTACTGTACAGACTATCCAGTCTTTTACAACAGCTTTTGCTATCAATTCTACCTTATAAGCTCAAGTTTTGACTGTTTTCAAAGAGGCACTGATTTAATTTTAGGATCATTTTGGAAGTTGTAGTTTATGGTGTGGTTGAGGTGTGCTGCATTTTACTGACAGAGATGTGTTTCTAGTTTTTTATTCTGCACTGATTGCGATCATTAAAATATAAAAATGAGTAGGTCATTTAGGAAATTTTCACTCTTATTTTTTAAGTATTTCTGATACACTTCAGCAATTTTGTATGCATACTGCTCTGGCTATGTAACACTAGAATAACACAAGACAATGCTCACAGCTGCACTCTGCATTATGATAACTGTTGGATGTTAAACATCTGTAGCTTATGGTTCATGCTGTTATTTAATCTCACTTTGACTACTGCAGCACTCATGTACAGTACAGATCAGTCAGTCAGTCCTATCTCACCTCCAGATGGTTCAAAATGTACCAGCAAGACTCCTTACTAGAGCCAAGGACAGAAACAATATCTCCCCAGTATTATCCTCTCCTCACTGGTTACAAGTGAAGTGCAGGATTTATTTAAAGATTTGTTTTTCAAGCACTGCAGGGTGTGTGACCAAGTTACTTCTCTGAACTCCTCCTCCAGGCCCCTCAGGTCTGATGAATTACCGCTTTCCTCTCCACACTCCCAGTTAAAAACGAAAAACGATGATTGAGCATTTACCACTGTCAGCCCTAAATTTTGGAAGAGACTGACACTCACATTTAGATTTTCCCCACCCCTGATATTTTTAAAACCAGTTTTAAGACCCATCTCTATTCTTTAGCCTTTTCATCGATCTCATCAAGACATTCTGTGCTATTATTAGTCTTCTGTCATCTTATTTTTGTCCGTTTCATTGTTCATATAGGCACCTGAATATCATTTTAGGACAAACCTGAAAATTTGTCCTTTGAAATGACTATTCAGTTATCAAAATTGTTCCCTTTCAGTTGATCAACTAAATAATTGCTATAGTCAACTACATGTGACAACACATTCATACATCACAAGAAACTAAGCATAAAAAATTACAATTAAGTTCAACAAACACCTCTCTAAAATAGCTCAAGACTGAAAAATTGAACATTATGACCCTGACAGAGGTGGGATGTAATGGGCCGCATTCGTTTTGGCTAAACTACAGATAGAATAAATAAATTGATTAATTTTTAATATGATACATAGAGGCCACAAAAAGATACAGTACATATACAGAACACCGACCTGATACACACATATCGCGGAAAACAAATGGCTTTATTCACAATCACAAAGACTGGCAGCTATGTAAATCACTGTTTACTGTCTGTCTGAGAAAACAAATTTCGCCAGAAGAGGGAGACACCAAATCCCTGTGAAAATGACCAAACAGCAGTGATGTTCTCCTTGTTCTCCTGTTTGCCTCTGCAGAACTATTCAGCACAATCCTAATATTATCAAACATAATTAACCTCACAACCCTGGTAATATGAATTTCAGCTGTTGCTCCATTATATGCAATTCATGCCACTGCTGCAATGCTCATTACTCTGTGTTTGATTTCCAAATAATTCCATATGACACCAGTTAGATGAGCCAAATAGATCTAGGTCATTTCTTGGATTCAGATGAGGTGGAATTTTCCTGCTGGCAGTCGTTCCCTTCACCTGGACTCAGGCTAATCCCACACAGTGCACATGGAAAACACATAAATAACGTGTATGGAGTGTTCTTTTATCTATTTCTTTTTAATGATTTCAATAGTTCTTTCAGGAAACGAAGACAAGACAGACTTTGATCTCTTATCTTTGTCACTTCAAGCTATTTTCACACTATCTTCAAATTAGCATGTTTTCCTCTTCTCAGTTATTAATTGTTTTCACTATTTTTAGTTATTTATTTTTTTGAAGGCATCCACATTTCATTTTCTACTGTGCTTGAAACAAAGGAGTTATTTGAAATACAGAAAAACAATTTTGTCAAAAATCAGTCCGACTGTGAGCAGGTTAAAAGAGTGAAGACAGGAGAGAAAGGCTCGTCTGTCAGCAGTCTCACAGAACAGACTTCATTTTGTCCTTGAGTGTTGATAGCTGTGGATTTCAAATGATGGGGATTGACATGATATGAGACTTTTCAACAATCTGCAATAATGACCTTCTCTCAGAACCTACAAACTGTCAGGTAATAACATGTCTCAGGTGAAAATGGACAATCTTTTGGCACAGGTAGAAAGTGTTACCTAGCAACCCTCCAGTGTCCTACCAATAGTCAGCTAGGAGGTATCTCTGGAGATGCTCCCCTGTACAAAGACCCGGTTCAGTTTGCTTCCACAGGCCCCATGACCCCATAGACAAACAACAGCCTCATTCTCTGCACCACTGCTGACCTCATTGTCTCTTTGTGAAGGGAAAATCCAGAGTTGCATTCTGTTAAATGGCAAAAGGTGCAACAACTGCGAGCGGGACAGACCTGTCTGCGTCCAGCACGGGCCTGCAGATGAACACGGACAGCGCTGTCTTTTCCTCAGGACTGTACGCAAGGAAAACATGGTAAGAGGAGGGAGACTAAATATTCACTACACGTTAGTCCATCTGTCTAATATAAGCAACATCTCTCTCACACTGTCACCTTTGCAAATTATAGTAACAGCTGGTGTTTACACATGTACTACTTACTTTTAAGTTGTATCACACTTGTTTCTAACACATTTCCTTATGGTTTACTTTTTTGTAATTCATGTCCATCATGAACTTCTAAACTGCTCCTGCACTATATGCAATGCTTAGTAATTCCAGAGGCTAAAATTAGGCTACACTCAAGTGCTACAGCAATACATAAGAGCAGATGGTATGGAAAAGATATGTTTGTACTATAATTGTATAATTGTATAGTTCCAAGTCTGCATTTCACATCTATGCAGAGCTTTATTATAATTAGGGAAATACTCTCAATATGTTGCTTATAGAAACAGCTGCTCCTTGGAGAGTAAACACACTCACACAGACACACATACACGCTGCAGATTGAGGAAAAAACTGAAAACTGACAGGAACAAAAAAAATGTGTTTTAACCTCAAATCAAAATGCGTTACACAAGACACAAAACAGGCATGCCCGGCTTCAGGCTGCTCATTATATCTCACTCACTGAAAAGATATGACACACACACACACACACCTGTACACATGTGCTGCTCTGACTCTACACATCTGGACTGGTCAGTGGTAGCTACGATCGAGGATTACAGGGCTCCTAATTAAGTCTGACAGAGTGTGACAGGTGCACTGTTGAGGAGCAGTCTGTCAAGCAGGGAGTTTTTGTCACAAGTGCGCAACTCGCCAAAACTTTATCAGATAGGAAGGAGGTGTAAATGAGGTCTGACGTGACTGCTGCAATTCCTGTAGAGTCTTGATGGAGACACACTGTCAGTGATTGAGAACCCAGTGGCTGTCAGTCCTGCTTTTCACTCAGAGCAAACAGCAGGAGTCGCAGAGACCAAGGCGGTGCAAGGCTGGTTAAAAGGGAATCAATCTACGACTCACGGTAAGCTCCTGCAGCGCACCGCCTGATGGGCATCGCACATTAGGCTGCAACAACAATCCTGCTTTATTAATGCAGTAAACAGGCCTGTTGAAACAGTGCTACAAATGTGAACAACAAGTCTAAGTAAGACTTTGAATTGAACCATATCCTCTGCAGTGCAGTGATAAGTGCAGTAAACCACTTTCTTATAAAAAATGCCATATCTAGATTTGCTTTTCAACTCTTTAGTTTCATGCTCGTATAGAATATAGCTTATTAATTTCTGTCTCAGCCTCGGTGCTGTGTGTTCAGTGTGCTATATATATGTAACAGCTGACATTTAATAATTCTTGTCAGCTCATTTCTGGGATCAGAAGGCATTAACTCCAGTCTTAACTGTTGCTTTAGCTCACAGACTCGTGCGGCTGCTGGCTGCAGTGTGTGCAGTTGGACTCCTGGGAGGCTTAGCTGTAGGTGTCTGGTTTCTAGGTGAGTCACAGTGTCTGAGAAAGAATCGCTTAATGAGCTTAACAGTAACCAGGAACTGAAAAGCAATATGCAAATGTCTACTTTTATCTACTCAAGGTTCTGTGCAGTTATTTCAGGTAGGATGCTTTATATAGTGGAGCCTGACTGATACTGGATTTCTGAGACCAGTACAACATCAGCATTTGAAAGCTTTGAAATGTAGCAGATTTACATATTTGAGAATCTGGAACTATTAAATGTAAGGTGTTTTAAATTACTTAAATGGTAAATGACTGGTCATACAGTAGCATACAGTAATAACAACATACAGTACATGAATGGCCAATATTTTGAGGGGTACGGTTTTAATAATAAAATAAAAAATCCTTAAAATCTTAATAATGGCTAAAAATAGGCAATATGCTAAAGAGTCACTGCATCAATTTTACAAATTCATGTCAATGTTAGGAGCGAGTTGACTTGTAAGATCCAGTGTTTTTAGAGCATGACCAATACCAAGGACTAAAGTGAGGGTTATTTTTGTGATTTTAATTGCCTCTCAGAGGACCTTCAACCTTCAACCGGGCTTTTTTCTAATCTGCAGCAATGCTAGTAATGAAAATATTGCAATACTTAACTCTTTCTCTACTGCATCATAATATTCATTGCTCAAGTAGAGTGGCTTTGTCTGTGCCGCATTTCTGAGACCAACATAGCATCAGCATTTGAGACTTTGAAAAGCAGCAACCAACAAATATTTTCATTATTGATTAATCTGGTGTTTATTTTCTGAAATGAATCAATTCATTACTTGGTCTCATTAAAATGTTTAAAGGCCAAGTCAAAATAGGGACTACATTAAAGAGGCACGGCATCAATTTTACATATTCAAGTCACATTTAGGAGGAAATTGACTTGTAAGATCAGTGTTTTTGGAGCATGACCAATATTAAGGACTAAAAGTCAGCCTAATTTTTATCATTTTAATTGCCTCTCATAGGACCTTCAGGAAAGATTTTAGAGCTGGGAAAAATAATAATATTTTTTTCTGATCTGCAGCACCGCTAGTAATGAAAATATCTTATTAGTTTCCTCTTTTCTCATCTGCATTGTAATATTTTATTGCTCTACAAGAGTACTTTGTCTGCTGTGCTCTGTGTACTAATGCAGATTATCTGTACCTCTGGAAACCAAGAACATGCCTTTTCATGTGATTAACTATATCTTTATCACATATAGTCAAACTTCTGCTGAGGCCTTCCTCTTCCCAGAGTCCAGTGGGACTTGGTGACACAAAGGAGACACCTTTCTGCAATGTGACAGAGGATATCTCCATCTACGATCCCAGGAAAGGTCTGTGTTTCCTGTTTGTTTGGTGTTTGACTGTTATTTTGAATTAACAAAGAATGCAGGATTGTTTAGTTATTTATCTTGTTGTTATGCTATTCATCACACTGGCTCATGGTTCACATGTGAAGTGATTTCTAGTTGAAGAGTAGCAAACTTATGATACGGCTGCTTCTTGTTGTCTTTTGTTCACTGTTGAGAGATGCCCATTGACTGACATAAAAACATCTCACATAATGATCTGTTTGTATTGACTACATTAGCAAACATACTTTTTCATTCGTTTTTCCTAATTATCTGCCACTCATAGGAGAGGTGTGTTCATTACTGTTGACTGAGAGCTTGTCTCAGGAAGGATTTTCAATCAATCAGATTCAGTGTTTTATAGAATCAGTCCTGAGAACTCCCTCCTTGAGATCCAGCTGGGGAAACTTCCCACCTGGCTGCCGGTGTGCTACGAGAGGTGGAACTCCTCACTGGGAACGCTGGTCTGCAGACAGCTGGGTTATCTCAGGTTTGCAATCCTACCAGGACCACGCATCACCTTACCCCTTAACACTGATGAAACCTGGAGCACCCACCTACTGACTTACAGCCAGCTTTGCTGAAGTTGAAGGCTGAGCTTATTTATGATTTGCTAAAACTTCTTTTTCAATCTTGCTTCACATCCTATGAATCTGAATTATGTTAACACTCACTTCGCCTATGCTCTCTTACCAGACTGACCAAGCATAAAGGAGTGAATCTAACTGATATCGGGCCGAACTACACTGATGGCTTTATACAAATTACCTCAGAACAGAAGAGCACTCTGGAAAATATGTGGCAATTTAGGTAAAGCAATTTCTCATACATACTTTTATACTCATAATGATGCAGAGAAAATTGTGGCTACTAACACATTAATTATGCATCATTAGCTAACCAATTCATTTTCATTTAGGGGGAGCTGTATCACAGGGAAGGTTATTGCTTTGCAATGTTTTGGTGAGCAAATTCAACTTAACTTTTTGTTTGACTTTGCACCTAACACTTGTCAGAAAAAGCTTTATGTCAGAGGCTCACAGGCTGGACGATGCCACTTGCTGTGGCATTTTCTGACCAAACCAATTCAACTTCTGTTTGATGAATGGATCTCTGTGTAGAGTGTGGGACACGAGCAAAGTTGCCCAGGATTATCGGGGGAGTCGAGGCCCCGCTGGGCAGGTGGCCCTGGCAGGTCAGTCTTTACTACAGCAACCGTCACACCTGTGGAGGCTCCATCATCACCAGTCAATGGGTAGTCACAGCTGCCCACTGTGTGCACAAGTAAGACTACAAGCACTAAATTCAGAGGTCACAGCCTCTGTGAAGAAGAATCACAGTCATTAAGATTTCCCCCACACTGGACCCATGACAGTCCTCTCTTATGTGTGTCTGCCTCCTCTCTTCCTTCGTCAAATGTCAGCTACAGGCTGCCTCAGGTATCCAGCTGGGTGGTCTACGCTGGTATTGTCACCCGCAGCTCAGCTAAAATGGCTCAGCACACAGGATATGCTGTGGAGAAGATCATCTACAACAAGAACTACAACCACAGGAGCCATGATAGTGATATAGCCCTGATAAAACTACGGACCTCACTGAATTTCTCAGGTCTGTCTGGGAGTCTCTTCTCAAGCTTTACAAACAATGTACTGCATAAGCTCAGATAACACCGGTTCAAAACAACTAAATAGGTCAATATTATTGCCTCAGTAAACTATTTTATTTTCTTAAGCTGACATATTTCAGCAAACAAGCCTCCATCAGACCACCACAAAAGTGGCTTCATTCTCCTTTTATGAAGAATAAACAAAATGCTGCCTGGTGTCTAGAGTGCACTAACTTCTGTAACAATAATAAACAATGATATATTCTTCCATATTAAGCGTATGTTGCACCATAGCTCAAAATCTCTCTTAGCCCCACGGCATCTTACAGAACAAAGTCTTTATGAGTTCAAATGTAAGCTTACAACCTCTGCGAAGTCTAAAGATGCCCTCCAGTCATGTCTTAAGATGTATAAAATGACACTGTTCTGAGTAATAGTTTGTGTCTGAGACAAAACTACTTGTGCACATAACGTTTGATATGTTCTGTAAGTTGCATACTGGACCAGAATCAGCATGTCAGTAAATGTTTTGTACATGTTCTAAGCTCAGAGATCAGGTGAGCCCAGGTTCAGGTTTCTCTTGCAACATGAATGTAAAATCAAACTCTGCACATACACCATTCTGCACCGTAAAGGTCAAACAACCGAGTGAGGTAGCAATAAGCACAACACATATAAGCAGAAGGGGGCAAATTAGGAGTGATTTGCAAATCCGACCATGGAGTACAGGTTAGGTTTGAGGGATCCCACAAATGTCGTTTTTGTATATCTATCAAAGAGTGTAGAAGAAAAGCTTTAATTACTAGAAGATTATGAATCATAATCATGTTCCAGCCTGAAAACATTCCTTTCTCCCTTTAACTAGATACAATCAGACCCGTCTGCTTGCCTCAGTATGACTATGACCTTCCAGGAGGAACACAGTGCTGGATCTCTGGATGGGGATATACACAGCCTGATGGTGGTAAGACAATGCATTGCTCTGAAACTAATTTGCATCTACTGCAAGTCTAATTCAAACATGATGACTGAATGTGCTTGGTGTACTGACACAGGGTCTTTAAATGTGTGTGTTCGCTCCCAGTTCAGTCACCTGACACCTTGAAAGAGGCGCCAGTTCCCCTAATAAGCACAAAGAAGTGTAACAGCTCCTGCATGTACAATGGAGAGATCACGCCACGGATGCTTTGTGCCGGATACACAGAGGGAAAAGTGGATGCTTGTCAGGTCAGATGTATGTTTTTGAACAGTACCATGCAGAGGCGTTTTAAAGATTCATCCTCTCTTCTGCCATTTGTTTATGGTGAACGGTGCCTTAGTGAAAGCTGGGTCAGTCTGTAATGAACAGTGTTTGCGTTTACCTCTCTAGGGGGACAGTGGGGGTCCTCTGGTTTGCCAGGATGAAAACGTGTGGAGGCTTGTAGGGGTCGTCAGCTGGGGGACAGGCTGCGCTGAGCCCAACCATCCTGGAGTTTACACCAAAGTGGCTGAATTCTTGGGCTGGATCTACGACATAATTGAGGTAGACAGACATTTTAGAAATTCAGCAATAGTCTGTAACCAAAATACATACAAAACATATGGTCAGCTGTCAAAAAATGATTCATTATGGATAAGACCAGAGCAGGGCTGGAACTAATAATAATTTCCACTACTGATTCATCTGCAGGCCATTTGTGATTTGTGTGAATTACAAAAATAGTTCCCAATTCATTTGTTTTAATTGACTATAATCCAATAATATAATATTCTGTTACATTTTGCTGATAATGCTTCTTTTCTTTTGCTTAAGTAGCCTTTTGAATGCAGGGATTTTACATATAATGTACTATTAGGGGCAACAGTGGATCAGTTGGCAGGGCAGTCCTCTACGAACACATAGGGTTGGTGGTTTGACTCCCAGTTCTCCCCTGTTCCTGGCCACATGTTGTAGTGTTCTTGGGCAAGACACTAAAGCCCAAACCCTTGGTGCCTTAGGGGGGCAGCCTGTCCACATGAATTTCCCCAAGGGGAATAATAAAGTATTGATTGTTATTGCTGTTGCCATTTCAGTGGAATATAATGACGTTTTTTACACTGATTGCTAATTATAATTGTTGTTCTTTGCAGAATTACTGAGGATGACTCATGATGCACAACAAGCAAAGGTTGCTACAGATATTACTGTATGAGCTATTAGAAAATGACAATGTTTTTACATTCAATGTCCGTTATATAATGTTGACATAAAGAAAGATACATCAAATCCATTTTTACGTTGTATTTTCCATGTATTAAATATAAATTATGCCTCTTATGAAACTGTGTCCAGTGTGATTATTGAGCTGCAGTTCTACTTTTAACCGCCAGGTGGAAGCGGTTTACCTCACATCTAGTTTCTATAGCAACTGACAACATTAGCTAAACTAGCGTTAACTTAGTTGTTACTTCAGGTTACCGGCCATTAACTTAAAGCCAGCTATTTGTGTTATATATGTGTAGCGTTGCTCTATATACTCCAATATACAGAGTCTCTTTTAATAGCGGTATAGATAGTAGTAGTACTATAGATAAACGTGTTATGATTTCAACTCACAAACTTCGCCGTTTATCTAAGCTAGTTGTTTTCTTAGCAAACTAAGCTAGGAAGAAGCTAGCAGCTAGCTAGGTTAGTTAGTTAACTGAGAATTCACTAACTCCAAAACACACACCTTAAGATGTCATCCACCGACAGTACAGAGGATATTTTGCAGCAAGTCAACCAGTTTTGGTCCATGCTGGATGATCTCTCTGAAAATGACCCCGAAGCCTACCGCAGGTTCATCCAGAAACAGGTGGAAGACGGAGCTGACTTCACCTCACCACCTGAGCTCGACGCTTGTTTACGCACTGAAATGCTGGTAAGTTCACACAGCGAAAGCTACTCCCAAAACCGCTAACTTGTTAACTTTACTGTAGCTAACACGCCCCAACAACGATTTCACACGTCATATGCGTCACATGTGAACATTTTTCGCCAAAGCTGGGAGCACAGGTGTGTCTCATTAATTATGGCTCCGCTCCATTTAGTTACCTGGTGGGTTCAGTACAGGTGTTACACCAAATTCTGTCACCATTTTATAGGTCAACTTATGACCTTTTTTTTTTTACGGAGAGTACATCTGTGTCCTCAACAGGAACCCAAGATGGGGTTGCTGTATGTCAACATATGCAGCTGGAAACGTGTGCCTGCACCTCAGGATCCCAGCAAGCCATTACCTTTATGTGCAGGAAAACTGGAAACAGACACAAATAAAGATCAAGGTAAAAGACTGAGCTGTGCTGCATTACAAGCCACAGGACTGGCCTTTGTGTTATATGATAAAAACAAGAAAACCAATAAATTGTGTGTGTCCTCCTTCTGCAGGCCTGTACACTGTGTTAGATGTAGCAATGAACCCTGTAGTGCTACAGGAAAGTAAGAAAGACAAAAAAGACATTAATCATGTCTATATGCTGGCTCTGAGCTTTGTCCAGCAGCAGCATGGGATGAAGTTATCTCAGCAGTACACTGTTGTCAGCTGTAGCCCAAAAAGTAGCCCAGATGACCTGCACCACCGGCTTGGGTTTCGGCATTGGCCCAACATCTCCAAACAACCTGACACAGGTATAATAATAAGTCTTAAACCCTGTTAAGCCACAAAAAGCTATTTCTGTTAGAAGTCTTTTACTTTGTACCATCTTTCACCTTCTACCACAGTTCCTAATAACCCATAGCTCTCCTTTTTACAGCCGGTCAGAGCCCAGCTACCCTCCTACAGCAGATCTCCTGTCTGCGTTCAGAGAAACAAGACAAGGAGCCAGCAGCCCAAATTATGTGTAGAACTGCAGAGCCGAAAAAGAAGGATTTGATTCAGGTCATCTCCACCACTTTTGTGCAGCCTCAGAAGCCAGAGTACCAACTAGAGGTGAAGACTGACGCAGCAGGAATTCCTCGCAGCATGGAGCTGACAGTGGAGCTGCCAAAAGTTTGCTCCATGTTAGAGTGCCAGCTGAGTATCTCCAAGGTTAGGAGTTACACAGTCCCTTGAACCAAGTTATAATGGACCCCTTTAGAATCCAGTGTCAGTGCATAGTTGGATGTTATAAAAAATACATAATTGGCCTGTTTCTGCTGTTGTGAGATACAGTGTGCTGATGTCTTTTATTTTCTGCAGAAGGACGTATTACTGGAAGTTGAGGATTTTTACTGTTTGCTTCTGGACTTTCCACATACGGTAAATGAAGACACCGCATCAGCCATCTTTAACAAGAAAAAACGAAGGCTGACTTTGAGAGTGGATGTTTTGTCACCATTTGCCTTAGTGGAGAAACACAGCTATACAGACAGAATGCTGGAAGTGACACACACTGAGGGTACCTCAGAGTAAATAACCAAATCAAACAAAAATCCTGCTGTGCAATTGAAACACCCAGAAGAACACATTATACTGTAAACTATTAAAACTCAAGCAGACAGACAATAAACAGCTTCTTGTAAACTGAACCGTTTCCAAAGCCCAAATGTTTGTTGAAGCAAATATGTCACCGTGTGGGTTGATCTGCAGCAGCAAATTTAATGCTCAACCCAAAAATGTAATTGACTTTAATGACATGTGTGTTTTGTTTGTTTATGTGTGGGTGTATGAGCGGAGGTGTATAATGACTTGGAACTTGTGTACAGTGTCGCCTCGGTACGCTGGGGTAATAATTGACCAAAAGAGAAAAAAAAAGATCCATGCAATAATTCATGTTTATTAAAACATCAAAACTGATTCAGGACAACAACATCACTATTTGGCAATCTGGAACATGTGGAAAATGTCAGTACACACTTTTCTCTTAAGGTTTGCAAACTATGCATTGATTACAGCTTGTAGAGCACAGCTCATCTTTGAGTTTCAAGTTTTATTACTGACCATTAATTGGTAGTCCCACATACTCATTTATACACTGCAAACAATATGTAATATGCATCCTTTCAAAAGAGTGGTACCTAAATGTTAACTTAAATTCTACATATGAAACATTCACTTTTTAAAACAGTAATGAAATGGTGTCAGATCCATTGGTCCCAGTTAGTTGTGTTTTATATTAATTTTTCTGTTATGGCATCACAAGTATTTTCAGCAGATTCCTGGTCCAGTGAGAACAACTGAGGTTTGTAGTGGTGATCTGTGGGTTTCTGGCTCTACCTCCTCTCTCCGTGGTCCTCTTCCACCCACGCCACGATCTTTCCCTCCCAGCCAGGCACGACTGCTCCATCCTGGAACACCTGAACAACCAACATCCAGCATTTACTTATCGAAGAGAGACTCACATCTATAAAGGTCCTGATAGAAAGTGAAAATGATGGCTTTGTGTCATAAAATCTCCTGAGATGGAAAACAGTGGTTCTATAAATACAGAGCAGGCATGGATATTATTAGCATATCTTACGCTGTAACTGGCTTTTTACATTTGCCTGCTGAAGCTGTAATTTTACTCCCACACCCACCTCCTCTTTCACTGTGCCAAACTCTGGGTCAAGGGCCTTGAAGTGGTATCTGAAACTGCCTTGTCTGTCTACAGCGGCCTTAAAGTCTCGCAGAGTCACCTCACCCAGCCTGTAAGCGTGCGCGCACACACACACACACACACACACACACAGTCAGTCACGTTGTGTGTAAACAGCATACACCCACAGAGGCATTAAGCCTGTCTAGAATAAACATTTAACTAGCACAGCCACTGAAGCATCTACATTTACAGCAGGTCTGGTTATGTAAAAATACAGCTCTTACCCAGACAGTAATTTGGTTAGAATCATTGTTTGTTCCCTGCAGTCAGTGAACAAACAAACACTATTTTATAAAGCCCAGTGTTTTTTTCTTTTTTTTTAATCACCGTTTTGGGATGTTAATCAGAAACGGAGTGAGTGAGCGATCAGTGAAGTAGAGCACTTTAGTGGAGATGGCAGTGTCCAGTCCAGGGCTGCTGTGTGAATGCGCCATTTCTGGAAATAATTGAAAAAAACGGTAAACATGTTTTTCACAACCAGACTCTAAAAGGGCTATAAACTCACAGTCAACAGTGTCCTCTCTACACTGCACAGCGTTATGGAACAGCACAGTTTGATTCAACAGGCAGAGACGAGATGTTGCAGAGGATGACAAATCCTAAAGAAAACAGGGATTTTGTTTGTCTCACTTGAGCTCTGCGGCCAGGAGTCACGGTCTGTTGAGTTAGCTCTGCGCCCCGGTGATTTAAATTCCTCCTGGAAGAAGAACCAATTACTCACAGTCAACAGCCACATGTCATTTGTTGTTGACTCATCATTCATCAGGTGACAGATGTTTTGCTGCTTTGTAGATGCACTCTGAAATGGTGTGTGTGTGTGTGCGTACCCCTCTGTCCTGCCTGCGCTGGGTGTCCAAAGAGTGCAGGCGATCCATGAGACTGGACACACCCTGCTCCAGAGTGTCCAGGGTGTGGTGTTGGGGGTCATGGCCAGAGAAACTGTCCCTCAAACTTCGCAGGGCCTCCCTGACCAGCTGCAGCTCTTCACCCTGTCACAAACAGCTTCTTCATCATCATACAGTTTCTATTTTCATATCAAGACAATAAGCATTTTTGCCTATTAATTCAATCATTCAGAGATATGAATAATAAAGTAAAAACACTCACAGGAAGTTCAAACTTTTGATGCTGTATGTTAGCAGGTGTGCATAATAGTATCTGTTTGTTTTAGCCGCACTTTTATTCTACTATCCCTGAGCCAGGAAGTCCATTGACAACATAATTCCTTTTTGAATAGTGAAATATTTTTAAGAATTTTTAATATCGTGTTTAGTATGGGGGGGCTCGAATTTTTTTTATGGGTTGTCCAGAAGGTGGCAAACACAGGTGGCACACTTGAGTAAATGAGTTAAAAGATCTTACACTCAAACCTAAAAAAAACATTTGAGATATGTTAAACAGTGCACTAATGTGCTTACATATACTAAAGTACGCATTCTGAAATAATAACAAACTACCATTTTAACTTAACTTTAAATGTTAAATCTACTGTGAAAAATTTGCAATCATGTAAATGTTCTCAGAAAAGAAGGACGAGTAACAACTTAGCTACTCACTTAGTCACTCACCACAACCGTATAATTTCAGCCACACTTTCCTTTTGTCTAATTAAGCTGAAAAGATTGGTACCTTGCAAACAGTAATCAAGACTATTAAAGAGTGTTGCTCCCTTCACAATTAAGATTAATAATCATAATCCCATAAACGGACCTCTCATAATTGATCAGCGAAAGTGACTATTCCATTATTATTATCCACACTCTCATCTCAAGAGTTAATGGACAAATAAGTCTCTGTGCGATACCTACACTATTATTTCATTATTATTATTTCATTTGAGCAACACAGATTCTTTCAGTGGATCACACAGACATCACAATAAACGCATTCAAGTTGAACATGAACTTGTGAGTGTGTTTTGTGTTACAAAGAAAAGGGTACACACCAGTGCATTGTGCTGGAATGCTGGAGGAGATGTCGAAGTCACCGGATTAATGTAACCACCGTTTTCACTCCTGAATGACTGCAAAATGGACCATAACACAAATAAATGTATAAATAAGACTGAGTGAGACAAATCTTTTAAAGGATAAGCCTGGTTATACACTGTTATTTGTCCCAGCATCGATAAATGCCATGAAAAAGATGGTTTTAAATTACTCTGTAAATAAATATAATGATTATATGTGGCACTTAAATCCACACATATACTGTGGGAATACGTGAAATATGTGATTCTTACCTGTCCAAGGCTGCCTTCATGTGCTTTATGCTGCGCTTCATTGAGCTTTTGTTGCTGTTGCTGCAGTATTCTGTCCTTTCTCCCGAGTTGCTGCTATTGAGACAAGAAAGGTGGATGACAAGTTTTTATTTGTATGTATGTTTCTAACAAATGCTTCCAAGTGTAAATATTAAAAGACAATACCTCATATTCACTTAGTAATTTGTTCCTGTCACTTAGCTTCTGTTTGAGCTCTGCCTGCACACAGATATAAGATGGTGATATAAGAGTGATATATTGCTCTCATATAAACCCGCATCCGCGGGTCAAGCAAGGCAAATATTTGATTGTGTCAAACGGAAATCATCACTTCGTCTCACATTGTCTGCTTCAAGCTGATCTCTGGCCATGTTGCACCTCAGTAGCTCCTGCTTTAGCTGCAGCACAGCGTCCTCCTGCACTGCCAGGCGCTGCTGCAGAGCATCCTAATGAGAGAGAGAGAGCTTATTGGCAACATACACCCACCTCCAAGCTAATTACATACAGGCTACTTCTAACTGTTATTATCATTTCAAAGAAATGGAGAAATATAAAATTGTGTGTGAGAGAAACAGCAGAATCATTGATTTGGGAGGGTTCAAGAGTGGAAAAGATTGAATTATATCCTTTAATCTAATTTAATTCACACACAAAGGACAATATTTGAGTTTTAGAGGTTTACCTTGATGGCCTGAATGTGTCGCGCCTCCTGTTTGTGTCTCAGGAGTTCCCTCTAAGAGCCACACAATGGAACAGAGACATTAGAGAAAGGGACTCTCTGCTCATATATTAAAGCCAATTACATTTACTTACTGTACCTTGAGATCAAGGGCTTCCTCCATGCTTTGGTCCAGACGACTGCGGATTAGAACCTTCAAACGGAAAGGGCATGAGCAGCATAATTAGAGAATAGAAAAATGTCAGAACGTATGAGCAGGCAGTGGGCCTGCATGACAGCAGGACAGCAGATCAGAGAGATTCGTTTGTGCTCTACGGCAGCCACTCTGGAGAGGAGCGATGGCTGCAAACATCATCACGGCAGAAGGGCTGACACTGACACTTTACACAGAGTGGCAAGCAAGTGTTGTGTTCTCAAGTTAGCAGAGAGAGGGCACCGTACCAGCTGCTGTTCAGCGTTAGCCCGGTTATCTCCGAAGCTCACTGATCCGTCCTGGTCCTCCTCAGGGAGGGAGCCATGGAGCAGCAAAGCCTGAGGACAAAAACACACACACACACACAAGCTGTGAGCATAATTAATTATACATGATATATTTCTGTATTTGAATTTGTAAATACAGCAGTTCTGTATTTGTATACTTGGCTGCACAGTAACAGGTTTTCCATGTCAGCTAAACAAGGCAGTGAATTGAACTTAATCAAATCACAATCTAATTGAAAAGCTTCATGTTCTCACCTACTGAAACATTTACCAATATACTGTACCTGTACCCAGTTTCCTATATGTGTGTCTACTGTGTGTCTACGATCAGCAAATCATTATGGATCATTGTGAAACAGAGAAAAGTCTAAAATGTCTTAAAACCTGCTGTATTTTGGTTTCCATCATTCATTTGAACTGCTGAACAAATCTGACATGTGTGTGGTGACACAGATATCTGGAAACAGGCTACAAACTCATATCAAATCATGTTTAACTCATTTGGACACAAGATAAACAAAAAGAGAGACAGACCAGTCCATTTTAACAACAACATCATACTCAGCTTGGACATGACAGTTGTGTGTGTGTCTGTGTGTGTGTGTGTGTGTGGTTGGCAGGAAAAGCTATTTCTGTAACTCACACATCTATTTTTCACGATACTACAGAGTGCATTGACTTGTTTTAGCTGTGACAGTAACAATAGTTCAATACGAGGAATAATGTGCCAGTAAATTGTCATTGCATGCTACACAACACTAAAATGTGTTTTCTTCTAACCTTCTTCTTTCAACCTAATAATCAGAATGAACTGCAGTTTTTTCACTTCATTGTTAATTTAGAATTTGTCTAGATTTTATTATTGTTACAGACACTAATTGAACTGCTAGAACGGGGCTAAAATTTCACTGTATCCCACTTCAACTTTGAGCTGTCACCTGCGGTCTGTAGACTATCTGCCTTCAAAGCAGAAGTACAGTTTGTGTCTTGGTGCTATCACCAACAACCCACCTGGAGGCGAAACACCATCCTCCTGGCCTCCTGCATCTCCTTCTCCAGCTGCTCCTGGTGGGCGTCCAGTTGCTCCTCCCAGGACTTTCCTTCCTCCTGCACATCTTGCTCGAGGGACGGACACAATCCACAGAGAGACACCTCTTCTGAAACTAAACGAGGGCGCAGGGGAAATGAGGCAAGGAAGCTTTTCTATGTTTGGATTCACTGCATTGGATGATGCTCTACAAGAGTTGATGTGCAGCCAACCAACCTGTGACAGATTTCTTCTCTGTCAGCTCAGATTTGTCATTGTGAGGTTCCCCCTGGTCCTTAGACTGATCATAGGCTGTTTCTTCTTTAGGGGCGTCGGTGGACTGGGTGATAACATACTCCTCTTTGGGGGAGTGAGCAGGGCTGGCTGAGCTGAGACTGAAACAGATGGTGGGCACAGGCAGGATGAGTGTGTCTGAATCTCCTGCCAAATGAATGGCAATAAATAATCCTAGCTACATAAAATGGAGATATACACTTTAATAACTCCCCAAGGAGCAAAAATGTGAATTAATCCTATCTGGGCTAAATGTTTTAAACCATATCCACTTAAAAATACCCCATAGGAACACACAGTATACACTGAACTACTGAATAAATAACAAAAAGAATGAAAACACAACAGAACAGGATTAACATGTTCAGAAGACACACTGTACACAGCAGGAACAGGAATGTGAGCAACTCTGCCATTTTTTCCCACAGGAAATTCTTTACATAGTTAGCTTCCCCTTTGGCCATAATTTCAAAACATAATCCTTGCATGGCTTCTGAACGGCTGGTTTTTATGCAGTTTATATGACTATATGCTTTGTGTTTTCTGAGAGCATCTCCAGTAGCCTCGGGTTCAGGTCGGCTGTCATCTTCACTCTGCTGTGTTTGTGGAAACAGGATACAGCTACTGTGACCTGTGACCTATAGCATTATACACAGTCCTTTAACAGGGGATTCCTTCTCTTTTCCCTCTGTTTGTGTGGGAAAACAAGTGTGCGTCTGTGGAAACAGATGTAAACTCAGTGCAAGTAAAGGGATAGAAAGGCACCGCAATTCATCACCCTGCCCCTGAGGCTAAAACACAACTAAGAAGGAACAAAAAATGTGATCTTAACTTTAGTTTAGGAAGCAAAGAATGTCTTGAGGGACTGCATTTGCATGGTTAAACATGTTCCTGTCGCATAGGCTGCATTACAGCAGTACTCAGCACACGCTAACATCACAACAGACAGGAAACAGCAACACACGTATTATGTGTCACTTTCGAGATCCCACCGCCTCTGTATGAATTCATGTGTTTACATGTTTCTAGGACCAATATAACAATGTGCATCTAAGTTGTTTCTCTCAGGCACAAAGCAAACTGGAAACAGGGGTCTACAGCAATGTGGCTGTGAAGCGGCGCTTACTGTGGGAACAACTTTAACACAAATGCTAACATCAGCATGCATAGTGTTTAAGCACTGAATTAAATGCTAACATAAATTTGCCTACTGCTAAACACAGAGGCAGCTATTAACGTTACTGCTGAGCCTCCAATTATGAAAATTAATACATTTAAATTTGCACCGATTCTGATTATTTGATGTTTACTCAAGTACAGTTTTCTCAGAGTACTCGAGTATTCCCATTTTGTGTTAGGGTTAGGTTTAGCATGGCAGGATGGAAAGTGACTGAAATTTCTAGAATGTCCAAAAATAATAATAATAGTAAAAAGAAAGGTTAAATATAATTGAAACTTTTCATTTAGGTGTTCAGTCAGTTGACAATTCAGTGACTACAATCACCACTCTGAAAACCATCTGATAATTAGGTCTTCTCAGCTCCTCAGAATGGGTCATTGCACCATGTCTCTCTCACACACACACACACACACATGAACTGTGAGTGTCTTATCAGATACTGCTGCGATTAAGTGGTTTTCCAAAGTGGATCAAAGAAGCTGCTTCCTACTAATCTTGTCACTGCACATGATGACATTATCTGTCATTGTCTCAGGGTGCAGTTCAATAACACTCTAACAAATACGTTTTAGATGCTCACTGATCTGTTTCGCCAAAAGAACACATACATACAGATAAATCTGCAACATATGGGTTAAGCCAAAGATTACACACTGGGATTTGGAAGAGATGAGCTTCAGTGCAACAGATTAACATCATCTAATCAGCAATAGTGGAAATACTACAACTGAATACTCCAGTACTGTATTTAAATATCATTTTCAAGTGCTTGAGTATTTACATTTTAGATTATTTATTCAACTAAACTCCACTAAATGTATTATTACTTAAATTAAAACAGCATTGCTGAAAAAGGAAAATCCCCCCAAAAACTAATACAAATCTGGTGTCACGAATGCACCCTTCCCACACCACCCCCCTTTAATCTCATTGTGACCCTTTAGATTTATCTTGTGACCCCAACAATGCGACCTGACCCCGACTTTGGAAACCAGCGGGTTAAAATACCAAACTGCATGTTAAGTAGTTAAAAGAAGTTTCTGATCAAACTGCACCAACAGGAAAGTGCTGCTTGTGTTTTGATGCAACACTGAATGTTGTGACAGACAATAATATATGAGTCACAGAGATATTCATACGAGTGTGTTGCTGATAATACTTTTACCTGTAGTGTAGCATTTTTATATTGTTGTATTTATACTTTTACTTACTTAAGTATCTTACTAAAGTTCTTCCTCTACTGCTGGTGGCATGAAAGGTTTACTTAGCAGACTTTCATGAACTATAACTAACTTGTTTAGTCAATATCAAAGTTAGGAAAATATGGTGACCTTTTAGAACATGTGTAAAAATGAGTCTTATTTAACTGTACAAAAAAACTTTTATATTTGTTTTCTTATATAAATTAAAATCTATCACCTGCATCCGAATCGTGAAATGGACCCAGTGATGGAAGCTAGACAGCAGTTGCTAGGCAATAGCAGCTCGGCTCACACAGACTGGGACACACCCACACCTACTGCACTGTAAAAGCTGAATATTAACCTGCACAGTCTGGGTGTGAAAGCGATGTTGTTATGGTGAAATGGATTTCTAACACTGAAAACTGAGGAGCACATGCTGATCTAAATGATTTAACTGAATGTAAAGTCTAAATTTAGGCCTCATGCATCATGCAGTGTGCATTGTGCATCACTTCCACTGGTGCACCCATATATTGTAGACAAAAATAGCAGCCTGTTTTGATGTAATGTGAAAATAATCATTAAAAAACAGCTCTTACCATTTCATCTGTTTGGCTCCCATGCTGGTGTTTACAAGCTTAACCCCATACAGTCAGCGTGCCGCATCTGGGTGATGCCCTGCTTCTCAGTCAGGACCATAACCCAAACACAGCCAGACTCAGCAGGGAGGGGAGCAGCCCTGAAAGCAACAACCCGAGAAGTCTCCACGTCGCACACTGTGTTCAATCAGAAATAACAGCACGGTCAAATCCTCTCCAGCAGCATTTTCCTAAAACATAAAGCCCCAAATCCTAATCAAAAGCCCTGAACCCTTTCCCTAAATCATACCGAGGCTCAGTCTTAGCTGGCAGAGACAGAGGGAGAGAGGATTGGTGCTCAGCAGCACCAGAGACTGAAGTCTGCCTGGTTTCTCATTGCACCCGCCTTGTGGCTGAGCTCACCAGCTCCCATTCACAAGCACAATGTTTTTAGTTCTTTGCGAACAAGAACTGATGCAGCTGTTGTGCATCTTTTTTGTCACCCTTTGTTCTCCGCCGCTCCTTTTTGCATTTATTCCCTCTGCCCTCCCTCCCTCCTTCCCTCCTTCTCCTCTGTTCAGTCGCACTAGCTTTGTATCAGACCTTCCTTCTTTCTCTGAGCCAGGATGTCAGAGATGGCTCTGTCTGGGTGTGTTTACCCTGCCCCCTCTCCCTCCTCCCTCCTCTCCCCACTGCTCTCTCATTTCACAAGAGGGAGGAGGGGGAGATTTTCTCCTTCTCTCTTTTCCTTTTTCTGTACTGTATGCCACTGCAGCTAAAATGAGAACCAACATGTTAATCAAAAAAGAGACATGAAAGTCTATGTGGCAACAACAATGAAGAGGTTTATAATAATTTGCAGTCAGAGGAAGTCTTAAACAAACAGAGGTGGTATTTGTAGAATGATGTTAACTTTAGTACTGTACTGTGCACATGGTGACCAGCATTTTTACTACAAATGTGACAGAAAACCATTAAAAACACATTTTAGAAAATGCACACAAACCAAAATCTAAAAAGTGTCAGCTTCATAATTTGAGCAGCAGGTAGGAGAAACAAAATGTATTCTACGACATGTGCTGCTAGTGTTACGTACTCTTTTGAAAGACATTTTGGCTGAGCACACTGTCATTAGGCTCTGCAGAAATGCTGCTGGTGTCCTCGGCAAGAACGTGAAACAGGTCTCCACGTGGCAGCTTGCAGTTCTGCCCGTGTCAGTGAAAGTGATAATACAGAGTCACGAAAGTGCATAGAGACCTCCAGGAAAATGGAGCTGTAGATTTAACAACAGAAGCAAAGGCAACAATGTCAACAGCAGTGGGAAAAGTAGCAATGAAGTGTGGAGTTGCAAATCCAGTTACAAGCAGTACACTGACCTTTTTATTTTATTAAAAGTATAAAAGTATTCACAAAAAGTACAGACATGAAATACATTTCAGTGTAATACACTCTATGGATCTACTGTAAATCAACCTCTGAAATTATAATTACATTAGGTTCTCCAAAAATGCTGGACTATTCCTTTAATGTTAGTCAAAACCTCTAATCGTTGTCACACAAATGAATTATACTAACTGAAAACATGACAAGAGGAAACTGGACTAAAAACAATTGTGAAAACAATAGTCCTAGTGATCCCTGCCATATTTGAAACTGATACGTAGCAGGAGCTGCTGGTGGAGCCTTGACATTGCTGTTTCTCAATGCACCAAGTGTTACATTGAATGTGTTTGCTAAAAAGACAAGGACAAATTCAGGTTGAGAACAGGCAGACAGTGAATATTTGGCTGACCGAGATTAGATCGAGAGAAAGTGTTTCTTTAACAGAGAGCATTCAGTTTGTGCATGAATGATACAAAGAGTGACTTTGCCGTTCAAAGACTGGTGGGAAAGTCACTGCACCACCGGGGAGCCAGGAGGTGAGACGAAAGCCTGTTTGCCACAGGGAAAACATGCAGCAGGCCAATTTGTAAATCAAATGAGTTACTAAAATAGAACAGATTGTTTGCATAGTCACTATGGATTTCAATTGAAAATGATTATTGTGCCTGCTATAAAACTTTTTTATTCAATGACCTTCAAACATTTATGCGTGAAGCACCACAGACTGATAAGACTTCCCTGAGAATGTCATTGTCAAAACCAATTTAGGAAGGAAGTCTGTGGGTGTTTAGTTTTAATGTTGGATAGATAACACTGGAGGTAGTGAAAGATGAACTAAATAATAAACTATTTTATTTACCTGAATTACCTGAAAGAGAAAGAGAAAAAAAACCCACTTAGACTGTTGTATTTTTTAATTAACGTTTAGGTCTCTTAGACTTTCATGAGATACCTGATGAAGAGAGAAATGTTGTGAATATATGAAAATATCTGCTAAACCTGCTAGATCACTGCATGCATAATCTCAACATTTCTGTTCATAATCCTGAAGAAAATGTGCTTAATGTATAAAACTAAATGTTTTTGTTAATGGTGCACTTAATTTGTATAGAAAATGTTATCTCCTGTTGTTTTACCTGTTGGTTTACCAAGTAAACCATATTACATGCTTCTGATGCAAAGGAAGCAGAGAGACTAAAATAAATTTACAGTACTGACTGAGCCGAGCTTATTATGACTAATTGGCCTGCAGAAACAGAGAGGTCATCCCACTCCTGCCACTGTTGTATTCACTGGGGATTCAGCTCTGGTTGGATGTGCTAACTCGTGAGAAAAATTATCTGCTGCAAACAGGTGTAATTGACTCTCAGTGGAACATCAGCAATGTCACATTACTGTGTCACGTTACTGATTCAATGTAAAATACTGTTATATTAACATAAAAAGTCAATATTAATTTATTTTGCAGGTAGCCTGTTTACTTGTTTTATGTTATTTGTGCTATTTAATCATACATACTTACATAGAAATAATGTATGTGTATGCATTGCGGCCATACTACTAATTTTGCAGTTAAACATTTATGTTAAATATCCACAGGCTTTTGGCAGTTTCTATCACGATGATTGACGGACCGTTGGACCAATCACGCTTTAGGTTTTCTGCATTGCCAGTGACGTAGTTTGTGCGACGAGATTAGGAAAGCGAACGTGCCGGTAAAGGCAATGAGTCGTGTTTAGTTTTTGTTGAATGTTGCTCGTTTTGGAAAGGTACCGTTTGTATACAAATGGAAGTGAAAGTGTAGTAACAGTGTTGTGCTGTATGGACAAACTGAAAGCAGCAGATTTTAAACAGGTTCGTTCTTTTATTTTCTTGCTGTATCGGAATATCCGGCAGTGATAGCTAGCGAGCTAACGCTAGGTTAACTGGTGAGTGTTCGTGTAACCTAACAGCTACAGTGATTTTAGAAAATATAATCAGTTTTTGTCTGCACTTATCAAGCTTGTGTGTAGGTTTATTAACCTTTACTTACACGTATCTGCCAGGTTTCACCATGTCAAAGCAGCCGATGGGGAAGACCTTATTGAGGAATGTAATCCGCCACACAGATGCCCACAACAAGGTGCGTTTGAGTCCATGTGTCAGTGTGTGAAATAGGAAACATCCGCAGGGTCTAGTTATTGGGTACGTGGTGTTAAACGACAAAGGTTTTAATATGTTGCTTTTGCTGAACATGTTCAGAAAGGTGTTGATTCAACTGAATGATCATTTTTGGACGACGTAGGTTGTGTTGATATTTATCTTAAATAGGTAGATGCTTTATTTATCCCCAAAGGGAAATTCCGGTGTTGCAGTAGCCATTAAGAAGATATTACAGAACAATACTGAAAATACACAAGGCAATAAAGATTAATATAGGAAAAATACACATCTAAAAACAGAAACAGGAACATAATGCACTTAAACAATCTACAGAGAAAAGAAAAAATATTACTATGCATGTTGTAATTGTATGACTATGAGGATCAGTTGTGTAATAATAGAAAATGAAGTCTCACAACAGATAGTTAGACTGTTGGAGCAGAGCTCTCTGTCATAATATAGTTATTGTACAGGGTGATGGCTGTCCCTTGTCACAGCAGAGCTGAAGAAGTCTATCACTTAAGCTGCTCCGCTGTTTGACCAGCAGGCTGTGGAGAGGATGCGTCCCCAGCACAGAGCCAGCTTTCCTGATCAATTTGTTTAGTTTGTTGGTGTCACTGGCTCTGATGCTGCTGCCCCAGCAAACAGCAGCAAAGAATATTGCTGTGGCAACAACAGTCTTGTTGCACAAATTGTAGGACGCTTCCTCGAGAAGTAGAGTCTGCTCTGTCCCTTCCTGTAGACAGCCTCTGTGTTCTGCAGATAACAGGACTCAGTGTTGTACTGAAAGTCAGAGGTGTACAGGGTGAAGATGAAAGGTGAGAGGACAGTCCCCTGTGGTGCTCCTGTGACTCACATCCTCTTAGATGTACAAACTGTGGTCTGTCTGTCAGGTAGTCAGTAATCCAGGATTCTACCCGCATCTTCAGGAGCTTCTCTCTCAGCAGGACAGGCTGGATTGTATTAAAGGCGCTGGAGAATTTAAAAAAACATGATCCTCAAAGTGCTGCGCAGAGAGAGAGAGAGCTGGAGCAGGTACATTATGGCATCATCTACTCCAACCTGGGGGCGATATGCAACAAGTAGTGGGTCTAGAAATGTTTCCATCTGAGACCTCAAATGAGTCAGAACCAGTCTCTCCAGGACTCTCCAGTGGCACGAGACATGAAGCTTTCCAAAGCCTCAGCACACACTCCTGTCTCAGGCAGAGGTTGAAGAGGTGCTGTAGGATCCCACAGAGCTGATCAGCACAGGCCTTCAGGACTCTGGGGCTGACTTACAATGTCTGCTCTCACTGATAAACTTAGGGTGGACTATAGGCTTGCATTACAGTGAACATAGGACAAGACTGTTGATTGAATTGTTGGGTCTATAAAATGACAGGAAATTGGCAAATGGCCCTACTACAATCTCCTAAAGCCTAAGGTTACATCCTCAGAGTACTTATTCTGTGTCACTGGCACTAAGAAATCCTGAGTTTATTTTATTTTATTTCCACAGGGGACAGAAATTCAGCACATCTTCACATTTGAAAGGCTGAAACTAGAAAACATAATTTAAATGGCAACTTCCTGATTTTTAACGTGCTATGGTTCACCTCTAGTGAGGACTACATGTATATGAATGGTATTAAAATTCCCTCTGAATTGAGAAAACTCCTCTGGATGCATCTGAAGAGTGCAGTGGAAATTCCCCCAGATGATGTCATCCAGAGGAGTTTTTTCAGATAAAAGTAGAGAGAAATTTTTACACAAGGAAGGAAGGGGGAAGTACTTTGCCATTCCTATACATATACTCCCTGAACTAGAACAATAGAACAAGTAACTAACAAGTTTAAAATCTGTGAAGTCGCCCTTTAAACCATTGTCAAAACAGCAGCTGATTTTCTGTCCATTAATTACAGGAGAAACACCTTCAGCTCTAATAGGTTGTCAGAGTGGTAGGCATAGTAACTGTAACATAAATGTGCACAAGGTAATTTCTGTCACGATCTGGTTTTGATGTTTAAGTGTTTTTCTTATGAAGGCTGACGAGAAGTTTTATGCTAGTGTCACCTGTAAATATTTATAAAATATTCATGTGACTGTGTGCGTGGATACACTTTGATGTACTTACTGTTGTCGGCCCGCTGCAGATCCAGGAGGAGATAGAGATGTGGAAGATGCGAGACTGGGAGATCCAGACGTCCCACAACAAACATTTATCAGACACCGAGTGTGTGAGGTAGGAACAGTGAATGTCCCAGTTTAATATGAGCCAGCAGAACACAAGAGACACTAAAGCTCATTTGGGATTGTGTTTCATAATGTAGTTCTCAGTTTAGAGAGCAGTTACTATATGCTGGCTGGTTGATTTGTGGACAATTGTTGTGTTCCAGAGGGCGTATGCACTGTGATCGAGTGTCAGATCAACCTAGAGGCCTGAGTCGAAGCAGTCTCAGTCTCAGATCTGAGTCCACGCGAGTCTCAGAACATGACGACAGAGAGGCTCGATACTGGACTCGCAAACTGTATGAATTTGAGGCAAATGATGCTGACAGGTACAGTATATGACTAAATTAGAATCTGAAGATGTTTTATCTTTCAGCATATCACCACAAAATACTTGGGGAAATTCACATTTTCATGTCTTGTTTTAACATCACAGATGGGGACATAGCGGCTTCAAGGAGCTTTATCCTGAGGAGTTTGAAAGTGACAAGTAAGCAACTTTTGCAAGTCAGATTTTAAAGGGACACTCCATTGTTTTAACATTGTCCTGCCATAATGGAGGTCATGTGAGAGAATGATTTAAAAAAAGAAAACATCCTGTATCCCACAGAGTTATTGTAATTAAAACAATATGAAAAAATGAATACCTCACATCAGCCAACAACCACAGTCAGCATTTATAAATCAAAATTTAATGAATATGATGTTTATATTGCAATAATTTGAGCGCTTGCGAGTCACTTCTCTACCACCCAAGCCAAAGCTGAGATAACAAACATCATATCATGAAGGGTTAATTTTTTTCCAGACTCCTGAAAGGTCCATCAAAATCTCAGGAGACAATATACAAGAGTTTTCATAGGATGAGTAGTTCTGCTTTGTCACAGAACTGATCTAGAAATGCCAAAGCAGTGGATTGCCCCTTTAAGGCATTATTTCATAACTCAAACCCTGCTAATGCTCTGTGCAAACTCTGTTTATTTTTTTCAGTGAAAAAAGCAGTGCCACAAAGAAGAGGGGGCGCCATAAAAAGTCCAAGTCTGACATAGAGGCCAGTTTGTCAAAACGCTCAAAGAAATCTTCCCGAAAGAAGAAAAAGAAGAAGAAAGAGGAGGAAGAAAAGCAGAAGAAAGCCAAGTGCTCGAGTAGCGATGACAGCAGCGATGACAGCAGCGATGACAGCGGCGCTACCAGAGACAAGCAGAGGAGGAAAAGGACCAAAAGTCGACACAAAAACAGTAAGAAAAGAGGGAGAGATGAGGACAGCAGCTCAGGGGGAAATGAGGATCAAACACAAAGGGAGAGACGGACTCACAGACGCAAAAAGCGAAAACAGGACTCCCACAGAGACTCAGACTCGGGGCCAGACTCGAAAAAGAAGAGGAGAAAGCACTGGAAAGCAGCAGGCGGGGAGAGCTCAGGTGATACTTCTACAAATTGAGATGCACGGACATGGACCAACGCTCAGCTCAGATAAATACTGTGGAAAACTGCTGTAGATTCCTTTGTTCACTTGAACTGCACAGAGGGATTTTCTCTGCAGTGCTGTTCTGTATTGTACTTTGTCAGACATCAACAAACCTCTGCTGTTGGCTTCCTCCGTGGGCGCTTTGTGTAGCAGTATTTCATCACTTCTGCAGTGCTTGAAGCACATGGTTCATGGCTGCAGGAAGAGGGATGGTGGAGCTCCCACCACCTGCCTTATGAAGACTTCTGTAGGCTGCAGGCTCATCGATTGTTCATTGACTTTTGCCTCAGACTGTCTGTCTCACCTGCTCTGAAATGATCCCTGACAGAAAAAGACAAATTATGCAATATTTTTCATCATTTTATGATAGAATATACTTTTAATTTTATTCTTGTTTTTTAGTTCTGTAAATTTTCATATTTGTATGCAGCACATTGACAGATGAAAAATAAACATCTGTTTTGTTGTTCTTCTAACTTTGTTTTGTTCAGAATTCCAGAACATATAGTTTTAAAAGGACAAATCTGATATTCAGTATTTGTCTCACTGTCATGCAAAGACTAAACTGAACAATTAATGTATCTAAATAAAAAGTATAGTGTGTGTAGCCTGATGTAGCTTAGGGACTGTATACAAATTATGGGGGAGTGGTTAAAGGAGAAGGATGTTCTTCTGTGTCTCAATTTTATTTTTTATTACTCTGTGTTAGCAGTGTATTTAACAGGTACATAAATTAAGAAAGACAACTTCATTCATTCAGAAAAATACAGCTTGTCATATGCAGAAGAGAAGTTCTCTCTGTTCAGCCTTTATTAACGTGTAGCTGCAGGTTCCACTATAAACTCATTAAGATTTGGGGGTTACACTGTTAAACACGTTGCACCAATTTAAAGTAACATTATTTTGATATGTTGTGAGAAGTGTGTTGCAGTTTTTTTTGTCTAACATCAAAGAAAATGTAAGAACCTGGTTCACCTCCGTCCTGGCCCAGTAATTGTGGTCTAGTCCCTTGTTCATGTAAAACCCATTAATATGTCCCACTGTTAGACTGGGTGATATCTTCTATGAGTTTATAAAGCACAGTTTATTTTGGTCCAGTCCCACATTCTGTGTATACAGTCAGAAATACTCAATAGAGCACCAAATGCGTATTAATCCGCAGCTTGAAATAGTCCCATATAAATCCACTCTTTTGTTCTGTTAGTGTAACCTCTGCTGGAACTACTGTACAGTTGCAGCTGTTATAGAAATGTATTTAACCTAAAACAGTTAATCTGTCTTAATGAGCCCAGTGTCACAGACCAGATGCAGTTTGTAACAAAGCTTTCTCTCCATCGGCCATCATAGATCAAAGACGTAGCTGCGATCATGTCTCACTTTGAACATGCAGTCTTTATATAATGTAGGAAATATACTTTAATGAGCTGCTATTTCCGATCAAAGAGAAAACATTTAGTCATTTGTGGGAATGGTCTTTGACTCCTATACAAGTCAAAAAACAGGTCAGTAGTTCAGCTCCATGTTGCAGAACAGCAGATTACCATCCCCTTATTACTTCAGGTGATGCCAGAGACAATAAGAGATTTGAAATACTAAACTGTATGCCTAATAAACACACAGCACTATTCAAACCATACTACATTTGTATCTTCTTCTGTGCCACTGGTCAGTTAGTAAGAAGTAGTAACAAGGAATCGGCCTGTGTCATGTGGGTATTTTTAGTTAATCTGATGCTGAAGCAAGTGTTGCTAAACCATTTTGAACGTGCATGTGCTCGAAAAGCCTGAAGCACTTTGCTGAGCTAAGTGTTCCCTCTAAATAGCAGAGAGTGGGCTGTGTGGAGCTTGGCTGCAACTGCCCAGATCTTGGAAGTGGAAAAAAGGAAACAAAATTCAGTTGGTCAGATCAGTGTTGACGGAGGTTTTTTAAAACATATTGTCAAGGTTAATAAGCATTTGGCAAGAGAGCAAAATCATTTTATGATGGCAGACAGCTTACAAGAAAATCTATTCTTGCAACAAGTCATAAAGTTGGAAACAAATAATAGCACTATCAGTAATAAGTAAGTTAAAAAAAGTCAATACAGCGTGCAACATTTTAAAAATGTCTCAAATGGTTTAGATGACAGAACTATCTGTTCCACAACTGGCAAAGCTGTCTACAGTTCTAGCAGCATCCAGACTTACATATCTCAACAATGGATTAACATACAATTTTGTATAGATGTGCATGATTCACATACAGCATGAATTCAAATAACTTTGGTTTTTCTCTTGTGTCACTGTGCATGTGGCTTTGAGTGAAATGTCTTATTTCCTCATGTCTCCTTCAGGATGAATTGTAATTATTTTGTGTTTAACAGTAATGAACAAACTTTAGCATGCTAAAATGCTAAACTTAATTTATACATTTAATATATATTTAAGGGTCATCAAGTCACTGTGAGCTTGTTAGCATCCTGACATTAGCATTTAACTCAATGTCTACAGAGGTCTTCACAGTTCGGTGCAAGTTGAAGCTGCACTAAATAACTATTTTCAAATACTTTTTTAGCAGAAATATGTTCCAAAACTTATTGTAATGTGGAGAGAGTGAGACTTATTTATGATTGATTACTACGTTTTGGGGCATTCTCGTTTTTTTGAAATTTCATAAGGAGAACTACATAAAGTGCAGGGTTTAGCAGATCATAGCGGAGCAGAGCAGAGAGAGACAGAGAGAGGTGGGACTGTTCGGTGCAGAGTTGACTCATGCTAGCGCTCGCTCTCACTTTCACCAATTTCGCATCACAGACGCAGCATTGAAAAAACACAGAAAGCACAACCGACAAACCAACGAATACAGAATAATGCTGGGAACAGCACAGACAACACCAGAATTGTTTCCACAGGGCACTAACAAGTGATGGGCATGGCTTGGACTTGTTGCCATGGTGACTGATGCAGTTACTGAAAGTGACTGGTGTCGAGCTGACGTGTAAGTTTTCATATTGTTTAACATTTTAAAGGCTTTTCTCAGATATATATTTACTTCCCTTTTTTTTCTAAATGCCGTTTCTATGTTGTCAGATTGCTGAAGAAGTTTTGTCTACTTGCATCTGTTTTAAGTTGCAGTGCATTGAGCTCTCAGGGCCATAGTACAAAGCATCATATACAGCACAAGTTCAGTACACTCATTAGTCTGAACTCTAACAAAAATACATGTTTTTGCCAACATCTGTTGATGATCTGTGCAGGTCTTTTTACAGTGATGGTTGACATGGTAGCAGGTTTAGCAAAATGGCTTAAAATCCTAACTTACAGTTTTAATAGTTTGCTACAGTTGCTACAGAATTTCTCTGTGCTGAAGCTGTGGACAGTTTGTTGATTTATTTAAATTTTACCATATTTTCTGACACCATTGCAGTTTGGAGTCAGTGTGCAGGACTTACTTTCTCATTTACTGTGGCCGTAATAAAAGCAAGCGAACCAACCAAAAACTGAGACAAAGCTTGCGACAGCGTTAGAGCTTCAGTTGGGATATGGTTTGTTTAAAAGAGTGATATTAGTAATACTTTAGACAGAATGATTAGCATGGAGGAGACTTTCTATACTGTATGTACCAAACCATGTTCAGATAGGGCTTTTCAAACACACATCACTATGATCATATAATGAGATCTTCAGTGGAAAAAAAGTCACACACACCAAGTCAAGGCACATTTTTTGCAGACACTCAGAACTGCTGATGAGATACAACACACTTTACTCTATCCCCAGTGTTTGCTAGTTTGGCTGTCCAGCCCAATTTTGTAGTCCAGGTGAAGTCTGAGCCTCCTCCTTCCTAAGCAGATTTTGTGTTGAATAATGGTTACAGATAAGAGCAGGCAGAAATACTTCCCCTGCTGTGAGAAATGGTCAGCAGCACATTTCCAGACTGGTAGTTAATGAGAAGATGGACGGGTTGAAAAATGTGTGCACCACAAATTGACAGCTGGACACGTACATCCCAAAGTTAAATTTCCTTCTAACTGGAAGAACAATCCTTCAGGTCATGTACAATGTGAATGGTTCTGGCTAAAAACTGGTTAAGTGTGATGAAAAAAAAAAGAAGGAAGGGATAACCCAGTTGTTGGACTCAGTCCTCTCCATCACTGTGGATGCAAATAGGAGATTGAAGCGGATTGAAACATCCAGTGTGACTTATCTCTCTGCTCCATGTTTTATCTCCCTGCTGCCTGCGCAGCTCACTCTCATCTCAGCCTGTGCTAAGCAGCTGTAATCAGAAGGAGAGGGCGGATTCTGTAGCTGCAAACAAATATCCCATCCAGCCTGATCGTATCTCTTCTCACTGTCGTGCCTTTTTCGCACCCCGTATTTAGCATCTGTATGCAGTATATAAACCATCACAAATGGTTTGTGATGCACTATAATGTGGTTATAAGCACATTTACAGACATGTTTGAGTGATTATGAATAGATTTCTCAACAACTCATTACGAGTGGTACAATCTAACATTAATTTGTCTTCATATGGCAGTTATATTTTTCAGTATTTCCTTACCTAGCAATCCATCTTTTGTGTCTCCATGACAACTGAGCAAACTCCATCTGCTGATGAAGTCCATGAGATGTGTCTGAAAGCTCAACATGTCTTTGAGTTTTGAACATATTCATCAACTGCTTTAAACCTTCCAGTTAATACGTTTTATAACATACAGTGATTTATAAACTTTACGGTATTTACATACAGTGCTGCTTATAAATGTTAAATAGGGGATTTAAAGTAAAACATTACCACTTTTTTTTTTTTTTTTAATCAAAGCTACATCACTAAATAATTATAAGCTGAACCCTAAATGCGGGATGCTACACAGGCTATCTGCTAACAGTTGCATCCCCTCTGCACCCAGCAAATAATTAGCAACCTAACAGAGCTTTGTCTCCCCCTAGTGGCACGCAACAGATCTTACACATGTGTAAATAACAACTGGCAGCATTTGAATTCAGCGCCGCGTCCAGTTATCATGCCCCTCGTCTTCTCCTGGCCCACTGTGCTCTCGTGGTCTTCACGCAGCTTTCACAGAACCCTTATAAATAGTAGTCAGGAATCAAATATTTAACATCTTGATTCGTGTGTCCCTCCCTGCAGTGGACACATGCCGCTGCTCCTGAAGCAGAAGAACAAAATGCAACTGATACAGTTAACCCACACAAAAAATTTAATACCCTTCGTGAGGGGATAAATGGTCCAAACTTTGACATACTAAATAGAGAGAGGTGTGATGACACAGGTTTTTAATGTAAAAACTTGCAGCCAACACCCAAATGCTTTGTAAAAAGTCATGTGACGTATGACTTACTTACTTACATAATTAGTACACATACACCAATGTTTTAATATACTTATATATGTCTTTTTGATTGTTGTCTTTTTATCTAGACCAGCCAGATACAGTACCGATTAATATACAGTCACATCTGGAACAATACCTATTTAACATGATACAATCCGACCGTCAAAGAGGAATCCACGGCAGGTTTCTACGTCCATCCTCCCTACGCTAACATTAGAAATCGGCATGTGTAAAATTCTTCTTTTTTAATTATTATTATTATTGTTGTATAGACTGGTGGTGATACTTGTCCTTGTATCTCGTGTCTTCTGTGCAAAAGTTTTTTTTTTTTCAAACAACCCAAAACATGATTGACATAACAGGATACCTGGCTGTTCGCTTTACAGTTATGATGAAGTTTTTTCTTTTTTCTTTTTTTTTTAACAATTAAACAGTCACATCCAAACTCCGCATCCCCTTGGCATGTCACAGGAAAAAGAAGAAAATTAAAAATCCGAAGATATGCTTCCCGTTATCAGTGTGGGAGGCAATGATAGACAGTTAGATAGATCATCTATCTATGATAGATAGTTTATGACTACAGTGAGCAGCATCCTCCATTCGTACATTTTTTTTAGAATAAGGCACTGCTGCATAAAGAAAGGACATGGCCAACAAGCTCTCTGGGAGTATGATGAGGAGGCAGGATGAAGGGAGACTGTGCTCTTCTCCAGCAACTCACAGAGAGTTTACATGTTTAAGTAAATGTGCTTGTGTTTCCTGTCTGCTGTGTTTAGGACGTGTGTGTGTGTGTTAAATGACATATGTGTGTTTTTACATGTGTATGTTTGTGTGTGGCTGAGCCGTCTACCAGGCTACACTGTTTTCCTCAAACTGTGCTCTCAAGCATCCACTCAGTGCTGCTGAACGTAACTCTCCTGTTAGCGAGCGGCGATGACTCCATGTTTAGCTGGTTGGTGGACTTGTGCCACCTCGTCCTCGCTCTGCGTGGGTAACTATGACTCTGAAATATGGAGTAATCCCCACCGTCAAAAGAGAATCTGTGCCTAGTTCGTGCCAGCTCGTTAGGGAGCATGCCCATGTTAGCCAGGGCACTTTTCTTGTCCTTGAGCCTGGGAGCCTCCTTGGTGCCAGCATTGGGGCCTATGAGACACAGGGACATGGTGGAGCCTGTCAGGCTACTGTCTGTCTGCGTGTCCTCAGAAAGGGGACCGGAGCGCTGAGCATCCAGGCTGGTTCTTCTCTTCATCTTGTCTGCAGCGAGCGGAGGCAACTCCACCTCCAGGATGGCAGTGGTTGCTGCTGGATCCTCCTTCTTCTCGTTGTCTACCCTCAGCACCAGCGCCATGCACTCTTTGGGCACCAGGGCTTCACGTTGTCCCTCCTCAGATGGCTGCTTGGAGGTGGATCGCTGGAGTCGCTGTTGGCTGCCATTCGTCTGGGAGTGCATGCTGGAGCTGATTTTGGTCTTGCTGTCCTCTGGGCTGCTGTAGGCCTTGTAACGGATCATCAGGATGATGATGAACACCAGCACGGAAGCAACAATTATGCCGCCAATAATGATGATCATAGTGCCTCCCAGAAACTGGCTGTGCATGAAACGACACTGGCTGACCTCACTGGCCGTGTGGAACTGCACGCAGCCGACCACACGTGTGGCCGTTAATGATGTGATGCCATCGTCGTAAACCGCCAGCACACAAAGGTCATACTCCCGCCCTGCAGCCAGATCATTGATTAAGAAGTTCTTGCTGGTAGATGGGATCATTCTGCAGAAAAAAGAAACATAGTATGGTGGTGACGATGTAGGGGATTAATCATCGGAATTACAACGCCCACATATACTCATTTACATAAGGTGAATTAAATCACACATACAGTAGGTGTCAGTTCCCCACAAAAAAAGGCAACAGGGTCATTGCAGCTCACCAATTCTTGTAGACAAGCATCGCACTTCATTAAATTTGAAATATGATCACATATGTTACTGTATCTTCTAAAACAGCAGTGAGATGTTACTCTATTGGGTTTGTGTAGATAATGTCAGGAAACGGTAAACTGCGAGGTGAGAAACAAGGACGAAGTGGCTCACTGTCTAAAGAATATACCACAACAGCTGCAGGCTGCAGGACAAGTGATGCATGATGTAAAGACAGTTTTGATGTGTGAATACCCATGGTCACATTTTGGCGGCAACTGCAACATTACACGAGTCTAAATAGGAAGGAGAAAGGCATTGTCTTCAGGTCAACACTGGCGTTAATATAATTAGAAGCTTGTTCCTTTTCCCTGAAGGGGAAATTTGATGGTTATCATTTGTAGGTAATAATGTACCACCTAAAGACAAAACAACAGTCAGCTCCATGTCTAAACTGAATGAGAAAATTATACAGGAGAGCAACTCATTATATCCTATAAACCTTAAAAAAAAAGTCGACCACTGTTATTAACTTGCTCCATGAATACATCAATCCTGAAACTCCTAAAACTTCTGGTATACTAGATTCACTTCACGAGCCTCATTCATTGCATAAGAAATGCATCAAACTTATTCTTATATTGAAAACAGAATTTTAGTAAGGTTCGCAAACGGTGGAAGTCATTGTTGCACAAATAGTTTTTGTTTCTCTCTTCTCTCTCTTCATGTACTGGTTACCAATTGTAACTTTACTTATGCATTATATGTAACTTCCTATAAGAAACTTAAGCAAGGACTAAAAACAAAGTACATGTACCCAGTTTTTGGACATAAGTACCAATTTTTAAGTCATTCTCCTTTCAGTTGTGGGGAGTAACTAGTTACATGTAGTTAAATTACAAAATAAATGTGGTTGCAATCAGTTACAGTTACCAAGAAAAAATATGTAATTAAATGACAGTTACTATTTATATTCCCAAGTGTGCATGTCTGTAACGTGAGTTCGGATCCAACGGCAGGCAAATGGAAAGTACTTGGACCTTAAAACAAGACGGGTTCTCACTAAACCCTAACCTGCTAGAATCCTCTCCATGTAGACACTAGAGTATGGATCGAGCTGCATATTTCTGGCCGAACATGATCCAAGCCCCGATGCATTTAAGTTTGTGCAGTGTGTCACGGTCTCAAGTATACCCTGTTTGATTAAAATGCTTATCCGCTGTCAGATTGGGAAGTGAGCGTGAGCCATGTTGAGTCACGGGGTAAGCAATTAAAGAGATGGTCTTCAGCCGGGGTAGGAGGAGATTTTTGGACAATGGGGACTGAGTGAGGAACGAGCCAGACACCGTGAACTTTTAAAAGAATCTGCTAAATCCTTTCCCCCGTGAGATACGTGTTTTGTTTTGTTTCGGTTTATAATAAAATAAATAAATGAACTAAACGGAAAAATCCCTCGCCGGAGCTGACCCGAGGCGTAGGCACGTGTGGCGTGCAGCGTGAGGCCGGAGACCCCGTAGCGACGCCGACCAGGCTGGAGCCCGCAGGTGTGCGCCAAAGGACGCCATGGCAACAGGTGTAGCCCCACGACGCGAGACACCAAAAGCCGTTGGACATGTTCGGGTGTTAGATGTAACTGGAGGTAAGCTCACAGCCTCATTCTCCAGTCTGGCAGCACCTGTAGTCTTGGGGACTG
>JAUMHL010000005.1:22019394-22043983 GCA_032362345.1 Sandelia bainsii
GTAACTGGAGGTAAGCTCACAGCCTCATTCTCCAGTCTGGCAGCACCTGTAGTCTTGGGGACTGGTTCTGGTATGTACAGCATCATGTGTACATTCCCCTAGACCACTAACAGCTACGTTTTAAGAAAAGGTACACTGGTGACCGTGACAAGTGCAATAAAAGTTTGAAAGCGTTTACACTGTCTCATTTAAATTTATGCTTTTAGGACTTTTCAGTTTTAAAAATTAACTACAAAGGTAATGAAATGTAATCAAAGTTGATGAAGTGATTTAAATAGTTACATTATTTATTACATTTTAATAAATTAAGTTGTTCTTAATAATACTGTGCTGCAAAGATTCACTCAAGTATTGTACTTTATTTTTCCATGTTTATGTTACCATATTTCAGAGGTAAATATTGCATTTTTACTGTGACAGCTGTGGTTCCTACTTTTAAATATGATACATTTATATAATTTGATTCATTGCTCAAGACTGAACCAGTCATTTTCATGCTATAGTCATTTTCAAGTTTTCTGCCTGGTTACAAAAAAGCAAAACTATGAAAACAAACTGTGTGTGTCTATCAGACATTTGTTTGTTTTCTTTCTTGCCCCATAAATCATCTCTTGACCTCTTCGCATTTATCTTGTGATAAACGTGAACATTAGACAACCAAGCTGTATATAAAGTACTGCAGTGGATAGAGTACTTTTACTTGCTTTTGCATTGTGTGGTCCTGCTTCCGTTACTAAATAAATGATGTGAATACTTCTTCCACCACTACAGCCAAACCTATCATTAGACAACCACATCTAATCACACTGTGTTGCAGCCAATTAATGCAGATATTTTCTAATGATACAAACCGTTACATGCAGTGAAATAGCTGGCCTTCATGTTATTTTTTATTGTCATATTATGTTTTAATGAAGCTGAAAAGACCTTTTAGACCTTCAGGGCACTGGACTCTGCAATCCTTTCATCTGACTGCAGCGAGCTACACACATATCACAGACTGAAAATGTTTTGCTGAACCTGAAGGTAAGTGTGCTGTACAATTTATGCATATTGCACTGCATTTTAATGCTTTTAAATTTATGAAAAAATATTCTTGCTCAGTCTCACCCCTAAAGGGGTCCTACCTATTTTTGGACATACTTAATCATTTTGCCTCTGCCATAATGGACCAGTGTGTCATTCAGCAGATGGTAAGTCCAGATGTCTCACCTTTCCTGAAAAGTCCCTGTATTACCACCCTCTTCTCCCTCCATTCACCCTGTCCACCATGGCTTACCTGTACACCAAAGTATCATCTGCTGTGCTGTTGTACTGAATCTGGTACATCCTGATGCCAGGGATATGGCGCTCAGATGGCCACCTGATCACAGCAGAGGAGGAGGTCAGCTCAGTGACCATCACCCTCCTGTCTTGCTTGTCGTAGCCCTTGGTGTCATTGCCAGATTTGGAGGAGGTGGTGATGTCTGAGAGGCCGGGGTCCTCACGCATGTGGCCTGTGTTGTTAACAAACAAGGGTAAGGGGATCATGTTGATCTCAACAGCAGCTGTGGCGATGCCTGCGGCATTGGACGCCACACAATTAAATGCTCCACTGTCCTTCAGCGTGGTGATGAGAATATCAAGGGTGCCATTATCATACAGGATGGTGCGGGAGTTATTATGCACCAGCTTGCCATCTGGTGACCGCCAGTGGATCTCTGGGTCTGGATCCCCCACGGCTTTGCATTTAAGAGTCACACCCTGCCCCTCCATCACATAGGGTTTGGTGACAAGATGCTTGGTGATGAGTGGAGGCTCACAGATAAACTCCTCCTCTTGGATTGACCAGAAGTATTTGTCCATGAGGTGCTCTGGTGAGGCACAAGTCTCTAGATCGTCTTCTCTTGTCAGCCTGCGGAGCCACAGCAGCTCACAATTACAGTGAAGTGGGTTTCCACCAAAGCTCACAGCCAGCGTCGAGGAGCTGGAGCCCTTGGCATCTGACAGAACCTGTGCGTGCTGGAACAGGCTGTCTGGTGGCAGTTTCTGCAGCCTGTTAGAGGTCATGTCCAAGCGGACCAGCTTGGTGAGCAGTGTAAAAGTCCCGGCTTCAATATGGTCGATCAGGTTGTGGTCCAGCGTAAGTGTGTTAATGTTGGTCATTCTGGCTATGGCTTCCCATGGCAGGCTACGCAAGTTGTTATTGGAAAGATCCAAGTCCTCTATAGTGGAAACAAACTCATCAAATGAGTTGGGGGCCACATGGTGGATCTGGTTGTTTCCGAGGATGAGGTGCCGCAGGTTAATTAGGCCTTTAAAATGGTCGCTCTTTATGACACTGAGACGGTTTCCATCCATGTGGAGTGCCCGCAAGGATCGCAGGCCGAGAAAGGCGTGGGGGGTGATCTGGCTGATGGTGTTACGGGACAAGGTGAGGTGGACCAAGCTAGTCATGTTGAAAAAGTCTTTCCTGCGGATGATGGTGATGAAGTTGTCAGTGAGTCGGAGCTCGACGGTCTTGCGGTCTATAGTGGGCGGAACGAACAACAGGCCAGTCTTAGCACAGAGCAGAGTTAGCGTGGGGGAGAGGTGCTGGCAGATGCAACGGCCGGGGCAGCTGTATCCCTTCACCAGAGCTGCACACAGCAGCATGCACAGAACCAGCCGGTCCATCGTTGAGCAGTTTCCAGGTCCTGTGTGTGAGACAGACAAAGGGAAAAAGGAGGAACACTGAGTCAAAAAAATAGAGATCTTAAAATTAATAAATAGCATTGCAGTCTTTATGAAAGCATGCTGCAAAAATCCAGACCCTGGCCAAGATTGCTGAGACTGCCAGCAAGGTATCAATCACAAAATGAAATGGAGCTTTTCTGAAATAATGGCACCTGGGATGATGAAAGGCTGCATCAACACTGTCAGAAGCCCATGTCTCTGTAGCCTTTTAATGGAAATAACAGAATATTTTTGTACCGCCAGGCTGCATCACCACTGAACCATATAATTTCTTGAATGATCACAGGACAGTTTTCCTATATTAGGTAACCATGGTGTGTACATTTCCACCATATAACAAGGCTTGTGTATTTTTCTTGCTCTGAATTCCACATCAGGGTGGAGAATTAAAGGTAGAAAAGGGCGCTTGTCAGTGGTGCTCAGGGATTTTAATGACCTTTTCATGCTCTCTGCTCTCCATATGCTTCCGCAAAATTAGACAGAAACCTGTCATGTAAATCACAGCAACAAAAACTAAAGGTGAACACAGTGGAAATGCGGCTTGTTTTTGAGTCTGTCCGATGGAGGCATTATTTGAGGATTGTTGGGTTTTGAGGATGTTCTGATTCTCTGCTTCCCATTTAGACGTATTGATTTCAGTCTCAGAGAGAACACGCCTGTGGTGACAGGAGTTAAAAGTGATCCTTGGCTGTAATAACTGTACGATACGCCAAACAGTGATGTGCTGTTGCTATACTGTCAGCAGTTTTACCCTCTTTGGCAGCCACCTTGATTGCTAATGCCTAAAGCTTCACTGTTGATGAGAGAGCCTGTTAATGGCGATAAAGTAAAGAGATGACAACTGACTTCTCTTTCATAGGTTTAGAGAAAGACTTAACGATTGCTATCACTCCATCCACCCTACAGCGTGACAGATTTGATCCCTGCCAGATCTGTGTCATTCAACAGCACTGTCTCTATATTTGAGGTTCAGCATAATTATTTTAATCCACTGCAAAGTGAATCCAAAGCTGGCGGTTGATTTTAAACATAAACAGTTTTTGTTTCCATCGTTACTCCATCCAATCTGTCACAATTTATTATAGAGCCTCTTTATCTGTGTTCCACCATGCTAGGTGGTGTTTAATTATGTCCTTAGATCCCCCGATTCTGTCCCCCATTGTGCTCAAAGCGAAAGCATCTAATGCTCACATTTCCAACAGCACTACATTAAATTTGATTTTTAAAAAGTGCCTGTGGTAAAATACATTAAATATTTTAAATGCCACATCAAATTTCATAGGAAAATAAGGTATAAGACAAGGCTCTCATCTTCCATCTCTCAGCCTTCACCCTGCTCGTATGCTTTGCACGCAGACTGTCACACGTCTGAAGCTTAACAAACGTGGTCTGATGAGAGTTGTTATGATAGCGAGAGAAGTGAGACATTGTGAGTGTGCTGCTGTCGTTTTACATCAGCCCGTGATGCATTTAGCACACAGCGATGAAAATTCTCAGGTGCTTTTCTTTTTTCCCTTTCTTGCACACACGCTGGTCTTCTTCTAATTGTGAGGACCCCTGCTGATGTGATGCATTCCTTCACTCAATCCCCTAACCATCACAACCTGAACCCTAAAACCAAGTAACCCTGAAACAGCTTTTTGAAATTGTGAAGACAGGACAAAACCTCCTCACAATAATGGTTTTGAACTAAAATCCACACACACACACACACTGCTGGCTCACTACTGTCTGACAGACAACACGGCATCTCGTTAACTATGCAATGCTGCTGTCCAATCAGAGTGCTCATTAAAATTTGGGTTTGTATGATGTCATTTTCTGAGGCAAGTAGAACAGCTTGAAGCACAAGTTCAAACCAGTGAGATATTTTGTTAAAGGGTGTTGATCAAATTTACTGGCAGCTGGCAGTATTACTTCTACTTTATACTACAATTCACTGAATTTTAAAAACACAGCAAACCTCTTGTTTTTGTTTATACTCCTTTTTGTTCTGACTCTGGAGGCTTAGCAATAACCTCCATTTTCATCCACCTTACAGATTCCAAATGGAAAAATACTTTTTCCTGTGCAGTTTAATCAACAAAGACCATACAGACAAGATAAAAATACAACATGCACACAAAGTTATTTTGGTGTTCAGTCATTTACACCGAGGTTAAACCATTTCCTGTGCAAAAACACTCACTAGGCGGTACACTGTGTGAGGAAATTTCTGAACCCCCCAGAGTGAATTTACTTATTTAGCAACACTCGTTTACTGTTGGCACTGAAGTGTGTCTCCCTTGTCTTGTTAATTCCCCAAGTTTCCTTTATAAAGATGCTGGGAAATCTAAACCTAAAACAGTGATTCTGCAGGTTCACTGAGGTAAATTAAGATTTTTAAAGCTTTACAATCAAACTGTTTAATGTATGCACAAATGATAAGAAAACCAATAACAAACTTATTTAATGCTTCCCAGCATTATATACAAACAATGTGGGAATTAATGCAATCTGAACCTGGGGCAGAAAATGAATTGTTGGTTAAAGCCAGTCTTTTTTATAACCATCCGTGTTGAGCATTTGCTTCTTTTAGAAATATAAAAGATCTGCTGCTTTCTAAGTGAAATATCACTGGACTGATGGAAAATTCAAGACTTCTAATACCTAATACTTCAAATACCTTGTAAGCCTTTATACCTTGTATAAAAGAGACTGCAGTAATTCTGATCATACTTTCAGTTAAATATATTTCTAATAAGAGCTACAGCAGGGTGAGAGTCCTAAACCGTTTGATTCAGATTTAATCTAATATTGTCAGCAAACTTTGTTAAATTTCGGTGACCTTGCTTGATTGTGTTAATATTCAGACCGTAACTAGGCCACAAAGCTCATGGTTTCTCTGAGGACCATCTGTGCCAGAGCATTTCCTGCCACACCGTCGAGGATACTCTATTGATCTTTCAGCATCTCAGGGAGGGGGAAAACTTTGTTGCCACGGCAACTCTGGTGTAGAATGTAGGTCTTTGAATTGCATTAAGATGATGTTGAGCTGCCCGAAAAGCAGGGCTTCAATCTTAATGGGTGCCGAGAAGGTACGAAGGGACGTGAACAGATGTCTGAATGGCCAAGTAAATTAAAAGGAAAAGGGCAGCTCTGCCTCACATTTCTATTTCTGTTTTATGGCTTCATTTTAGTGGCAGCCCCCAAATCGATATGTAGACAGCGGGAGAGAGCACAAGGTGAACTGGAGTTTAGGTTTGTTTTTGTGTCCAGTCATGCAGAATCACAGAGGAATAATAAGACACTTACCTTTTTAAAAAAAAAAAAAAAAAAAAAAAAAAAGAATAGCCTGTTCTCACATTTGGTCATACATACACACTGTACATATAGGTAATATTCATGCATACAGATATAAATATGCATGTAGGAAGATATGTGTATGAGGATGTGGATGTATGTAAAGATATGGAGCTGTGAAACATCCGCATGCAGTGATAATGAAACTTTTTGGTGAATTCCACTCTGAATGCCCCCAAGCCCACACCCTTAATCTTCCTTCCACAGAGCTTCCACATTTGTTGTCACTGGCTATAATAAGCCACAAGTGTTCAATATTATTACAAGTCTAAAAAGTTAACAACCTGCAGAAATGCAGAAAACAACGGATCCCTGTGGATACTAATGAGTGATGACTGTTATAGGTGTGTTAGATTAGGTGGGAAAGTAAACAAAAAATAAACATAATTTTAATGCGAGAGATTGTGTGAAATAACAGGCTTCTTTTTCAAAGTGGTGGTACTCTAGTGGGGAGAGAATTATTTGTAACTTCTGGTGTTAGCAGCAGTAAAGACAATTGCTGTACACAGGGAAGCCGTTCCAGCATCAGAGATCAGATAGAGGTGAGGGTTTCATTTTGCTTATGCACTGTTATGTTTTGTGAGAAGTGGATATTTTATCGTATGGCCATTTGCTGTGGGTTTATTCAGAGGCTGAAAGATGCCTGTGTTTGTGCACTGCTATTGCTGGATGTATTTCTGTCCTACCTTTAATTTACACATTACTTACTAATTTTGATTCTGAGCTACTATGTGACCAGCACTACTTGTGCTGGGTCTGTCTAAGCTGTAACTTTTATCCATGGGTTTGAAGGTAGTTAAACTTTGTACCAGTGGGAGCTGTCCTTTAACCAAACGTGTGGCAGTTCTCTGTCCCTTGGTGCCCATTTGGACCTTTAAAGAATTGCTTTTCTTGAATAAAGGTTATACATTTTTCTACTTCACATTTGGCAGTGCGGTGATTGTATTCTTGCCTTTGACACTGGACTAAATGGGATAAAGAAAGATGAGGGCAACTAGAGCTGTAAAACAATTTGTCACTTACTCAGTTAGTCAACAGGGAAATGTATTTTCTCTCTAAAATGAAAAAAATTGCAGTCGATAAAAATTTTAAGTCAGTTATCAAGTGAAAAAGGCTAATTCAGACCCAGCCTAACCGTATATACTATATTAATTAAAATCAGTGTTATAGTTGCTCAAATGTCTTCATTATACTGGGACAGAACTGATGGAAAATACCATGCCCATAGATAAACTAGAATGAAACATTAACTGAAAGTTTATTACACTGTAGTACACAAACTCTGTTTAAAAAGAGAACACAAAAGTAGGTACAATAAATATTTTACCAATCAGAAAACTGACTTAAAAATGACTCAAAGTTAGAGCTATGAGTGTCATAAAGAGTGCAGTAATACAAGCTGAAAGAGTCAAACAACTCACGTCACACCTTCCTGCTGCTGCATTCTTAACACATACCATAACAAATTCAGAGAAAACCTCAAACCTTAGGTCAGTCTTCATTTAACCAGGAAAAAAGAAAAGTTTGCGCTTTCACTTGCTCAGTTATACCCACGTAACGCCAGCATATCACTGTTGGAATTTTTAATTAGGATTAGCAGCCATAAATTCTCTGCGATATAGTGAAATCTGCAGAATGAGGTATGGGCTTTTTGTTTAGTCATCTATACATCTATGACAATACTGTATACAAAATGTAACTAAACTCCACAGCAATGTCCAATTACCTGCTCTAATGATGTAACATGGTGACATTAGCTTCTTTTAGAGGGTGGCCTATGACATTTTACTATATACTGTATGATACTGAAGTAGAGCTGAAATTATCTGCTGATTCATAGCTGGGTTGATCGACAAAATTAATCTGCAACTATTTAATCAATTAATTATTTTTACACAATTTGCTGTTTGTCTTGTCTTGTGATGTGATCATGTGTGAGCTGTGGACAGAAAGGATGGACCTAATAAACCATTTAAAGTGACAGCATTACAGTAGGTTTCAGAAACATATCCTTTTTATAGCCCAAAGTAATCAAGTGTGTCTTTTAAGCCAAAATGTCCATTATTAGTTTATTAGTTTCAATTCCTCAAATCTGAAAATGTATTTCTTACTGGATCAACCACTGAAGTTTTTGTTGTTTGTTTGTGCTTTGAATTTTAAATACTTTTCTGCATTTGGTTTTAGTTGCAGAAATGTGACTATTCTATCTGGTTTTCTTGGTTATTTATGTTTGTAAACTGAATATTAAAGCTATTTTATGACATTTTAGAATTTGGACAGTCAAAAAAAAAGTAAAATAATAAGCAGTTTGAAAATGACAATGAAAATAGTTATTAGTGGCAGCCCTGGATTCTAGTTACAGTACAAGTTAGTTGAAGCTCACGGATATTTTGAATGCGACATTGACAACAGTCAGCGGTTGAGTACAAACAATGCCAGAGGCTGTCCTTATCTCAGAAAAACATCTGCCCCGAGCTGATGCATTGTAAGGCTATTTTCCAGACGTGACTTTGTCAGGAAACTGTAAACGCCAATTAGATGGTGTAGGCAGCATTGCTAGCTGCCCTTGTGTGACTCTTGTCAGGATGCAGGCATAATTATTGACAGCCCAAGTTCACTGGAGTCAACTCTGTCACCAGCAGCGGACGTGTAAACCGAGGCTCCACAGCCCAGCCATCAGTAGGGGTGGAGGGATTGTCATAAACAGAAGGAGCATTTGCATATTATAATTAGGTCTGAATGCAAAGATGGTCCTCTCAATTACACCCCATTTAAAACTTTCAATAAAGAATAATTGAGAAGCCCAAACTACTGTAGCTCCATAAACTTTAATTGTAAGAACCCTTCCCTAAACAAGACGGAGAATGCTGGGATTACAGTGGCGCTACATGAGTATAGACGTGCACGTCATTTGATTGTAACACTTAATTATTACCCTTTACCTGCAACCTGTTGTTTTTAATTTGAATGTCTCCTCTCACAAATGGAATGAATCCTCACTAGATGCGTCGACAGTTACAAATGACCTGAAAGTGAGTAAATGAATGCTGAGATGAAAGTTAAAATGAAAAAAAAATTGCTAACAAGGTCACTTTCCAAAAGTGTGCCACTGCATATTAACTGATAAATGATAGCTAACAATTATTCACACATAAACAGGAAATTACATTGGAGAGACTGAGAGGACAGTAATTCTTATTACAGGGTTCCCACTCTTTTAAAGGAATATTTTCCAGGATAGTATGTCAGATGGAGATCACACCATAGACTATCAAGTCCCCAGATGCAGAGGTCTTAGGTTTCAGGCACTTTGGATTCACTTTATATTATACACTACAGTATTGGTGACACTATTTTTGAAAGCATCCTCACTTTAATTTTAGTCTCAATTTACGCACAGATTCAAGTGTTAATCTGTGGCTGTTTTAGGAGATGACAGTAACATTTAGTCTATTTGGATTATCATAAATCCATTTTTCTTTTGAATCACATTGAGAATCTATTACTACAACAACCATAGTCAAAGACTTAACTTGACTTATCTGTCACTTTGCTCTCAGCAAAAGGAAACGCTGACAATGTCAAAAATGTTTTCCACAACATTTTACTATTTCTCTCATTTTCCATTATTTTACAACAATCTGCTGGTTACTATCTTTACTAATCACTCAATTGTACTGTTTAGAAAATGTCAGAGAATAGAGACAAATGTTGACATGTTTTTATAGCTAGATTTAAATGAAAAAAGTCCCAAAAGAAAACTAGCAAATATTAACATTTACGAGTCTGAAATCAATTAATTATTGGTATTTTGGACTAGTAAAGATTCAACAACAAGAAGTGACTAATTATTTCAGGTCTGCCTCAAAGTCTGCATGACCGTAAGAATATATGTACCATCAGACGGTCTTTACAAATTATCATGCTGTGTGATGATCCTTAAAAATGTCAGACCAATCAAATAATCAAAGAGAAAATGAAAGTAGCATTTTTTTTACAGAAGTGTTATAAGTGTTATACACTTCTGCACAGAATCCTGATCGTCTACATATCAACTGAATTCTTCGCTGAAATAGTCAGCAATCACAACAACCATATGATGCATAATGGGATTATTAGATATGGTGTCGCTCCAGTCAGTCCACTTTAAACAAACTGCCTCCACAACTAAACCAAAAAAACAAAAAAAACAAAAATCCCATCTGTTAGCTGTCACAAATAATAGAATTAACAGGACGATTCACTGCCCTCTGATTTACAATGGCCACTTGCCTATTTTAAATTTGCTGTTAAAAGTTTTGCAGTTCTGTAAAAGTTTGTAAAAAAGTTTTTACACAAAGATATTTGTCTTAAGTAAAACTATGAATACCACACATATACAAACACATAGATAAACAAACATAGCATGTCCTGACATCAACATCAGCTCGACAACACGCAGTGTGGCTGTTGCTCTTTTCTCCATGTAGCAGTTTTACTGACAACATCCCAGAGAATGCTGCAGTACAGTCGACATATTTGTCAAAAGAGAAACACAAACAAGCCTTGATAAAAGCAAGAGCTGCTAGCAAACAATATGAGGACAGACAGTGATTCTGAATGACACCCAGCTTATGGGATTTCTATTTCTAGACTTAGTTATTTTGAAATCTTGTGAGGGTCAGTGACAAGAACCGGTGACTTACAAACAGCATAGCGGCGTGGTTGTCTACACTATATGTAGCTGCTGAATGTGTTGCCATGTGGTGACAGTTTACTCGCTGATATATGCTTGTTTGTCCTCTACACTTATCATTTTATCCATTCACTTGCTGTTTTATTTTATTCTTGTCGTCCTCCTCCTCAGCATACAGTATCAGCTTCATGCCCTCTTTGTTCTGTGCAGACGAGCTGAATAGAGTCTCTGAATTGGTGCCTTATGGTGCCACTTTGTGCTACAGTGATGCTGAGGAATCCACATTTGGTTTCAAATCCTTCTCCCAAGGCTCCTATACTGCATTGATCCTGCTCTGTATGTACTCTTGCAAGGTATTATGTATGCCCGTTATGTGCTTCACTGCCACAGCAGATTCTAGCAAAAAGCTGATTTACACTGTGGAGAGAAAATCAAATCAAATGGCTGAACTTAAAACCTTTCCTGGTTGAAATACAATACGGATATATAATCATCTTTTATCAGTATTAGCTTTCATGTATTGAAACTGGATTACTGATCAGATTGTTCTATATTGGGCCATCTCTGAAACAATGCAGACCTTCTGTTAATCAACAGAGTAACAACTAATGAATTCCTTTAAATCATCCACTGTATAACAGTTATAACAAGGCAAAAAAAATTGCAATTTGTAAAGCTGTAGAAATACACATAAAACACTGCTCTGTGCATCAGTCACTCAGTAAACCACTAAATATCTCTGCTCAGCTGCCAGATGGTTGAAATTACATTTTCTAAAGACATTCATGATCTCCAGAAGAGGAACTGTAATGACTTTAGTGATCCTATGACTTTTCTACTAGCTCCATCATGAACTTGACATTCTTGGATTGATCACCATAAAAAGTGGCACAAATGGCCTGTTCCTGGTGTGCAGAGAATTAATGTTAATGACTCTGGTGACAGCAACAAGTGCTTCTGTGACCACTGGCAGCGCTGCACTCAACTTGAAAAACCAAGCAATGTAATGTCAAAAGCTGTGCTACTTAAGAAGCTGATTAAAACCTATTGTTTAAGTGTACTGGACTGAATAATTTTTTTATACAGATCTTTATAAAAGTCTATTAAGACTGTGCAAATACGTTCAGAACTGGAGTGAGTTTTGAAAAGGTCACCAGCTATTTATTTTGTGGTAATCAGTGGCGTAGCTCTGTGATATGAGGCACCAGCCTCATGAAAGTGCTAGAGTGGGACTGACTCTCTGCAGATGTGTGTGTGCCAGCTAAGTGTCAGTACATGTGCCAGAAACTAGCTGCTTGTTTCATACATCAAATGAATGTGACTTTTATTTCTGTCTTACACACATTATTTTCTTTTTTCATGTTGATTAAACAAAGGGACACTTATACTCGTTGTTGAGTCCAGAGTTTGCCATCTTGTATTGTAGAGCAAATGTGTGTGTGTCCATGTAGGCATCCCCAGGTGAAATATGAATAGAAGCATGTGTGTGTCTGTAATGTAAGTCGGGCAAATGGAAAGTATGAATTGGCTTTTAGAGTCAAGTTAAACTAGTGCATTGTGAGGCTACACTGTACCCAAGTATAGGCTTGAGGGCCACTGTCCTGCTTGCTTTCCAACCATCACAGCACTTACAGCTTCTGATTGGCTGAACACACCTGATCCAGGTAATCATCAGAGGGCAGGGCAGGGCAGGGATAGCTGGAAAACGAGCAGGACAGTGGCCCTTGCGGACCAGGATTGGCCACCTATATTATAGACTCTCAAGTCTTGTTAAACCAGTGCACTGTGTTGCTTCCCAATAAAACTATTAAATGCAGACAACCCCAAATATAAAATAAATATCTAATGTTTAATTTCTCCTTTATGACTACAGCATCATTTAATTAAAACAATTGAGATTTATTACCAACAGGATCCACATGAATAAAACTACGGTAAAAATTAACTGATATAGAAGACAGTGGTCCAAATTCACTCAGGGTCATAATGCTTATGAGTGTGTGTTACAACCCCAGAGTGAGACAGCTACGAATGCAAGTGATTCACTCGGTGCACACAAAAAAATGAACTGCAGATCTTCAATTTGACACACTTTATAAGAAAAGCCTGTGCACAGCAGGTTAAGGCAGAACTTTTGTCAGAGATACTATATTGTAGGTATTAAACTCACATACACACTACAGGGTGTCTGGGCTTCACTAATCCTGTCTCTGTCTCAAATAGTGCACCTTCCACAGTGCCAGTGGGACAGTAAATACACAAGAGGTGTGGATTTACCTACATTTGGCTTTGTACTAAGAGAATTCAGTTAACTAAAGTGAACAAAAACATAATTTTGTCAATAAGAACCAGTCATTATGTACCAGTGCATTTATTTATTTACAGAGAAGAACTGGATTCTCTGGACCACTAGTATTGTGTAAGTTCCAGTCTGCCACCAAAACAGTTCTGACCCATCAAGTCATGGACTTTATAACGCCTCTGAATGTGCCACCTGGTTTCTGGCACCAAGACATCAGCAGCATATCATTTAAGTCCTGTACCTTACAAGGTGGAGCCTCCATGGATCATCTGGTGTCATCTCTTCCCCAAGTATATGGTGCACACACCTCTGGCCGTCCACATAATGTAAAAGACAATAAGACTCTTCAGACCAGGCAGCCTTCTTCCATTGCTGTGATACACTGTGGTCTGACACTATCAATGATAGCAGCATTACATTTTTCAGCAATTTGCACTACAGTAGCTCTACCAGACCAGACGGACTACCCTTCACTCTCCACCTGCATCAGTTAATGCCAATGACCCTGTTCAACATTGTCCTTCCTTGAACCACTTTTGAGAGGTAATGACCACTGCGTACTGGGAACATCCCACAAGACCTGCTTTTTTGGAGATACTCTGACACAGTTATCTAGCCATCAGAATTGGGCCCTTTGCTCAGACCCTTCTCCTGCTGCCTAATATATTCCACTGTGACAATATAATCAGTGTTATTCACTTCACCTCTGTTGTTTTAATGTTGTGGTTGATTGGTGTATTTTGAAAGGGTTCCTCGTGGTTAGGTGTAGGGGTCGCCTTTAGTTCATTTTATTCCAGATTTGTTTTGGTGGTTATTATCAAACTAATATGCAGTCTAAATGAGCACAAAGCAACTGGTTTGCCTTCCAGCCTATCTGTAACTATAGGTTTTATAACAGAAGAGAATGTAAAATTCTAATTCATTGTATGCATGTAAAATTCATTTTCTAAAATCGATAGTAGTATCTAATAAAAAAAAAAGTGTCCATTTATTTTTCCATTCACAAAATGTATGAAGAGTACGTTTCTGAACTGGAAACCAACTTTGTTTACACTGATCTCTGTTTGCCAACAGTTTTTTCTTCTTCTCCTCATCGGCACATTTTTTAGGAACATCAAGAAACTACTGACAGGACTTTGTATCGTGCATTTATTCAGCCTTTCTTTAAAGCTTCTTTAAAAGAGCAGATAATGAAATTTAATTAAGCAAATGGCTCCATATAACAAGCAAGGTGACACCCAATTCTTTACATTTTCAGCTAGGTTAAAAGTTAAGAAATTAAATTATAACGTGTTTGAGTGTTAGTGTATCTGCTGGGTTCAAATAGTGGTCACGTTTAAAGCTTCTGATATGCATGATTCTCTGAATGAATTACATCCTCATTTGCCATCTCTACCTCCAGTTGTAATTTTGGCGAGAAACTCAGATCAATGCATTTAAACCTTGACATTTCAGTATAATTAGTAATTATGTGAATGAAATGTTTAGTGTGACTGTTGCAAGCCCATGCCACGCTTTGTGAGTCCCTAATCACAAACCTGTCAGACGTGCTATTTGAGACTGAAAGTCGCATTTAGCTCAGTTGCGCAACATTATTTTTATCTATATTTTCTTCCTGGCTGTGCATATGTGCTGTTAATATAGCTGAATTCCTGTAAAACATTCAGTGTTATTTACTCCATAATGTGAAGTCAGTTTTATGTTGTTTTAAAAACAAATTTCCTGTAATTACAATAAAAAAATAAATTAAAAAAAGATTAAGATCTACTGAACGAAATAACAGCTAATCTAAACATCAAATGCTGTACATGTGACTTAGCTAGAGAAAGTTCATTATGGGTCACTGTGCTTGTGGCTGCACCATAAATAATTATTTTACAACCAGTTTGATGAAGGTGGCATTATCGGAAACTGCTCTTTATTTGGTGTTTCTAGTTAATTAGTAAATTTGATAAATTAGCCACTGAACGAAATTGCAGTCCAAAAGCTATCAAGTTAGGAACAAATTAAGCCTGAAAAATTAGGACATCAGAGAACATTCAGTGGGACTGAATAAAAAGTGCTTTTTTGGTTTTGTTCCCTTTTATTGGGGACAACGTGAATTTAATTCAAAATCCTACATGAAGTTTCCACATATTCAACATCTCCCAAACGCCTGCTGGTGCCATGTTCATTGCAGACGCTTGCTCAGTTTTCATAAAATGGTTTGTAAATAAAGCCGCTGTCTTGGATTTGAATTGATTCTCAAGGAAGATTTTATGATGGTTTCTTGTGTTTGATGTACGATCTGAGAGGGCGACACAGCGGCTCCTGTGTTTTTGTCTTTCCGTTTGATCCTCAGCCCTCACCCTTTCTTGTGTAGAATTTCCTCATTTTCTCATTGTTTGCATGGGATTTCCTCCAGGTGCTTTACACAAATTGTAATACTGGAAAATGAACATCTCACTTTCTAATTAGTGGATGCATATCATGTATTCTGTCAGAATAGGGTGAGCTTTTATTTATACTGACAGACAGCTTTCATATGTATGACAGGTGTGGGAATGAACTGAGCATAATGCAGCAATAAAGCATGCAACACCGATACTGTATGTAAAAGGGATAGTTTCAAGCATTGCATGTCTATAATTTACTCCATACACTAACACAGACCATAATCCTGGACATCAGAGAAACCTACTCAGTGCCATTATTGCACTTTAATATAGCTCTACCCATGCCACTTGTCCATAATACTACACCCAGGCAAGCTCATTGTGGTGCCAGGCCCACTTACAACATCCCTGCCTCATGTGCAGCTCCTCCTCCTCCTCCTCACTCTCCTCTGCCTATGAGCCAATGCAAATTACAGTAACAGCTTGGACGTGAGTATAATCTCAAGTGGTGCAAACTGGGCTCCATGGCGAGGCATGCAGGCAGATGGAAGCAGAGACTCTGCCAGGCCTCTTTAGGGGCTCCCACTCTTTCTCCAGCATGCTAGACAATGGAGGAACTGTGGCTCATAACCAGCTAATCGTCTGCCACTATCATGCAGCTTACTCCCATTCGCCGTATTTGGTAAATGATATGAAAGAAAGGTGGCTCTTGTCATGGCCTTGTTTAGACAGCTGCACAGATGGACACAGATCCCGCTCACATTTTATCACGGGCCACTTGCAGAGCACAGGGCTGAGACTTGAGGAAGGATTTTCAGATGCTCACATTTATGATGAAAGAGAAGTAGGGGGAGCACCGTGGGTGTGTTTATACATGTTTCTCAACACACCAGGTGGTAAAGGCCTTTTCCCCTGAGCTACGATTTATTTATATTTAGAAATAAACAACCGCTTCTATTTGCATTAAAAAAACATATCATATAATTCAGTGAACATTCATTTTACAATGTTAAGAAAAAAGCTTTGATTCTCATAAAAAAGCACCATATATTATTCATTTATGCAACTCTAGTGATACACCACTACTTTCAAAACTGTCCTTTTACAGTATGTCTGGAAACACATATTCATACAATATACACTATAAAGCATAATGACTTCAGCCTAGCTTAAATATGTTATATGTTTGGGTTGCCTCAGGGAGGGTAATTTCAGTACTGAAATAGTTTTCCTAATGCCTGAGCACAGTCCTGTCTGTATTACTGAACTTCTATTTCCGATTGCCAGGAACAAGTAAGAAGAGTTTGTTCTGCTCTGTAATTTGTGAGGCCCCACTGATTTCTTCAACAGTGAGTGAAATGACACATTCATAAAAGAGAACTAAAAGAAGAGAAAAAAACGTGTGGTTACAGATACCTTTATAAGTTAAAAGCTTGGGTCTTTGAATTCAAGCACTGCAGTAAAAGTTACATGAAAATGTATTGCACCTTTTATTTTGAATGAATGAGCTCCAGGCTTTACACTTGCATGACAACACAGATCAGAGGTTCTCTGTTCTGCTGCTCTGGGAAGAGAAGCTTGTTTATGCTCACAAACGCTGATTTTGCTATTCTTAGCCATTAACGTAAATGGATCCTTAAACTCAGTTATGTTCCTCACTGTAACCAACAAGGGGAAGCATATGTAACACATTTGTGCCATTAAACGTAACTTTAAATTGTATAATCATGTGATGCTGCAAACCAGGAAGCTCAAAGAGAGACAAATATGTGTGCCTCAGAGGAGCTCAGATAGCACCCTTTCTCCCTGTGTACATACATAACAAGGAACGGTACAAAAGAATATGATGTATGAAGAAATCAATAGACTGTGAGTCAGCTGAGATGAGGCTATTTAAGTGTCTCAGTCTTCAATGTGTTTGCCAACCCCGAGTACATCTACAATAACAAAAAGATATTTAACTGAGAGACAGAAAGAGAGAGAAAGCACCAAGACGCTGAGCGCAACTCCCCTGGAGCTACGCATTTATTGTATCTGACTTGGGCTCGCACGCATCCAGGTGCGCTTTATTTTACCATATTTTCCTCCAGTATTATTTGAAATAGCTTCAGCTCCACAATCTCAGATTCACAAAGCCCCTGTTAGTCTGGGATGTGGGTGACATGGAGTGTACAGCTTAATTTCTGTGGATGATTAGAGCTGCAGTAACAAGAATCAGGTGCAGAGACGATGTCTTAACACGTGCTGTAAACTTCAAGAATACCCCGAGCTGCTACTCACTGTGGACTGTCACTGCCTTCACTACTTGGTATTCCGGGAAACACTGAATGCAAGACTCAGATTACTTTGACAAGGGAAGCAGAGCACTAAACACAGAGGCCGAAGAGGAGGCATGCATGCACAGTGCTGCCACTGGAATTTTGAATATGTGAGGGTAATAACTTGACCTCTTCCTCACTCTCCCCTCAATCCCCGATTAAAAACATGCATTCACTACCTACTTACAGAGCATCATCTTCTCAGTTGTAGTACCATAATTTTGTGCGAGTAGAGACGGGGAATGGTGGGGAATCCTGTTGTTACGCCTCTTATCGGCCTCAAACTTGACAACGAGGATTAAGCTACACTTGAAAGAACAGCTGGGTGAATATGCTGAAAGAATACATATGGGCCAAAACTGTAGGACTTTGCCAACGCAGATTGCTTTTATTTAATCGGACAGGGTGAATTCAATTCTCCTAAAAAGGATTAATTTCACTCCGGCAATTATTTTGTTTTTCAGGATAAAAACTGAACGGGGTGTCTCACAGTGCACAAAATATGCAGAGTTAAGCAGGGTGCATGACTGTTGTCGATGCTGCTTGTTAGGTTTACGACGATAGGGAGGGAGAACACTGAAGGGAACAGCAGTTACATTCACATGGGTAACACAAGCTGGCTAATTAGCATTGCCCCGTCATTCCCTTCGAACTAACTGAAGACAAGTGGGAGCCAACACATTTTTTTGTTCTCAGCATTGTGCGATTCCCCTCTGACCATCAAAACCGCATGGGTTCTGACCACAGAAGGTCGGAGGCAGGCAAAATAACCTCACCTCCCACTTGCCTCCTTAGTGAACTCCCCCAGGGGAATTACACAGACCTTTTCCTCAAACTACACCCTCAGCAAAGTGCAGTTACTGGCAGCACACTGGATCACATATAGTGCTTAGATGTAAAGCGATGACATTTTCAGGATGCAGACTGACTCCAAGTACACCAGACAGATGTTAAGGGGATACAGGTACCTACTTCACTTCAGATGCACACAATTATTCTCGGCTGACTTCTCTCTGAAGATGCCGCACAGATCATTAACTCTATTCTCCCGCGTACAAGGTTATAATTAATAGTTTCATGCTATGTAATGTACCACTGATACACAAAACTGTGTTTATGTAGTGTTGCAGCAATTTGAAGAGTTTTTGTGGCCCATTTCAGGTTAGTTAGACGGAATTGCACAACAGCCTGTTTAGAGTATCAGTATACCACTACATGAGCATGGACCAGATGGACTGTGATCCGTCTTGTGTGATCAAACCACTTGTGAGGTGGTCAAGGTAGTCTGGGGCACATTTGGCCGCATATCTTCTGTAAATGCTAATGCGTCCTGAAGCAACCACCCCCCTACCGCTGGTCTGACGGCAGTTTAGGCACAGCCAGTCCTCGGGCATGCTGATGGTCCGATTGTATGTGGTGTGTTGTATGTTAGCGGATGTGACACAGCAGTGACGAAATCTGAACACAAGTGTGGTCTGCAGGACACCGTGGAGATGCATGTATATGGACAGGTGCGAACACTGATGTGTCTCAGCTGTCCTCTTGTGATCCAATCTCACAGGATGCCTTTTAAAACCAAGTGTAAACAGAGTCGCTATTATGCTCTTGTTTTCCATGAAAACATGTGTTCTCAGTTTTGCTAACACAATCTGCTTTTCTGTCAAAAACAAGGACATTTCTAAGCCACCCTCAAATATTTGAATAGTAGTCCATATTTATTTTATCTTCTTCTAGAAAGGAACATCAGTCTATCAAAAATGTATCATCTATGGTAAAGTATCCCCATAAAACTTCATACAAGTGGACATGATTTTAAGAAGGGTCAGTGCATTAACAAGCCAGATATTCAAGTGTTTCTTTGTAAGCACAAATATGGTGCATAATACCCATTAGTGCCCAATATAAGCAGACCATCTACTGTATGCATATGGAATTACTTACTACATTAGCCATATGATATCTGTGCAGCAGTCTTTGCACTCCCACACGCTACTGCACTATTTGTAACCCTGCACACATTGAGCACTGTTTATGTACAGTATGTATATCTTATTGTTTTCATAATACCTACACAATAACCATTTATTTATGTTTACTTCTTGTTTACAATATGTCCACATGTATCTTATAATACAATTTTTTTTCAGCATTGTGTATGAGCGCTCTCTGAGTCAGACCTCTTGTGAACCTAAACATACCTGACCAATAAAACTGATTCTGATTTCATAAAGTCCACACATACACACATATGGCTGATTCAACAAAATAAAGCAAATACTGCAAAATAAAAATAAAAAACAATAACAAACATTATTTCAAATTCCTCCTCTGCACCTGTAGTTTCACTCTGTTTTCCTAAATAAATTCCCACTGGTGATCTACTGTACATACTACTGCATCTTCAATCTGCTGATGCACCACTGCTAACACAACATATACGGCAGAGTAAGGGCTGCCCCAGCTAAAGGCGGAGCTGCAACTGCTCACAGTGAATGCGCAGTGACTTGGAAAACACGACAAACTCACCAGATATCATGCCCTGGTCTCCATCGCAGGTTTCACATGAGCATCCCGATCAGCGTGGCGGTCTGAGAGTCAGAGCTGAGGCAGGCGACTCCCACTGGCATCACAGGAAAACACCGCCTGGAGGACAGGAAACATGTGTAGCCTTTTTGTTAGAATCAGGACACATTACAGCTGAGGTGAGAGAGCAGACTACACAAAAAAAACCATCAGGAGCATCATTCTTTTAACACATTTTGGGATATTCATCATCTAGACAATATTGTAGTGTAGCAGACAACAATCCTCAACACACTAGAGAAACAGTCATACATTCATAATATCATTGACTGAGTTTGCTTCTTTTTCCACTTGGCAGCTTTGGGTGCAATATGAACGCTGATCTGATTATAAAACAACAGGAAAGAAGCATAAGCAGCAGGAGAGGCCCCAGAAAAACAGACTTGGAGATACCATGACTATGAATGTGTGTCCTGTCATTAATATTTCACTGCATCATTGTAGCTGAAGAAAGAGAACAAAGTGTAAAGGGGAGCATAATGAAAAATTAATCATATTTTGACACAGCTCTGGAATTTATCTGTGCAATACAAAGAAGCGGCGAATCTTCAGCTCGTGATGAGATTTTGGGACTGAGAAAATAAGGTGATTAATGAGTCCAAATAATTACTGCATGATTTAACATAAGGTTCTCGCCGTTATATGCGCACATCTGATGAAGAGGAATGAGGATGAGGGTTTGTAGTCTCACTTCGGAGGCTATTTTTACTGCATAAATGCTTCTTTCATGCCTGCTTCTTTCCTCGCACTGGAGAGAGGTGACTGTCAAGGTCACAGGGCTTCATTTTCTCACTTGTCCCCAAAATTCAAAACAAGCTGCATGACATGTCTCAGCTCTGCTCTGCAGTACAGAGGCACGCAATCCAAGAGAAATTACCATATTGCTCGCATTTGTCTGCAGAGAGCCTTGGTGCATTAAAAAACAGAATTTTCCACTCAGGTTCTTCTTCCAGCTATACTGTACATCAATTTGTATTCAGAGAGGGACCTTAGGCCTGTCACCTACAGCTATTCATTCAGCCAATGAAGTATTTATGACGCAAGCTTTTGCTTTTTGATACGTCACTGCAAACCTCTTCAATTCATCTCAGACTGCCATGTCAGAATTTAAAATTTAAAGGAGAGAAACAAAGTAACGGTGTCGGTGTCATACATTTCACATGTCTATCGTTTCACAGTCTATCATACCATGCATATTAACGGCTTCTAAGACCCAGTCCGACAGCCAAAGCCACAGTGACAGTGAGTGGTGTGACTGCAATGTGACACTGAGCAACCACTGGGAGGTGAATACAGTTGTAAATTTGTTTCGAACAAGAAGTCCTTAACCCGTCCACAGTGGCAACAACTGATTTTTTAGTTTTATCTTCAGTTCCAGGCATCAAATCATCACCTGGCCCAGTGTGATAAGTCCAGTGTCAGCCCAGGACAAGCCAGTCTCACTTAATCTCCAACATGGCTCTCCTTTACTGTATCAAACACTCCACTTCCCTGCTCCATTTTCCTCTCACAGCCACAAGATTTTACCTCTCTCTTTCACTTTCTTTTTTTCTCTGCAGGCTCTTATATGAAGTGAAAAGACAGAAAAAAAATCCTCAGTGCTAGGCTGCTTTGCCCAACGGACATACTCGGTCAAGTCATTATACATCACGATGATTCCTTCCTGTCTGGGCAATACAAAGACAGTTGTTAGGGAGACAGTCATCCTCCTTTACTGCCAGCTTTTTTACTTAAAATACAACACGGAGATTTCCCTTTTTTTAACCTCGCTGTGGTTATAATCTGTCTGTCAATCCACACAGAGATGACTTGAAATGTGTGACATAAAAAAAAAACACTCAGGCCAGCTAGGTTAGAGGAATAATGAAAAAAAACACATCTTTTTCTTGCACATGAAAACATCCCTAACCTTGAAAATCCCTCTAATAATCAACAACTATTTTGAAAGATGAACAACACTAGCATCAATATGTTTTTATGGGGGCTTTGATGGTAAATGTAGCTGCAGTGACAGCATTATCAGTCTGTATATAACAATTAGCTCGCTGAGTGAATAAGTATTATTTTAATGGAATGTAAAAGTGAGATATCTGAAGCAAGATTTCGACTGAATTATGATTTCCTTCGGAAACTCTGCCTACAGCAAGTATCAGCAAAAGCGGATCAAAGCTACACTGATTTATTTAAAGATTGTAATATAATACAACTGTCAGTTTATACTTTTAATCTATGCATACAGGATTACAAATGACATAATTAGAAGACAATGTCTGAAATATTTCTCTACAGGCTCAAAGAATTAGAAGGATTTTTTTTTCTTTTTTAGATATCAGCTCTGGAAAAAGCATCAGATGAAACCTATGCTAAAAAACCTCCAGGCATCTCATTATAACAGATCTTGCTGACCATTTAGAGAGACAATAACAAGCCATGGAGCTTCAGTCACTTACACACTTGATCTCCCTGAGCTTTCTTTGCGCTCCATTCCCCATCAACACAAGTGATGGCTGTTCCTGAGTGTACTGGCAGGTAAGCATAGACCCACAACATTTCACAGAAAAAAAGCAATTCGGGACATTAATTCCACCACTGCCATGTGAGGAGGTTTTTCTGTATTTATTACATACTTTTATTATTTTTAAATTGCCTGACTGGAGTAAAGGTTTTGGTTGAAATTAAATTTTTTCTTCAAGTACCTCCTTTCGCTAACTGCAGTAATCACGGTGCCTGAGATGAAGACAAGCAATAAAGCAGCCACAGCTGTAACGCTCTTATTAAAGGACATTCTCAATGTCATTATGACTCAGCAGTGGACCGACAGAGCCACTCACTCAGCAAACAGCTATGCTGTTCAGAGGTGTCGAGTAGCCTGATGGCTGTCATAACTATAAGGTCAAACTCATCCACAGCAGACCCACAAAACTGGATGTCATCAGGCTATTCCACTTTTCCCCTGGCTTTAAGGTAATTTACTTCTCATGTCAGCACTTTGATTAATGACTTAATTTACACACGGGATGACATACAATATATGGTCAGGTATCAATCACAATACTGTACATATTCATGGATTTTCCAGCAGCTGCGTTGCCATAGTCAAACCCTAATTACATCTAACTAATAGGAGTACATGAACAGCAATGCCCTGAAACTATGAACATATTGAAGATATGTCACCAAGCGTAGATCAAATGGGTTTAAATACTTTAGATATATTCAGTTTTTTCACCTATGTGCTAAATTCTCAGAGTCAACTGGGAACAAAGCTACAGAAGTGAGGTGATTATTAAGGACAAGCGGCTGTTTTTTTTTGTAGTTTTTTTTGCCGAAGCCATTTGTGCTAATCTAAAACACCATCAGACTCTAATGAACGCTCCCATCCCAATGGTCTGACACGAATCGAGCTCGGCTCTTTACTTCAATTGAGACAAAACAGTTTCAAGGAAAATTGCTTGTAGGAGCAGTCTGATTGAATAATTAGCTTTTTATTAGCTTCTACAAACCTTTGGCGTTAGGGGTCAAGAAAAGATGAATGGTGTGTGTTTGAGTGTGTTTCCACAGCCAATCAATACTCATGAATCCTACATCAACACTGCTCGAGGGCAAGGTTACCAAGAGAAGGCCTGAAACTAAAAGATCAGGTTGGAATCACAAAACACCCATTCTCAGTGATAATTAAGGCTGCTTGTATTGTGGTTAGATTCCAGCAGACAAGGCCAGTTGAGGTCCTCTGTAATACATTAGCTGAATGCACACAGTGACACTTCCATCAAATCATGCCAGCACAGGCTAAGTTACTGGTCTGAGCATGCAACTGGATTTTGTTCGTGTTACTATCTGATCATCAGATCCAGATATGGAAGTTTTGTGACCTGCAATGAAACTAAGTAATGAAACAACATTTTCCAAAAGCAGGATATTCAACTTATAACCATATACAAGACTTAACTTCCATTCTCTTAAAAGCATATATATGTACAGCATACTATAACACACCATAACTTTGTTTTGTACCTTAGGTCTACTCCACTAATAATCCATGTGTTAACCTTTAACTTCTCCTACAAAAACTGGTGTATAAACAGACAGTCAGCAATTTATAATAAAAATTAGTATTTAATGGTGATTTATGGTGTCTTAGTATTTCTCTATTAACCAACCCTGTCTGAAAAATAGTTTCTCTACAACTTGACTACAGTCACATACAGTTGAGGTCAGAATTATTAGCCCCCCTGATGAAATCACACAAAACCCTTAATATTTCCATGGAAATTACCAT
>JAUMHL010000005.1:22063037-22080787 GCA_032362345.1 Sandelia bainsii
AATTCACACATAATTTATTAAATATATAATTTATTTAATATATAAGTAACCAAATATATTCATTTCATTTTAAAAAAAGCATATATAATTATTTCACTATGCTCTATTCTCTGAGAGGTGATAATGTGCTTTTGCAATGCTTTTCACAAAGGGAGCACACACGTGGCAACGGTTCATGCTGAGTTTATGTCATGTGAGAGTACAGCAGATAAAGAGCTGCCTTTATCTATCTGCAAACAGTAACATGAAGACACCTCGTCTTGTCCCAGAATAACAGCAGCACGTTACAGACGCTCACCTAGCAGGGATCCTGTTTAAGGTTTGATATGTGTTTAATGGCAGCTCCATAAATAATTGCTTTACTCAACTTTATGATGGTGAAGAGATTTACTCCCAAAAAACTTCCCTTGAATATCTATGACACACCACAAATTCCTATGGGGGATATCAGTGCTGTGCATGTTCATAAGTTTATCTCACCATCTATTGTATGTATTCTCAATCCATGTTCACAGCTGCCCTGGGTGTTTTTTGCTCTTCATCAGAGAGGCTGTTTTCCCTATTGAGATAAGAAATTAAATCTGCAGGAGCAGAGGATGCTGTGTTTGCTGCAGGGTGGCGAAGCAGCAGCTCTGATAATGGAGCCGACTCCCATTGTGCAGGCTATGAGGCAAACAGCCGTGGCGCCAGCCCAACCCTGTCTATGTGAGAAGACAGCTAACAGTGTCAGTCTGCAGAAGCTTGTTCTATCTCCCTCTGTGTGTGTGTGTGTGTGTGTGTGTGTGTATGAGAACATGTGGTTAAACCTGCATGTGACAGCAAGGAAAATAAGAAGATGCTGTGTTTTTGAATTTTCTGCATTTGTCTCCATTTGAGTTAATATATGTGGGAGAGAAAAGGAAAGTAAATGGGTGGAACTGTAGGGTTTGTTTAATGCAGTGAGAATGTGCATGCATGATGAGTCAAACATACGGACCCTGTGGAATAAAAAGTGAGTGATCGATTGAGTCAGTGGAGAAAAACACTTTCAGCAAAGCTTTTCCCTTCTATCCCTCTGGCCCATCGCTTTCTGCTCATGTTCACAGACCAGGTGGGTTTTTGGGTGTAGTATATTATGTAAATGTGAAGAGGGTTTTAATTTCAATTTGGAAACTCACCAGAATAACGTGTCCCTTTGGATGCTCCTCACTGGGTTCACTTCAAAGTAGTCTGCAGAGAGAAATAAACGGTCACACCTTAATGTGCAAGTACAAATAACATTGGTGGCCATACGGTACCAGTTGTAATAGTGTCAGAATCATAAAAAGGTTCAATTTATAGTTCAATCTTTAATTCCATTCCAGACTCAACACAAATTATTTGATATTTCTGTTGCAGTGGAACAATCATTTTCTGCCCAGAGCTTTTCTGCAGATGAAATTTCGAACAGGAGAAATTCCAGCAGAAATATCATTGTACCCGCTTCCTTCTTTAAGCATGATTTCCTACTTTACATGCATAACTAATATTTGTCTTTAGCCTGTATTGTAATTAACCTTGGATTGCACACTGGAAAACTTTAATTACCTTGAGGTTAGTTTATTCACAAAAGAAATGTTTTTTGTTTCCATTACAGCTCTTAAAAGCAGTAAATAAATTCAGTGAATACCAACTACAGAACACGCTGTAGGTTTTTCACTCTTTGTGTTGCAAAGTAAGTAACGGACTGTTGACCTTGTATAATGTGTAACTATATAGTGTATTACTCACCAACAAAATATCCCCATATGTTATGGTAAATTTAATTCTGGGTGACAGGAAAACACCATAAATGACTAAAAGAATATTTTCAAGCATTATACATCAAAGTTATATAGGAAAATGTTTAGAAATACACTTGAGGTAAATGTAGTCTGATACTACTGCAGCCTCTGCAGTTGGATCCTATATGTGTGGCACTGACACTAGCATTAGTGTTTTTACCACCTTAAAACTACAGTAGAATGCAAAGGTGCTAGACTTTGCAGGTGGATGACTTCAAGTGCTATGACACCTCCAGTCTTGTTTGTTGTCACTGGTCCACATGTATGAGTGTCAAACAAACATGGCAACAGCTATTGCCTCATAATGCCTACATATACTGTATATTGATCTCATATATAGATGAAGAAAATATTAAAAATGCAGAATGAAAACGAGACTAAAATGTCAGACAAAAACTAGACTGTAATTAACAATCATCAAATGGCTAAAATTTAAGTAAAACAAATTTACATATTTGTCAAAATATTAAAACTAAATAAAATCATGTGCTAAAGTTAAAACTGCAACTGACTTGTAATAATATGAGATTCTAAGTATACTTATAATATTGTTCATTTAAAGTCAGTATCCTCACCAGCTGATAAAAACTGTTCATATATTGTCTTGTAAACCAATCACTCCTAGTGTAAAATCTGATTGCTTAGCTTTATTGTGTGTTTATATTTACATTTCAAACAGTTTTGCTTTTAATATGGCAAGAGAAAAGACTTTTAGGATGGGAAATAAGCGTGTTTTGCAAACGTAAGGCTTTTCTTGGGAGATGCTGGCTGCTTCTGCAGGAGTGTAAACTTACCCCAATCCAATAAAGATCAGGACAGAAGTGCTAATGTCAGCCTAAAATCTGATAGCATCAGTTTCTACACAGTGGGGAAATACTACACAGTGAATGTGCTAGTCATGAACAGGGTTTTTTTTTATTAACATGTCACTCTACAAAGTTATGTTAGCTAGTTAGGTATTTATGTGTACGTAAATAATGACTTCTAGTCAGTATGACATGCTATCTGTTGTAGCTTGTTTTAGGGCAGATAACCACACTGTTTAATCCATCCATTACACTTCCAATCTGGTGCATTTGCTTGCACTTCAGAAAAATCCTGCAGCACTTAAAGACCGTACTTATCATCTCTGAGAGCACATAAATACTGTACATGAATATAAAGATCTGTGCAGTTAGAAAAAGACCAATTTACAACAGTTACATACACACATAGGTTTGAGTGATCTCAGTATCACATTCACAAAACAGATTTCTGCAGGACTGGGATGAACCAAACAAGGCCTCAGAAGTCCATGAAACTTTGTTCCTGAACCTTTATGGCTCGTCTCTGTAATTTTTGCAACCAGGCTTTCTGATACTGCTGATGAGGGGTTTGCATCTTGTGGTTCGAGCTCTATATTTCTGTTTGTGATACCTTCTGTCTAGATTCTTGGCGATGTCATTGACTGCTGTTTTTGAGTCATCAGCTGTGGTTGTTTTGCTTGGCTGACCTGTACTGTTTATGTTGCTCTATGCACCAGTGGTTTAATTTTTTTCAGGACATTCAAATTTGCTATATCGTCTATGCCCAATGTTTGTGCAATGCCTCCTCTTTTCTCAGATTCCAAATGGCTTGCTTTTTATCCAAAGACAGCTTTCTGCTTTTCATGTTGATTTATCCTTTTGAACAACAAATCCAGTCTTCACAACAAAGTTTATTCCAGTAACTGACTTCAAAAAAATCACGCTGCATTTAAAGACTTAACTTATTTTCTCTGACAGCACATAAATACTTTACGTGAATATAAGGATCAGTGCAGTTAGAAAAATGACCAATATATAAAAGTTTCACGCAAACCTGTGTTTCAGTAATGTTAGTCTCACATGCACAAAACTAAACTCTGCAGGACTGGGGTGAACCAAACAGGTTAGGTGTAAATAGATTTTAGAGGAAATGAACAAACTTCCTGGAACTCATTTAAAGTGCTGCAGTACTGTATATAAGCTAAAACAAATCAAGGGAGCCACAATTTTGTCTCCTTCTCCCCAGTGCCAAACTAAAGGCGCACACAGAGCTATCACAGTTAATTGAAGCTTTTGTAGATGAAGAAAAAGGGACCACTTTCTACTTTTCTTCGTTTTCAGGAATAATGGCAACAGAGGAACAGCTCTGATTCTCCTCTGTCAAACTTAATTGCCAAAGCAGAAATCTTGATTAGGATCTCAACGGTCCGTTTTATCAGCCACAGCCGCAGAAACACAGGGTGTTTGTCCAAGCGAGTCATATTTACCAACCCGAACTCTGACACCTACTCACTGTAAACAAGGCAGGCATCGACAAAACACCCTGACATTGAGAGCAACCTTCAAAGGTTGTTCAGTAGCCATCCATTACAACCATCAGAGACACATCTCTTCTTCATCTTTAGTAACATGTTGTTTTTTTTAGCTCTCCTCCTAGAGAGAGAAAATTTTGGAAATCCACCTAGTGTTTTTATGGAATCAGTAACATGACATTCAGTGTGAGGATTTTGTCAATATAAACTTACTTTTATTTTTAAAATGCCATTACATGTCCGATGGCCAGCTCTCCAACTGACCTGATACAATGATGTGAGTGCTTGCCTACAACTTCACACATGCTGCAATTCACTGGGATGACCCTCCTTTATTCACACTGCACAGTCAGACTGCACATATCATGGAAGCTTTCTTTAGCTGAGATCTTGATATGGTTGTGACTGCATGCTAACTGGCCCCCATCTACTCATCAAACTCCCACGCAGACAAATCAAATGCAAACCCTGCACTGTCGATTTCAAAGGACAGACACAGCAATTTTCTCTGTGAGAGGACTTTATACTCAGTATTTTAGTTATTGTTATTTTGCTAATTATTAGCATATTAGTAATGGGGTGTGTGATTTGGAGCAGGGGGTGGGGTTGGGGCTGGGGGTCCACACTCAGAAACAAGAGCAGTTTCTCCTTAAGAACATCCTTCAAGAGTCAGATGTCACTGGATTCATATCAGCTATATATTTTTATATATTAGCCAACCCCTAACCCTAATGCAGGATTCTTAAAACAGATGACTTAAACCAGGGGTGTCCAATCCTGGTCTCCAGGGCCACTGTCCAGCTTGTTTTTACAACTATCCCTGCCTACCTACTGCTGATTACCTGTTTCAGGTGTGTTCTGCCAGTCAGAAACTGTAAGTGCAAAACAAGCAGGACAGTGCCCCTCGAGGACCAGGATTGGACACCTCTGAGCCTTAAACTGTTTGCATGCTGGCTGGTAATAAATTGCCCAGGTTTCAGTCTGGCCTTTTTGGCTTTGTTTTTTCAAAATGCTTGTTGTCAAGCAGTGTGTCCATAACTGGCCATTTGTTCTGGGCTCCTACACACTGAGTATGCTGTCCCACACCACCTTCTCAGGTTAGCTACCACCGCTTGGCTCACAGCTAGCTGTAGTTCAAGTGTTTGTGCAGAGGTTGATATGTCTCACATAAACTGCTTTTTTTCAGCTGTGAAGGAAAATTTACTTTTCTCAAAAAACAAAACCATAAAACAACAATGGGAGACTTCGAGTACTGTTTTTATTTGTTCACAGCATTTCACAGATGACTATATTCACAACCTGCCCCAGTAGGGAGCAGGATTTTCAGCTAGGTTGTTGCTGAAGGACGGTGCTGTTCCAACTGGGCATGGTTCAGCCCACAGGACTTCTACAAGCTGGCCAATCAGAACAGAGTTAGATGGGATGAAAGAGGAGCCTTAAGGAAGAACTCAAACAAGCCTTTTTAGTCTCAAGGCCAGAGGAGCTGTTACATAATGATGATTAAAAATCATATAATCTTGTTTAAATGGAAGCCAATAATAATAATAATAATAATAATAATGATAATAATAATAATAATAATAATAATAATAATAATAATAACCCTAAATAAAGCATAACTGATAAAATACATTGCTGCAACTAATATTTTTTCTTTTTAATTAGTCTGCCTCTCAATTATCTGATTAACAAATTAATCATTTTCCAATAAAATGTTTTTAAATTCTGAAAAATGCCCAATATAATTTCTCTGAGCCTGAAGTGAAATTTTTAAATTACTTGCTCTATCTAACTATCCAGAGATATTCAGTGCAATGCCAAATATGACAAACTAAACCATCAAATTCTGATTTTGAGAAACAAAATATTATATTAAAATATTTCATACATATACAATCTATGCACATACATTATCTTTTTATAATGGGAATAACTATGCTGTTTATAAGGCATGATTGATGATTCACTAGATGCTAAAAGTGCAGCTGTCAGGGGGGTGTTTTGGTTTCCCTTGCTTTTTTGAACACTAACCCTGGCTTCTCATTTGCAGCCCTCCTCAAGGACAAGCAGCCATTTGTTCAGTGTTTCAGGGTGAGGCAGGCATCTGGATAACTGTAAGCTTGGATCATGTCTCTACGTAGCAACAAGATAGACATTTTACTTTTTCTTTTTCTTTACTGATTTTATATTGTTTCATAACAACTGAAACATACCACTGCCTATATTTTGTTGTACCTGTTAGTCTTTGCTGTGTGATTACAGGAGCAATATCTATAGAAACATTATCACCTCTCAGTCGAAACACCCTCTAGAATTCTTAATGAAGAGTGAAAAAGAGCCTGCTACAGGGCCTCCCTATGCTAGTGTCTATACCATGTGTGAAAATGGCACACAGCACACCCACGTCTCTATTACACTGCCTGTCTTGTCACAAGGATAAAATAAACATTTTGAGGCTAAGGCGCAAGCTGCTATTACAAAGAACCCAATAAAGAACAAATAAAGAAATGCATATTTGATCTCAGGCCATAGTGAACTTCAGCAGACAGGTGAATTGTGAATAGTGGCAAGATGTTAGCCCATTGAAGATGGTTAATCTGTTTGTTTAATCCCTCTCTCTTCAAGCGATCAGTTTGGAATACAAAACAAAGAGGTGATATGGTGAGAAAGGAAACGATGCGAGAAACACCTGCTCTAATTTGCTGCATGCTTAACTGATGGCTTGACTGCAGCATTTGCCTGCGTCGCGCATGTTAAACATGTTGTGATTTTTATCGGATACCGAACAGCCATGTTACTCCACTGAGTGTGACTTAACAGACAGCATATGTTTCTCTTAGCTTGCCCACACAGTTGGCACACTGACCATTACCAGTAGCTCCAGGGCGGCCAATGTGACCTCCAGAGAAGCATTAGCTCCAGACAAAGGCAACAACCCAAGGCAATGCGAAGGCCTACTCTGTGGGCTGCACTGCAGAGAGCTGGAACACACGAGATAATGGCGGTGGCGGAGGTGTAAAATGATGAGGGAAAAAAAAAAATTGCGCTGATGTTTTACTATAATATTTACCATGACATGAATTTTGTGACTCCTTTGTTAGGAAGGAAATCTCACAGTGGTGCAGACAGTGACTGTGGTGACACTGAGCAATAATACAAGTTGCCTGAGAGAATAACATCAAATAATATACGCTCTAATAATTGCTCTGGTTATGCAGTTATTTTTTAATAATAATGGGCTGCCGGAGTTGCCGGAGTCTGTGTTATCCTAAACTGTGTTCCACACATATAAGTCAGTGAACCACTGGGAACATGGTAACAGAATAATGCTCAGCTCATCTCATATGAATAACTATGCAATACGAGTAATACAAAGTAGTGAATCAGTAGCCACAGAGGTCAGCGGGGGTTAACCATGAGCCTCCAATATTCAGGCTATGAGCATGTGAGGGATCAGTTTCTCTCTGCTCTTGATGAGTCAGGAAGGATCGTCTGTTGCTCTTGATCTGATGCTCTGGTAGTAAGCTCTTTCCCCTCCCCTTTCCCCCTTGTGAGCTGAAGCCTCTGATGATGTCCGTACTGCTATTTATACACTTAGCAATGATCAGCACATTTACCAGTACCACATAAATAGTCAGTAGGTATGAAAGACAGCGTGCAAGAATGATGGGTTTGCTTTAACACAGCAATTTCTCGATTCCTTATCTCCACAGAGCAATATACAACATTTGCAACAACATTAAAGTTCTAACTCAGTCTCTATCATTCTTTCATCCTGTACTGACGTATTCATCTCGAAACCAAAATAGAGTTTTTACTTATTAATGCGTAATGACATAAACTAGCGACTGAATGTCTTAATGGTTACTTTTACTACAGTCTTTAATGGCCATATTGATTGTACTGAACGGTATTGATAAGATCTCAGGGAGCATGAACCTCCCTATCAGCAACATTTCAAATATATCCCTAATGGGATACTCAACTTACTCAATCTCACACCTGAACCTTTGTTTTATGTCTATTAGTGGTGGGTGAGAGTGTGAAATGTTATACTTTTTTTCCTCAGTACATTGGAAATTATATCATGGGGATTTATTGCTGTGAAGCTGAGTGCAAATTTGAGCATAACTATAAAGGTGTAAAGACAGATGGGTTTGTGCAATATTGTTAATATAATTGTGGCCTCCAGAGTGAAATATAAAATTCTGGTGTATAGTCTGTCTTCCAAATTGTCTTGTACCAGGATTAGATTGAGCGTCTGGTCACCTAAACTGGAAGTCCACCCCTACTCTACATTTGCCCATGTTTGCACGAAGTTCCACTAAAAGAGAAGGATAAATATACAGACACATCAGCTTGACATAAGCTTCTGTAATGGCAGATAATGCCAGCTGTGTTCATCCCATTTAAAAGCAGCAGACAGTCTCCTAATGGGCTATGATGAGAATCCAGTCTGGCTTCTCCTTTGAGTATACTGTTCCTGTACATAAGGTGCCAAGACCCAGAGCAAAATATACTGCAGTACCCCAAATACAATTACAGAGAACTCAAAATATCTTTCCAAGGGTACATCATATCGATGTTTAAATTGAATTAGTGTTTTAAGTGACACTGAAATTTAGCATTCGTTCCACGTGGGTGCATTTAAAGTTTGATTTTCTCTATTTTTGCATAAAAATGTGATCAGATTTTCACAGTCCTAAATCTAGATAAAGGGAACCCAGTTAAAAAATAATATATAAAAAACCACACTTATTCATTATTGTTGAAAATCGAAATCTTAAATATACGTGTGCGGCAAGTATATAAACCCGTGTCTTCAGTGGCTGCAGCAATAATTTCAACAAAACATTTCAGGTAACTGTTTATCAGTCTTGCATATCGACTTGGGGGAAATTAATTCAATTCTTCTTTACAGAACAGCTTCAACTTAGGGATATTGGTTGGCTTCCTTGCATGAACTGATTGCTTCAACTCCTTTCAAAGTGTTTCTATAGGATTAGGGTCAGGACTTTGACTCAGCCATTCCAAAGCATTCAAATTCTTCATTCAAATTCTGCATTAACCATTCTTTATAGAACAACGTGTGTTTACAGTATGATCCACTCAGTTTACAAATTCATACTATGACATTTTCCTGTAGAATTTTCTTGTACAACTCCGTCGATGATGACAAGCCATGCTGGTCCAGCGGCAGCAAAGCAGGCCCAAATCATGACACTGCCACCACGTTTCACAGAAATGTAACACTTCTCATTCAAACTTCATTCATTCATTCATTCATTCAAACATCCGGCTTATCAACATGACCTTGAACAAAGTACAGACAGGCTGCAGTGTACTTTTTGCAACCCTGCCATGCACCACTGTTGTTAGTGATATCCTGATAGTGAACTCATGAACACTAATATTAACCAATCCAAGAGAGGCCTTTACCTTCCTAGACATTACTCTGGGTTCCTTATGACCACATGGACCATTACTCCCCTTGTTCTTGGTGTGATCTTTGTTGGTCGACCACACCTGGGCAGGGTAAATGATGTTGAATATTGTCCATTTGTAAATGATTTGCCTGACAGTTTACTGATGGAGTACAAACTCTAGAAATTCTCCTTCATTTGAGCAGGGCCTCCCACACTCACACCTAATTGTAATCACACTGATTAAAACATCTGACTGAGAATCTTAGAGGTTCACTTACTTTAGCCACACAAATATATAAGATATGATCATTTTCCTTAGTACACAAATGAACAAGTATAATTTCTCATCACATTAGGTCATATTTATGCAGAACTAGAAAAAATTCTAAAGTGCTCACAAATTTTCAAGCACCACTGTAGTTATTAAACAGTGAAACCTGTGCTGTTAGATTTTAAATTCAGTACTTTTATGAAAGTAAAATGTGCCTTCATTCATTTTGTCTGTTGCGTGTTTCAAAATTGCATCCATTTGGTACATAGGTGTACCTGTGTTACCTGAGCACATTTATACCACTTATAATATTCTTTTGGAGCTGTGTGTGCCTTCACCAACTAAAGCCATGAAAAAATGGCTATGGGTACTTTTAAAGTTAATAGCAGCCTGAGGAAATCCACATCCACAATTTAGTTACAAAATGGATAACAAAACTGCTGCACCCCATGATCTGCATAAACACAACCACAGCCTGCAAGCCTGCTTGTCACCAACAAGTCAAAACAGTTGTTTAGAGAAAACACCATTCCTTCACCTACCTTGACTTTATTGGAGCCATACAAACTTGAACTAGCATAGCTCTATGTAAAGTATATTTAGTTACTGACAAGGTTTCAATACATACAGAAGCAAAAAGAAATGTCAAGGCTACAGCTTCCCCTAGCAGCTGTTTTACCTATAGCAGAGATTATTACAGTTTACTCAGCTGAACACATTTTAATTGTAGTTCATAAAGTTGTTTTATGTTTTGTGTTTACTTCACTTCACTTTAAACTGGAATTCATGTGTAAATTAAGCATAGCCCCACTGATCAGCGTGTTTTCCTGGCTTTCGATTTATGAATGATCTTTGGGAACATGCAATTATACAAAATGGATGCACAGTATAAATGGATATCCATACATAATTTCCACAGTCAAACATTCCACAATTCTCACTTTCAAAAATTTAAAACCTTCAATTGATCATCTTTCTAAATGTCCACATCGTACAGCAGAATATCTATGATAAGGAAAGGTAAGCTGAGATGAGATACAATGAAACTTTAATGAGTTCTATGAAGAAACTGGGCCGCTGCAGCAGCAAATATTGATAGGATATAATAAGAACATCCTGAAATATGTTGCATCAACACTGAATGCTATTTCCAATATGTTATGTGCAGCATTTCAAATGCTTGGCAGCGCAATAAAGGAGCAAAAACAAAGGCATTTTCAACATTTAGCAGCATCTGACTGTGTAACGTCAACAATTTGTCTGAACCCACTTGTTTTGAAAAGCGATTGTTTTCATAGCCCTCTCTCAAACAGCCGTGGTTAGCTGGACTTGGACAGCCTTGCTTTGTCACAATGACAGAATAGAGCTTCCACAAAACAGCAGAAAAGCCCTGTTATGATTCTCACAGTTACAGTCTCATTTGAACTCGAGCACCAAATGTGCAGAGGAGCGCCGCTGTCTGTTTAGCCCCCGAGATGTGCTCGGAGTGTTAGCTTTGTGTGTCCAGTTATTTACTTCAATATCTGCAGGCCCCATAAATGCCACAGCGTTGGGGTGCAAGGAATAAAAGTCAGCGTGGGATCCAATAGATGACGTTTTATTAGACAGAACAGCATTTCAACAATATTAAATATGTTTTGTCATCTTAGTGTCAGTTGATCTACAGTAACGTTTATATCACTGCACAGGCTAATAATAACAAGCACAGTAAGCACAGAGATGGGAAACAACAGTAAGCTTGCAAAACCGTTGTATACTATCCATTCATTGCAGAGCATTGACATCCTTGCTGATATTGAAAGGGATTATGTGACTTAAGTCTGCATGTTTTGCATGCCTGCAGAAGTGTTCTACTTGGATGGAAGCTGATCTCGTTGTGCCAGTCAGCTCTGTCTGAATACTGACTTCCTCCTTCGCAGATAATCCCATGAAAAAGACAACTCTTTAATGCCTAACATCCTTAACACAGCTCTCTCAATTCCTTGAATCAGAATTAGCCGCCATGGATGCCCAATCCATTTTGTGCCTCGCTGTGGACCTTTTGCATATGTCACTGAAGATGTGCCATGCAATATGTATCGGGTTCAAAGTGATTGGGAAAGAAAGACATCACCGATAAAGAAGACACTGTCATATGAATGTGATGGACAAACACAGCACATGTAGACCCTGCTTGTTAAAGCATCTCAAATTCTCTCCTCTCTACAGTACGAATGTGTTCAACAACCTAATTTCTTCACTATTCATCTTATGTTGGACTCAATAAAAATGCAGCTCAGGACTCCCTTGGTTTTCACAGCAAAGAAGCTGCAGATTTCCATTAAGATAAATTGGAAAATGCCCTAATGCAAAGGCCACAAAAACTCATTGTTTACTGCGGGGTCTCAAGAAAAGACAATAACTGATTTGTTTCTGATCGTAATCCTGTTTCTTAGGTTCTGTGTGTATAAACAGACCTCCCCACACACATATTTATGTCGAGTTTTCTTTGTGACTTTTCAGTTATTTTATATTATCATATAATAAAGGGCAAAATCAAATGCCCCCTTTTATAGTTTAAATTCTTCATAAAATGTAAAGTTGGGTCATTCAGGACATCTGCACCTGATAAAAATGAAAGAAGACAAGAAAGAAAATCAAAAGAAATATGGCCATGTGTCTGCATGAGTATGTTATATTACTGGCCAAATACTCTCAACACCATCCACCAGATTGTGTGAAGGGTCAGTGAAAAGAGGCCATGATGAAAAAGTGCTACCTGCACAGCACCAAACCGCATATGATCAGTGTTGCGTTTAAAGCCTCTTTAACAAAAAATATCTGTTAATGCCGGCTTATAAATGCTTGGCTGATGCTGTATCTAAAGTTTTCTTATGGCTGTGCTTCTTATAAAGGGTTTAAAAATGCAAAGACGCATAAAACAAGTCTGCAACAAAGGCTAGCACCATTTATAGCTCTATAGGCAGGATCAGTTTAAATGATTAAAAGTACATTAAAAGTTGGTTTGACGTCAGAATTCAAGCCGACTTCTTTAAATGCCAACTGCACACATTAATACTATACCACTGAGCATCATGTCTAAAAATATATATTCCATACAGATTTGTGATAAAGGACTAATGGTAAACCATGACTGGCATGCATTTAAAGTACTACAGGCATCTTAACAATGCCTTCCCATAGTGCACTGTACTTTGAACTCCTTTCAAAGCAGCTCCATGTTAAAACGCTGCATTATGTAGCATTACATTATACTGCACTGTACTGTGCACATACTGCTGTGCTCCTTTCTCTTCTCTTTCTCTTTCTGTCATGTGACATTGTAAGATAAGACTGATGTAACCTTGCAATGGATTACCTAGCTTCTTAAATAATCCATTTACAGCCTATAGTCCAGGCTCTTGGACAAATTTCTTTATTTGTATGCAAATGTAATGTTACCATAAGGGAATGATGACAACAATTAAATTAGAAATCCAGCTGGATGTATTTTATCAGTGAACTCAAGTCCATTTATTTTAATCTACAGTCAACGTAACATGTGCATATTTTTCTTCAATATGCATATGGAGTGCAGTATGAATTAATTTAAATCACAATGAAAGGACAAATTCAGTTTTGCAAATCATAGCTCCAAGAAAAGAAAGAGAAAAAAAAACATCTTTAAGCCTGATGAAAAACCTTCAAGCACATGAATATACTTTGAATGAGGTCAAATGTGGTTTGCAACAGTTCATTGAATGCCCACAATTTATCAACAGCAACCATGTGTTTTCTACACATTTCAGTATTATGTATAAGGCTGCCTTTGACCACAGAGAACAAGAGATGAGGGTGGTGTGGAACAAAAAAATACTGCTGATTGTTAATGACTCTGTGAGTAATGAAACAGCTTTGTAATGTCTTGTTGTACCATCACAATGAAGCAGGGAGGAGTGAAAGTGTTTTTGTTCTCCCAAGGTCAATTGTTCCACGTTGATTTTATTAACAAGTGGAAAAGAGCTCAATAATAAGCTTGCTTAACAGCCTTGTTTCAAAAGTTATTGGTGGTTACAACAATAATTACTGAGAACGCATTGTATTTTAAGCGTAGGCGGATAATCAACCTATATTATCTTTATTACCAAACTAAGTAATAGCCAGACAAATATTTATTTGCTGCACACACCAGGAGTCATCACACTCTTAGGTTGCAAAGAATTTGAGCGGCACCTGACAGCATTTGTTATTTGTGACAGCACCCTCTCTACATATTCTAACAGGCATATTAATTAATATTGTTTGTCAGTTGTGTTTCATGTTACTGGGGGCATCTTGACCGGGCAGTCAGGAAACAGTAAGTGCATGCACCAAGCTATTTATCATTAATTTCTCATCATTTACATTCAGATTGGAGAAAGGAATCTAATTAAGTAACCCAAGCCGTGTTTCATCCCTTATGGGAATAACCAGTGAAATACGTCTCACTCTGCAGAGTTTCAAGTTAGATTTAAGATTGGTGTCATTGGAGTTAATCTCATTATAGGGGCAAATAAGAGCCAGAGTGAAAAAACTGATATGTATACAGAGAAAATGGGATCAGCGCAGAGAGTGAGCTAATCACGCTATGTACGGGTGAACCAGTGGTTTAACGGATTAAACCCAGTCAAGGCGTGATGATTAACCTGACCCCCTTTGTGGGAGAGTTTCCCCCTTCACCCTGAAAGCTTGGGAAATATGTATGTGCTCTTGATCCTGCAACCATGGCCACCAGACAAGGCCCTTGGACACCCCACAGATCCATCTGCGAAAGGCAGATGACGGGGGAGTTTGACTCGTACAACACACCATGCCGTGACTCACAGATGGGAGCCAGCTCAAGCAGGATTTGTCACCATAATGCGAACGGTGTCTGTAACTGTGTACTGCGTGTGTGCGCATGTGCTCGTGTGCTCGTGTGCACGCGTGTCTTTTGAGGGTGTCTGTTAACACGTAAGTATAGTGTGGTGAGACTGTGGTGTTGACTTTCAGCGGGAAAGGGGGTGGGTGGAGGAGAGGCGCTTTGACAAGTGTGTGATGCATGCTCCTGTGACGGCAGCAGCCATCAGAGAGCAGCGGGCTGTCAGAGACTGATAACCCAGAGAGGAGAAGTTAACCACGACCTCTGTCACTGGGACTGATCCACACTTCAGTGAGGCCGTCGATACATAGCGTTTTAAATATACTTCAGAGTGTGATACTTTAAGGCATACTGTAGTATACTGTATTTAGATGTGAATTGTGAATTCACAACTTAATTGAAAGTATACGTGTTCCTGCAGGTTTAAAACATTTGTTCCTTTATATTGAAATGTAAAGACAGTGTTGAGCTTGTAAGCTCCACAGCAGCTGTGCCTTACTGTGGCTGCCACGGTCTGCACAAATACAAAAGACGAGTGAATCAATGCTGCAGCTAACACTCCTTATCAACCTGAAGAGCAAATAGCCAAGTGATTATATCTTGTTTTCAGTTTTAATATGAGGTAATATATAGCTAACTGTGAACAGATGGTGGTTGTTTTGGATGAGTTGGGTTCTAGTGCTAAAAATTACCATCCTACTATGATGAGTGATGCTCATTAGTGAGCAGGAATGAGCCTAATCTGATCTGTCAATTTCCTCATTTCCAACAGACATTCTCAAAAATGTGGTAAGAACACATTCATTTTATGCTTAATAAAAGCCAGTTTCTCTATTTTGCATCATCCTTCTCATACGCAACCCTCGCCCAAATGGCTATGTTGAAAACTTGAACAAAGAAAGGTAGTTTAGTGAACTGTGACATACAATTGAGAAGCAAATACTTTTACTGGAATGCTTTGAGGTAGACATATATTTGTAAGCATGTAAAAAACTATCTATTAAATTCAATTTTCATTTTTGTAAGTTTAGTAAAAGACACTCAAACAGGTCTGCAAACAGCTCAAAGAGTCAAGGTATAAGTCCTTTAAATTATGAGGTTTATCAGTGCAGACAAGGAACGCTGAATATTGGACACTGTGCCGAGCATAATGTAAATATATATTTTTAAGTATGTAATACATTAAATGACACCCTAGCTAAGAGAACATCCCACCTAAGGGTTGAATTTGGTAATTTTCCTAAATACTTTGGGTTTTGAGGCACATTTACACAGATTCCCAAAGGAGTGGTGCCACCTGGAACAGTATTTCTTCTTACAAGGTATCAGAAGATCTAACTACAAAGACAAATATTAATCAGGAACTGATGTTTTGAAAAGGATAATGATGGTACATTTTTTGCATTACAAAGATATTCGGCCAACTCTCAAATCTCAAGGTGGTTGTGCTTCCGACAAGCACATTAATGCACGACAAAAACTGATTTTTTTAGGTCAAACTACTCTTAATTGCATTAGCAATGCCAATACAGAAACTGTAATATCATGAATATGAGGCTCACATTGATGTCTACACGCAGATTTAAGTTGGTTTCACGCTGCTAGAAACTACAGTGCTAATCCAGAAGCGCAATTACCACTGGAAAGATTGAAAAACACATGCATGTGTTACAGTAATGCAGAGTAAATGTCATTCATAGTAAAATTACAAAAATATGCTGAAACAGCTATTTGTCCCTTTAAATGCTCAATTAGGCGGTCACTGCTACAGCACGTGCAGGTTACAGATGCCTGAACAAGCCTTTAGCTGCCTGACCTGAGCATAAGACTTATAATAAATAATAAAGGCATAAGGTGAGCCCTGAAGTTTACAAAGCACTGTCAACACAAACATGTAGAGTTCAGCGCTGGCTTTGGAATCACACACTCATAACTGATCTGATCTGATCATCTGGTCATCTAACATACGTACAGCTACTCACAAGGCTGCTAAGCATAAAAAAAAAAAAAGAGTTTATACTGATTATATTCAGATCAACCTACAGAAAGCAACACTGCAGATGGAGCATACTGTGCTGTCCAAAGCAGGAGGTGAGCAGTCTGAGATATAGAACGTCATGTGCCCACTTACAAATATGACAAAACATGTGTGAGAATTAAAACACAAGCTGTAATTTAAGCAGCAAAGTAAAACACAGTACACAGAGGGTGTTCTTGAAAAAAAGTCTAAGTGGTTATTTTTTTGTTAAAGCTAAGAATAATGTCTTTTATCTGAAAACATTGGAAATGCAGCAAAAGAAAATGTTAAGGGAATTATACATTATTAATGTCTTATTAAGCTATTAATAATTTGTTTTTCTTTAAATACTCTCTATGTAAAACCAGGTGTGTTGAATTATTAGATAAGTTTTTAATAACTGAAAAAATTGGGTCAGACCATTAATAATTCAATCAGGCCTTCAGTAACCTGCATACCAACAAGTGAGCTCAGGAAAACGTCAACACAATTTCCATCACTGCCACTGAAAATGCATAGAACTACTTTTGTTCTTCAAATGAATGTATGCAACAGTGTGTACTTATAATATCAAAAGACTGTCTCACTGACATAAGTGACTGCTATAAATTATTATATGCAAATCAACTAAACACAGTATATATTAGTAACCTTTGGTTATTAACATTTAATATTTAGAATACTACAGTATGTTTACATAGTATAGGTCTTTCTTAGAATTCAGAATTTAGGTTTTTATCCATGTTTGCATAACTCACCAAATCTGCTTTAGCGACACATGGCTACTCATGGAAGAAGCTGACATACACCCTGTTTACACTAGGTTTTAAACCCTTGTCTTGTGCAAATCACCTTTCACACATGTACATATACAAAAACATATATTCATGCGTCTCCTGGTGTCCAGAAGGTCACTCGGGTACAGATTTCATTGCTACTGCAACACGTCCGCTAACGTACGACATTAATTCAATTCAATTCAATTCATCTTTATTTGTATAGCGCCAAATCATAACAAAGATCATCTCAAGGCACTTT